>CM077151.1:71658170-72165452 GCA_039583875.1 Platanthera guangdongensis | reverse complement strand
CGAGTTCCGATGGTGCTCGTATTGACTATACAAGTCCACAGGAACTGACGGAACTCAAATCGGGGTTCTCTGGCCGATATCCAGAGTCTAGCTCTCGTGGCATTTTACGAGGAATGGTTACATCCACCACATGACCTCGGGGTTCAACGAGACGAGTTCCGACGCGCTCGTATTGACTATACGAGATCGCATGAACTTGCGGAACTCAATCGGAGTTCTCTAGCTGTATTTTTTGTCTATGGTCACCTCCTACCAGGTCATGGGTAAGGGTTCGGGTTACTATTATTGGGCCCACTTGGGTTCTGATGGCATAATAAATTGGGATGTTACAATCCAATAAAAATAATAGGTTTTCGTCCCCGAAAATTTGCTTCGAAGTAGGGAAAAAAATAACATACCTGGGGAAAGATGTAACACCCCCTATCTGTCGCATACATATAGCAGTAGTCCGGCCAGGGCCCGATGCCATATACCACAGACAAACTGGTTGGTTACTCAATGAAATATCATCCAACTAATAACCAGCGTCCTACACAGAGTCATTCTAGCGGAAGCAATTATTAAAATTTGCAAATTAAAGAACTCAACCACAAGCATGAATGTCCACTACAAAACCCAATAGGAATGAAGTACATACACAAGTGCAATAGCCTTAAGGCCTTATAATTGTTTACTTAAATAAAATGTGTCTTCCATACCACGGTACGCAGGCCGGTCACACATGAATAAACAGGTAAACACTCAAATTTGGCCTTCGAGGGCCGGCTCAGCAACTTGGGCTTTAGCCCGCTATTTCCGTTCGGCTCCACCGCACCTGCAAGCAACAATCCACCGCAACGGTGGCAAACAAAAGCAACGGTCAGCTATGTTGACCAAATTATAACGATCTCCCCCCCATAATCGGGGCGACGATGCTCTTTCCCTGCACTTTGTTAGCATAACCAAACAGTATATTGAATAAACACTTCATCACAGACATGGGCACACACCGGCTCTCACATCCCGTGCTCTCAGGGCAGATTCTCGGTGAACACGGTCCAAGTCCGCTGACTCACCACCGCCCCTTGGACGGCAATATCTCGTGAGCATTTGGTCTTTCTGGCCACTGCCTAAGACCCTCCATCTATGCCAACGGCGAGTACCACATACTTTAGGTCTCTCTAACCGAACCACATAGATCGGGTACGGTTCCGCCTAACCCGTTGCTCAAACCCAACGTCAACTTAAGCCATTTGCGCGGGTCAGCTTCCCCCCGAGTCCCGTTTCTCACACACTTCACATAACCTGGTTATGTTCAAGTTGGCTCCTAGGCCACCAAGTGGCAGAATCACGCATCTGCCCAGTTTTCCGGGTGCACCTTGGAGTTAATCCCCAAGGCTCCCTGTTGCAATCTAGCACGTAGAAAACCTGAAAAACAAACATTCACAGGGAGTCTTCTCCAGCCATTCATGCAATGCAACATCACCGATCCAGACCAACTTATCCGGGTAGGCTTCACACATCATGTCTATATCTGTTCTCGATTACGGACTCTACATGTACACAATGTGGACTATTCATGTCTACCCAAAGGAACGCCTCAACTCTCTGCAAACTCGCGAGAACGGGCTTCCTATGCAAAGGAAAAGAGGGCTTCACATATTCTAGGTTGAGAATCATTACCCTAGCATTTTTCCTTGGCTCCATGGAAATGTATGCAGATGAAAGCACCACAATCACCTTGCCTCCGTAGATCCGAAGTCGGCTCGTGATTTGGAGCTCTGAAGCTCCGTCGGTGACCGGATCTAGCCTCCTTTCTTCTTCCTTGCTCTCCCCTCTCTCTAGACTTTAGAAAGAGACTAAGTGAAAGAATGAGGGATTTGAAACCCTATTCCGGTATATCCCAGCAGGAACAACCCCCAGCCATCGGATCCCAAAATAAGGAAACGAACGGCCACGATCCGGAGCTGAAATATAAAATCTGGGTCGAACACGGCCTGTGACATGCCCGTGTCCAGGGTCGTGTTCCCCATTCGCCGTCGAAACCAACGCGTCCCAAAATGCACACGGGCACCCGACACGCCCGTGTTTGACCTGACACGCCCGTGTCATCCAGTACACGCCTGTGTTCCCGGGCGTGTTCCTCCATCACACAGGACCAACACCAACCCGAGAAGCACAGATACTCCCGTGTCCCATTTGACATGCCCATGTCTATCTGACACGGTGCCCGTGTTCCAAACTATGTGTATCCAAAGAAACATCTCAGTTTCAACCTGATAAGGACACGGGCGGGGACACGCCCGTGTCTCAGGCTGTGTTCGCTGCTCGACGATCGTCGACTCCAAAAATTCGTCGATCTCTCCGCCAGATCGTCGAGATGAGAACGACACGCCCCTGGGACACGCCCGTGTCCCAGGTCGTGTGCCCCCTGCCAAATTCCAAACTTGGCTCAAAACGCCTCCCGTCGCTCTTTTGAGTTTTGGGGCGTTACAACTCTCCCTCTTAAAAGAATTTCATCCCCGAAATTACATAAAGGAAAGAAAAACGCAAAGCTTAAACGGTACCTGAGTGGAATAACTCTGGGTACTCCTCAAGCATGGTCTGCTCTCGCTCCCATGAGAGCTCCTCCCGACCGCAATTGTCCTAATGGACCTTGACCATCCTGATCTTTTGTTGTGTATCCGCTTGACTTCCGAGTACTCAATGCGTATAGGCTTGACCTTCGTCGTCAACCCATTATCCATCGGTACTTGATCCACCGCGATCACATGCGAAGGCTCTTGCACCGCCTTCCGTAGCACCAATATATGGAATACACGTGTAGACCACTAAGCTCCACTGATAGCTTCAACCGATACGCTGTTTCGCCAATCCTCTCCAGAACCTCAAACGGTCCAAGGTACCTCGGGCTTAGCTTCTTCAAGCGTCGCACCCGCAAGACACCCTTGAACGGCTTGATCTTCAAGTACACCCAGTCACCAACAGCAAACTCCATGTTCCTGTGCTTGGCATTATAGTACTTAGCCTGACGGTCCTGAGCGATTAGCAACCTTTCCCAAATGGTTCGCACCAATGAAGTAGCATCTTCCACCTCTTATCACTTGTACAACTTTGACTCGCCCGTTTTCAACCAAGACAATGGCGTGCGACATCTTCTACCATAAAGGGCCTCGAAGGGCTCCATTTGAATGCTTGCCTGGTAGCTATTGTTGTACGCAAACTCCACCAAGTATATGTGGTCTTCCCACTGCTTCCCAAAATCCAGGACGCACATGCGAAGCATGTCTTCCATCATCCTATTGACCCTCTGGTCTGCCCATCCGTCTGCAGATGAAAGGCTGTGCTGAAATTCAGTTTTGTTCCCAACATTGCTGCACCAACCTCCAATCATTGGACGTGAACCGCCCATCTCGGTCACTCACGATGCTGCGGGGCACACCGTGAAGCCGCACAATATTGTCCACATACAGCTTTGCCAATTTCTCAACCGGATTATCCTTCATATGCGGAATGAAGTGTGACACCTTCGTTAGACGATCTACGACCACCCAAATGGCGTCGTTCCCCTTTTATGACTTTTGAAACCCGTGCACAAAGTCCATAATAATGTTGTCAAACTTCCACTCCGGAATAGGCAAGGACTTCAAGAATCCTCCCGGCTTTTGGCACTCTGTCTTCACTAAGGCGCAAGTTTGACACTTCACCACGTATAGTGCCACATCCTTCTTCAGTCCTGGCCACCAGAATAATTTCTTCACATCACGGTACATCTTCGTGCTCCCCAGGTGAATCGCGTACTTGGTATGATGTGCATCGTACAACAATTCCATCCGCAAAGTGCCCACATTTTGGACGCACAGACGACCGTCTTTCCAAAGCAAACCATCCACAACCTCATATTGGGAATTTGACCCATGCAAAGCCTCTATCATAAGCTGCTTCATGCTGTTATCCACATCCAAAGCCTGTGTGAATCCGATCAGCCAGGTAATACTGAACTTCCGTCTAATTCAATAGCGCTTCAGCACTCGACTGCTTGTCCACGCAAGAGATCTCCAACGCCTCCAACTCCTGAACCAACCGTTCGTCATGGATCGACAGCCATTTGCTTGAGCTGGGGCATGCGGCTCAACGCGTCCGCAACCGCATTGCCTTTACCAGGCACGTAATGGATCTTGAATGTGTAGTCCCACAGGAACTCCATCCATCTCCTCTGTCGCATGTTTAGATCTTTCTGATCCAACAAGTATTTCAGGCTCTTATGGTCGGTATAGATATCGACCTTCACCCCATACAAGTAGTGCCTCCACAGCTTCAAGGCAAACATCATGGCCGCTACTCCAAGTCATGGACCTGATAATTCCTCTCGCGCACCTTCAGCTGTCTCGAGCCATACGCTATCACACTTCTATGATGTAGCAGCACACAACCCAATCCACTGCCCGAAGCATTGCAATAGATCTCAAAACCTTCGGTCCCACTCGGCGAACTCAGCACAGGCATCGTGGTCAACCGACACTTCGACTCCTCAAAAGCTCGTGCGCACTCCGGCGTCCAAACGAACTTCTGCTCTTTCCTCGTCAAAGTCGTGAGGGGTAAGGCTATCCGCGAGAAGTTCTCTACGAAGCGCCTGTAATAGCCGGCAAGCCCAAGAAAGCTCCGGACTTCCGCTGCCGTAGAAAGCACAGGCCACTCTCGTATCGCAACAATCTTCGTCGGATCCACCGCAATGCCCTCTCCACTTACTATATGACCAAGGAACGCCACTGAGGATAACCAAAACTCGCATTTGGAGAACTTTGCGTACAATTGATTCCTCCTCAGCATCTCCAGCACCAAATATAGATGCTTAAATTGATCCTCCTCACTTTGCGAGTACACCAAAATGTCGTCGATGAAGACGATCACAAAGTGGTGTAACTACTCCCTGAAAGTCCTGTTCATCAAATCCATGAACACTGACAGCGCATTCGTCAGCCCAAACGGCATGACCATAAACTCGTAATGTTCGTACCTCGTACTAAAAGTTGTCTTAGGGATATCCTTCTCCCTTATCCTCAGCTGATACAATAACCGCTTGAGATCCAACTTTTGGAGTACACCACTTGAATTACCGGACCAAACTGACTCGAACAGGATCACAAACACTCGGGATCGGGTACTTCTTCTTCTTCGTTAGCTTGTTCAACTCCCGATAATCAATACAAAGTCTCAAGCTTCCGTCCTTCTTCTTAATAAAGAGGACTGGTGCCGCTCCAAGGCGACGAACTATGACGTACATACCCCTGCTCCAACAACTCTTGCAGTTGAACCTTCAACTCCGCCATTTCTTTAGGCGCTAGCCGATATGGAGAGCGTGACACAGGTTTAGCACCTGGCAACTAGCTCAATCGTGAATGAAATCTATCTCTCGTTGAGGCGGGGCTCCAGGAAGATCGGCAGGGAACACATCAGAGTACTCAACTACCACTAAAATACTATCCAACGTAGGCTTCGGCTTTGCAACCTCCACTAGCGTAAAGAACACCTCTGCTCCAGCACGAACCGCCTTCACCACCTGAAGAGCAGACATCAAAGTCTTGCTCGACCCTTTCAAGCCCGTAAAAGTCATCTCACGACCTGTCCCAACTTGACTTCCTTGCGATCGCAATCAATAAAATCTTGCTGCTCCGAGCGCTAGTACATGCCAAATATTACATCGAACTCCACCAACGGCAGTAACGACGCTAGCAAATGGAACTCCTGACTCCCAATACGAATCTTAACACTACAGATTCTCTCTGCGTGCATCGAACACCCATTCGGCAACAACACAACCAGTTTTTTTCTTCACCATCGAAGAAGGTACTCCGATGCGCGATATGAAACCTTCGGAAAAAATGAGTGTGAAGCTCCCGTATCAAAGAGTGCTCTTGCCGGATTCTCAGAAATCAAAACAAATCCTAAACAAGCAGTGGTAAGGTAATATGCGCATAATAAGTATTTAAAAATTAACTTGCTATAAATTTAAACCATACCTGTCACCGCGTGCTTGATGGCCTCCTGTGGCCAAGATTATAAACTCTCGGTTGAGCCGGAGCATAATGGGACGCGGTTGACTCCACTGTCTTGCCCTTCTCTTCATAAGTTGCTCCCGGCTTCCTTTCGGACTTGGGACGTCCGCTCCAGCAATCACAGGCAAAGTGCCCCGGCTTCCAACAAGTAAAACATGCGCCCGGGGTCCGACCCGTAGTCGCCCCAGAAGCACCAGAAGAAGGGGCTGGACCTGAAGTCCTAGCCTTCTTATTAAACTTGAGATACCAAAAACTTCGCATTAGCCGGCACTTTGAACTCTGTCCTCTTCTCACTAGAGTTTTTCTTTTCCTGCACATTCTTTATATCCTTCTCCAAAGACAGGGCCGTATTGACCAGGGTCAAGAAGCCCTGCGTCATAGTCCCCGAGGGTAGTAGACTCAAGTCATCTCTCAGACCTTCGTAGAAACGGTTGTCTTACGCTCCTCATCCGCGAACGTAGAGCTAGCATACGACCCCAACCGAGTAAACTCGTGGAGATACTCATCCATGCTACTCTCTCCTTGCACAACTTCAGGAACTCATTCTCCAAAGCTATCATCTACGCCAAAGGGAGGTACCTAGCCAAGAACAGTCTCGAGAACTCTTACATCAAGACATCTGCCAGTTGCCTTCCTCTCAAGAGATGCAGCTCTAAACCTTCCCACCACAGCCTCGCATCCCCGTCCAACAGGAATGTAGCTATTGTAGTCATCTGCCACTCCTCCGTTTCAGTAGCTGTCAGGACCCTCTTCACTCGGGAGAGCCAGTCTTCAGCTTGAGATGGGGTTCCCAACCCCGAGAACACAGGAGGATTAAAGCTCATAATGTGCTTAAGCTGCCCTTCAGATGCTCTCCTCGGCACCAATGGCTCCACCACTACCTGCTCCACTCTTCTCGGTTCATCCCTTTGAAGCTGTACCTGCTCCATCGTAGGAGCGGGCTGCGCATTGATCATGACAAACACTGCTTCAGCCACCAATCGTATGGTTTCAGCCGAGGGAGGTGTTATAGGAGCATCATTTGGTGCACTACTAGCCTCAGAAACTGGATGTTTTGACGACGATGCACCGCTTCTGGTCACCTATAGTTGTACAAAACCTCGTTAAGAGACCAAGCAAAATTGCAAAACGCAATTATAGGAACACGCAGGTTCCTCAAACACGTGTATTTTCATTCCTAAGTGGACATTCATGGGTTCTTTTGATATTATAACTATGACGCACACACACGTGCTCACCACCCTTAAAAAGAATTCGCCCACAAATTAATTTTAAGCCCGACCGAAACTAGTAGTCTGATACCAAATTGTAACACCCCTATCTGTCGCATAGCATATGACAGTATGTCCGGCTGGGGCCCGACGCCATATACCACAGACAGACCGTGTGGTTACTCAATGGAATACCATCCAACTAATAACCAGTGTCCTACATAGAGTCATTCTAGCGGAAGCAATTATTAAAAGTTGCAAATTAAAGAACTCAGCCACAAGCATGAATGTCCACTACAAAAACCAATAGGAATGAAGTACCATACACAAGTACAATGGCCTTAAGGCCTTACAATTGTTTACTTAAATAAAATGTGTCTTCCATACCACGGCTCGCAGGTCGGTCACACATGAATAAACAGGTAAACACTCAAAATTTGGCCTTCGAGGGCCGGCTCAGTAACTTGGGCTTTAGTCCGCTATTTACCACTCAGCTCCGCCTCACCTGCAAGCAACAATCCACCACAACGGTGGCAAACAAAAGCAACAGTCATCTATCCTACCAAATTATAACGATCCCGCCCCCATAATCGGGGCGGCGATGCTCTTTCCCTACACTTTGTTAGCATAACCAAGCAGTATAGTGAATAAACACTTCATCACAGGCATGGGCATACACGGCCTCACACCCGTGCTCTCAGGGCACATTCTCGGTGAACACGGTCAAAGTCCGCTAACTCACCACCGCCCCTGGACGACAATATCTCATGAGCATTTGGCCTTTCTGGCCACTGCCTAAGACCCTTCATCTATGAAAACGGCGAGTACCACGTACTTTAGGTCACTCTAACCAAAACATAGATCGGGTACGGTTTTGCCTAACCCGTTGCTCACACCGCAACGTCAACTTAAGCCGTCTGCGCGGGTCAAGCTTCCCCGAGTCCCGTTTCATCACACACTTCACATAACCCGGTTATGTTCAAGTTGGCTCCCAAGCCACCAAGTTGGCAGAATCACGCATCTGCCCAGTTTTCCGGGTGCACCTTGGAGTTAATCCCCAAGGCTCCCTGTTGCAATCTACCACGTAGAAAACTAGAAAACAAACATTCGCGCGGAGTCTTCTCCGGTCATTTATGCAATGCAACATCACCGATCCAGACCAACTTGTCGGGTAGGCTTCACACATCATGCTTATATCCGTTCTCGATTACGGACTCTACATGTATACAACGGGGACTATTCATGTCTACCCGAAGGAATGCCTCAACTCACCGCAAACTCGCGAGAGCGGGCTTCTATAAAAGGAAAAGAGGACTTCATATGTCCTACATTTAGAATCGTTACCCTAGCATTTTTCCTTGGCGCCATGGAAATGTATGCGGATGGAAAGCACATCAATCACCTTGCTTCCGTAGATCCAAAGTTGGCTCGCGATTTGGAGCTCTGAAGCTCCGCCGGTGATCGGATCTAGCCTCCTTTCTTCTTCCTTGCTCTCCCCTCTCTAGACTTTAGAAGAGACTAAGTGAAAGAATGAGGGATTTGAAACCCTATTCCTGGGAATATCCCAGCAGGAACAACCCCCAGCCGTCGGATCCCAAAATAAGAAAATGAACGGCCACGATCCGGAGCTGAAATGCAAAATCTAGGCCGAACACGGCCTGTGACACGCCCGTGTCCAGGGTCGTGTTCCCCATTCGTTGTCGAAACCAACGCGTCACAAAATGCACACGGACACCCGACACGCCCGTGTTTTACCTGACACGCCTGTGTCATCCAATACAGGTTCGTGTTCCGAGCGTGTTCCTCCATCGACACAGGACCAACACCAACCCGAGAAAGCACACGGGTCTTGGACATGCCAGTGTCCCATTTGACACGCCCGTGTCTATCCGACACGGCCCGTGTTCCAAAACTGTGTGTCTCCAAAGAAACAACCCAGTTTCAACCCGAGAAGGACACGGCCGGGGACACGCCCGTGTCTCAGGCCGTGTTCGCTGCTCGACGATCGTTGACTCTAAAATTCGTCGATCTCTCTGCCAGATCGTCGAGACGAGCACGACACGCCCCGGGTACACGCCCGTGTCCCAGGCTGTGTGACCCTGCCAAATTCCAAACTTGGCTCAAAACGCCTCCCGTCGCTCTTTTGAGTTTCGGGGCATTACAAAAGAGCTCTGGGTGCTTTTCGTGAACGAATGCTGTGGTTCCCAAGTGTACATCTTGTCTGTGATTTGACCATAATATCTTGACCATTGGGATGGTCTTGTTACGTAGATCCTCACTTTATGATCGATGATTCTGATTGGTTCGAGCTGGACGGATCTGTCCGACCGCAGTTGTACTGGTGGTGTGGGTAGATGTTGTTCTGGTTGCCGGAGAACTCTTCTCAAGGAGGAGACATGAAACACATCATGGAGATTTCCCAGTTCTGGGGGCAGGGCCAATCGGAAGACAATAAGGCCAACACGTTCTATTACTTGATAGGGGCCCAGGTAGCGGGGATTTAGCTTTTTCTACTTCCTCAGCCGGGAGATACCATGCATGGGCTTGATTTTCAAAAACACCATTTCTCCCACGCTTAACCCCACCTGTCGGTGGCGTGTATCATAATATTTAGCATGCCGACTTTGCGCCTCCCGCATTCGTTCCTGGATCAATCGTATTGCTGTCGTAGTGTTATCAATGTAAGCCCACTCCTAAGGCTTCTGGGTCCTCTTCCTGAGCTCAAGTCAACGGGGTTCGGCAATGCTTCCCATAAAATGCCTCATATGGGGCCATCTTGATGCTATCTTGGTAGCTGTTATTGTAAGAAAACTTAACCAGAGGTAAAAACTGCTCCCATGGCTCATTAAGTTCTATTATGCATAGTCAAGTAGATCCTCCATCGTCGGTTGTTCTTTCTATCTGTCCATCTATCTGCGGGTGGAAGACGGTGCTAAAGGCCAACTTTGTTCCCAAGTATACATGCACCCTCCTCCACTCCTTTGATGTGAAACGTCCATCATGATCTAACACAATAGACTTTGGTACTCCGTGGAACCGAACTACCTGCTCTAAGAACATTCTGGACAAAATGTCAACTTTGTCACCCTGTCGATTTGGAATAAATTGCGCTACCTTAGTAAGTCGATCTACGACCACCCAAATAGAGTCGTTTAAGGTACGAGATCGAGCTAGGCCGTGGACGAAGTCCATGGAGATGTCTTCAAATTTCCATTCTGGTATTGGCAGGGGCTGCAACAGGCCTCCTAGGCTGCGACATTCAGCTTTAACCTTCTGACAAGTCTGATACTGGGCCACGAAGTTAGTTACATCTCTTTTCATCCCAGGCCAATAAATGGTCCTGCGCAGGTCCATAAACATCTTGACCACACTAGGATGAATAGAGTATCTAGATTGGTGGGCTTCTTGCAGAATTTCTTTACGAATTCCTCTGGTAGAGGGGACAAATATGTGCGATGCTTGAATTGTAGAATTCTGTTGTGCAAATTATAATCCTCTTATGCTCCACCTTGCAGAGATCGAATGATCGGAACCACCTCTGGGTCGTTCTTCTGAGCTTCTCGTATCCGATCTCGAATGTTTTATTGGATCTCCATCAAATACAGCTGAGCATTGTAATCCTCTGGATCTCTTCGGGCAACCAGGGTAATTTCCAAATCTATTAAATACTAGAATAGCTCCTTAGGGATTTGCTCCATCCAACTCCAAGCTATCGACGGCTGGTGGATCAAAGCGTCAGCGACTTATTAGCTTTTCGGGGTGATACTGGAGAGCGAAATCATAGTCGCACGGGAATTCTAACCATCAGCACTGCCAAAGATTCAGCTCTTTCTAAGCGAAGATGTATTTGAGGCTCTTGTGGCCATAGAAGATCTCACATCTTACTTCATACAAGTAATGCCTCCAGATTTTTAAGGGCGAAGACGACAGCGCCCAACTCTAGATCATGAGCTGCGTAGTTTAATGCATGCGGCTTTAATTGGCAAGATGCGTAGGCTACCACCTTGTCATGCTGCATCAGGACAGCTCCCAACCCTTCAGGGAGGCATCAGTGTAGATATGGACCCCTCGGTCCCTGCGAGAATTGTAGGGATTGGCTCAAAAGTCAACCGCTTCTTCAATTTGATGAATGCGGTCTCGCATTCTGGTGTCCATTGAAACGTAACATCCTTTCTGGTGAGGACAGTTAGGGGTAAGGCAATCTTGGAGAAGCCTTCTACGAACTTCCTATAATATCCGGCAAGACCAAGAAACTTCAGATATATGTCGCTGTTCTGAGCGGTGGCAAATTTTGTATTGCCTGGATCTTGGCCTGATCCACTACTACCCCTTTCTTGTCTATAGTGTGGCCCAAAAATCCGACTTCTTCCAACCAAAACTCGCACTTACTGAATTTGGCGAAGAGGGAGTGTTCTCGGAGTTTTAGTAACACCATCTGCATGTGTCTAGTATTATCTGCCTTGGTCTTTGAGTAGAACAAAATATCATCAATGAAGACGATCAAGAAGTGATCTAGAAAGGGCTCAAAGACTTTATTCATCAGGGTCATGAAGGCGGAGGGTGCATTGGTGAGCCCAAAAGGCATCACCAGAAACTTATAGAGGCCATATCGGGAGCTGAAGGCAGTCTTTGGAATATCTTCCTCCCGGATTCGAAGCTGATAATAGCCTGATCTCAAGTCCATCTTGGAAAACACGGACGCACCTTGCAACTGATCAAATAGTTTGTCGATCCTAGGGAGGGGGTATGTGTTTTGTATAGTAAGCTTATTTAGCTCCCTGTAGTCTATGCACAGACGTAATGTTTCGTCCTTCTTCTTTACGAATAACATCGGGGCTCCCCATGGTGAGGAACTAGGACGGACGAATCCAGCATCTATTAACTCCTGCAGTTGAATCTTTAATTCAGCTAGTTCTCTTGGGGTTATCCGGCAGGGTGCTTGTGACACTAGTCGTGCTCCAATCACGAGATCGATCTAGAAGTCGACTTCTCGCTGGGGTGGTAATCCTGGGAGGGACTCAGGAAAAACGTCCGGGAAATTGCGTACCACCGGCACTTTGGCGAGTACTTGAGTTTGGTCTCCATTTGAAGTAGATAAGGTACACATCATTCCTCTGCCGGACTGACCTTACCATCTGCGCAGAAGTTAAAATAATACGCGAGACCGAGGGCATACTTGTCAACGTAACGTCATGGTCATTTTTGTTCTGCAGGCGGACCTCTCATGTTGAACAATTTATTTGCGCCTTATGCTCGGCTAACCAGTCCATTCCCAGTATAATATCGAATCCAGTTATTGCCAGGATGGTTGCTTAGACCTCAAATTCTACTTCTCCTAGCACAGCCTGGAACAAGCACTTTTCTGTAGATGTCATATCTGATCAATCCGGCAAACGAATTCGTATAGCTAGTCCGGTTGTGCGGATAACATTCTTTTTTGCTGCGATAAATTCGTAGGACACAAAGGAGTGTGTCGCTCCTGTGTCGAAGAGGGTCTTGACGGAATGTCCTCCTACCAACAGGATTCCTGACGATATAGAAGTATATATATCATATAACTAATATACAAGATGTAGGCATACATGCATAACCTGTACATCATGTATGTAACAACATCTGATATATTCTATCACCTAATATATATATTATCACTACATCAGGGATGGTCCGTATTGTAAGTCTAGTGCGTAGGTCTCTAAGGGTGCTGCTCGACCCTGCTGACCTCTCCTGCCAGCTCTACCGTTGTGACCCCTCTAGCCCTTGTCCCCGTGCTGGCTGCCCACCCTGCACTGCTCCTAGTCCTGGTCTCTCCCTGTTGCCTGTGAGCAGAAATACCTCGTATGCCATGGATGCTGACACAAGAAGCAGTTTTGGTCTGATATCCTACTGTGGGGCTGGGGGGCTGGTTGTGTTGGTGGGCACCTATAAAGCTGTCTGCGGGCCTCTGCATGCACCCTCTATTCTGTCGCTGGGGAGAAGCTCTCCTGTCTCGTCTTAGGCCTCTAAGGGCATTGACCTGTCCTCTGTGTTGATGAGAACCATCCGCTGGTCCAACTCAAGCACCGCTGCATGAGTGACTATGGTGTGGGAGGTAGACTGAGAGATCATAATCAGATCCTGCCTCAGGTCATCATGTAGGCCTCGGTAGAATCGGGAGGCTCTATCCCTGTCAGTGGCTGCCAAATTCCCGGTGAAACGTGCCAGGTGTATGAACTCCCTTCGTACTCAGGTACAGTCCGGTCTCCCTGTCATAAGTGTAAGAACCTTTCCTGCAGAACAGCTCGGTCTGCATCTGTAATAAAGAACTCCAGCAGGGCCTCCGAGAACTCTCCCCATAGTATATCGCTCATCGGTCATCCTCTAAAGGTCGAGCGGCTGAGAGCTCTCCACCAATCCCTAGTGTATCCCTCTAATAAGGTCACTACCAAAGAGACTGCAGCTACTGTTGGGCACAGCATGCCTACCAGCAGCTCCTTCACACGCTCCACCCACTCATCTGCCTGAATGGTAATATCTGTGCCTCTAAAAGTGGGAGGCCTCAATACTCAGAAGGTTGTAAGCAAATTGGTAGGCGTCATCATCTCTCATGGTGGTTGTGCCAAGGCTATCCAGATGGTGGCCAGGATGGCCGTCAGTGTCTGCCCCAAGTTAGTCTCAACAAACGGTACAGTCGCAGGAACGACCGGGTCTAGAGGTGGGGTGGCGGGAACATATCCTCTGGAAGAGGTTCCCCCGTTACCGTACTCCAGTATCTGGAGAAGTAACAGAAAAAGTGTCAGTACTTTGCAAAAGTAGGTTAAAATTGCAAAAATGACTAACGAAGTGGAAACAACGGTGTACGGGCATACTAACGTACAATCTAGAATCCCTAAGCCTCTACACTAGGGTCCACCAGGCTTCTGCTGCGAGGTTCGTCCCGAACCGAAGGACGAAGCGGGGAACAGAGGGATCCTGAGACTGCTCCACAAAGACGAATCGTGATGGCTCTGATCCATTTGTAGGACCCCCCAACCCTTTACCTGGGTCGGGTCGGAGGGGATCTTACTACCCAAGACATCCACCCAGTGCTCCTTAGGGGTAATAAACCACCCAGTCTAAGCACAAGGCGGGCCGCCTTGCTTGGCTAGAATCACAACATTCACAATACACCAGAGAATTGCGGAAGCATTAACAGGAAAACCAGAGCACAATATATATAACCTTATATATATTTACATGAGTACAAAAGCTGTAGTCTAAGTATATAATAAGCCCGCGGGCTGTACAAGTACTAGATATCACTCCTCACACTCTCTCCTTATTCGGCTCGTCGGTACTCACGTCTTGATCCTCTGAAGACATTGGGGTGCATCTGCTCGAGTGGTTCTATCTGCTTGTCCAGTCTCTTACGGCGGTAGGTTACTACAGTGCTCAATTTCCTATGATTGGTTATTTAAATAACCGTTAGTCACAGAGCTAAGTAGAAACAAATCTCCTCCCCGAATCTATATCTTGGGGACGAGTACACACCCACCCAATGAAAGTAGATAGTCGAAGCATGGAAGAGTTAGTACAACAATTTATATATATAGGCTAGGAGAATTTATAAAGAAATGCAGCATAGTATAACTAAAAAAGCAATAGTAATATATTAGTTATTTATCATGGCTCCACTAACATAACAGTACATTGGACATTCTCAACCTGTACCCTATCGCAGGCATTCACAGTAGCACACACACCATAGGCATTCACAGTCGCACACACACTGCAGGCATTCACAGCCGCGCACACACCGCAGGCATTCACAGCTACGCACACAAATCCTATGTCGACATAGTATGGACCGCTTTTTGTTCTAGCAGGGTATCGAGCCCCGCGGGCCTCACTGATGTGGCCGTCAGTGACAGTGACCAGTCCTGCCACTTCTAGGGGTGGTCGTACTGCACAGCCCAGGCCCTTGCACACACTCTCGCGTATTCTTGGGTGTGGGTGACATCCAGCGATTCAACATTTTTGCCGACCAGCGGAGGAAACCCGGACGGGGAAACATAAAGGCAGGTCACCCGTGGCACTCATCTCCATGTCGTCCTTGAGTCGTCGAACTTTCGCACCGGTACGAACAATCTGTAGGAGTGACTGAACTGCCACAATTTACCATAAGAAATTCACAAGCAATCAATCAAACAATCGTGCTAAAACGCACCGGTTTGTGGCGACCTTCCCTACTAAACGTTAACCTTCAGGCGGCGGCAGTCAGCTCAACTTTTGACAAGGAGTATGGGAGCGCTTAATTTGAGGGTAAACCCAGAGGAACATCTCCACTCCGGTTATCCGCAACTAAGGCTCAACCTTAACAATCAATGCTCGTTAAAGTAGGACCCGTGCTTATAATAGTAAATTGCATAAATGAGAATTCAGTAATTTAAGCTGCTGATAATAAATGTTGCATAATGAGATGTGACCAGTACGAAACTGGAATAGTACTGAAATGAAAGTACTGAACTGGAATGAACTTGACCAGTACATAACTGGAGTAGTACTGAATTAAAGTACTGAACTAAAATGAACTTGACCAGTACGAGACTGGAGTAGTACTGAATTAAAAGTATTGAACTGAAATGAACTTGACCAGTACGAGACTGGAGTAGTACTAAATTAAAAGTACTGAACTGAAATGAACTTAACCAGTACGAGACTGGAGTATTACTGAATTAAAAGTACTGAACTGAAATGAACTTGACCAGTACGAGACTGGAGTAGTGTTAAATTGAAAGTACTGGTCTGAAATGAATAAAGGAGCTGGACCAGTGCAAGACTGAATAATCACAAATAAAATGGTTAGTAGTCCAATCACTCCATCCCAGAGGCTTCTGTTCTATCTCCGTTCTCAGGAGGCATATTCAGTTTTATTTCAGCTTCTTTGAGTTACTCCCATTATTAAGATCTGTTAGTAATTGAGTAATGCCTTATTAATTGCAGCTTAATCAAATTAGGACTTATTAGGAGTCACTTTCTTATTAATCGTCAAGGATAAATTTGTGACTTGCTACTCGTACTCTGATCTTCCGAGCGTATCCCAAATTACCCGAGGGTCGTGGTGCTCGATGGTTTCTCGAAAACTCAGAACTCTCGAAGCTTGGTCACTTGACTCGATCACTCTTGTTGATAGACCATTTATCATTTTTATCAGAAAGGGTGGTTGCGCACTCAATTTTCACTTTCGAGGAAAATTAGTGTAATCCAGTGCGGCTTAGGCTCCAAGGGACTGAGGAAAATTGAATTTGATCCCCAAGTCCCCTAATTTTGATATAACCTCTAAGGGGGTCTAAAATGTCCCTATAGAAATTTTCATAATTTTTTTCGCAGAGTTTTGGGTCTTAATTTGGCCAAATAATTTCTTTGGGCTTTAAAAATTCTAAATGAACTCGAAAAATCCTCTAAATTTTGTGGAGGAATGCCTCAGTACGGGGAACATTTTTCATGTTGATCACTTTGCTTCTAGAGGCCTTGAAATGGCTCAGAAAATTTCTCAAAGTTAATATGATAATCTGGTCTGTTAATAGCAGATCAAGAATATCCTGTGGCTGAGATCGAGCCAGTCCCTGAGAAATTGTCCTTCTAACCCCACAGCGGATCGGTTGCGGATCCACTGTGAGGGCGTGGAATTTGAGCTCGACGATAATCATCGAGCGGAGCTCGACGATAATCGTCAAGCGGAGCTCGACGATAATTCGCTCGAGATATCAGCTCCATGAAAATAATCGTTGTACTGAGCTCGACAAAAGTCGTCGAGCTGAGCTTGACAAATCATCGAGCAGAGTTCTTCGCTGCCTATGCACCACCCTGCTTCTCTGGTGTTGAGCCCAGCCCTGTAACCACCCCGGTCAGCGCGTCGGGGCAGGGATTTTCTCTGGTGGTGGTCAACCCTTTTCCAGCACCACCCCCGGCGCGGGGAGAGACCAGCTCTCCTGTGGTCACCACCCGACCTAGAGCATGGGTCGGGTGGTGCCGGCGGTGCTCCGGCTGCCGCCGGTGGGCCCATGCAAGACGTACATAAGGAGGGTAAGGGGAGGGGAGAAGTTTCTACCTGTGGTGGAGGGGCTTGAGAAGGATTAGCTTGGTTAGCCATGTAAGGTGGCAGAGGTGGAGCTCGGGCTTAACCCTTTTTTCGGCGCGACCTGAGCTCCGGCAGAGCTTGGGGGAGGGGTGGGGGAGTTGCTCTTTGAGCTGTGAGGAAATTATCAGGGGGTAGGGGCCTTTTTTATAGGAGGGGAGGGGATGTGGGATTAATCCCTCCTTAGGGATGGATTAATCTCTACCCTACAACTGTCCAATGACAGCTGGAGGCTCAATATATTCCCTTATGTGTGAATGAGGTGGAGCCCTTTTATGGGCTTGGGCTTTTACAAGATGGGGGATGGAGAGAGAGAGGTGAGGGTGGAATTAAGTTAGTGGGCCTCCTCTAGCCTTCAAGGATGGGCTTGCTAGTTGGGGCCCAAAGTGGATGAGGGAAGGGTAGGGTAACATCTAATAATTAAGAGGAGGGGGAAAATGCATACTTCTTTTGGAAAAATCCAAAAATTGGACTTTTTAGGGGGGTTTGACGAAAGTCAATCCTAGGGTGGGTCCCCCATGGTGGTCAAGGTCAAAGTGAGTCCAAGACACCGGGAGTTGGGTCAAAGATGGGGTGTTGGGTCATAATTGATGTGTGCACGCTTCTCGGCGCACAACTGAGCTTGATTTGACCACGGTTGACCACCATTTATCGAAAATTGACCGGAACCAATTCTGTTGACTTTGCATTGGCTATATGAATCAATGTTACTAACCGAGGTTGGATCGGAGTTTGTTTGGTAAAATTTCAAAATTTGTACGTCGCAGCACACTAAAATGGTCAAAATGTCTATATCTGTTGTTAGATCTTGAATCGTGACGCGACAAGTTCCGATGTGCTCGTATTGACTATACGGGTCCACGGGAACTGACGGAACTCAAATCAGGATTCTCTAAGTCGATATCTAGAGTCTGGCTCTTGTGGCATTTTACGAGGAATGGTTACATCCACCACATGACCTCGGGGTTCAACGGGACGAGTTCTGACGCGCTCGTATTGACTATACGAGGTCACAGGAACTGACAGAACTCAAATCGGAGTTCTCTAGCTCTATTTTCTGCCTATGGTCACCTTTTACCAGGTCATGGGTAGGGGTTCAGGTTACTTTTATTGGGCCCACTTGGGTTCAGATGGCCCAATAAAAGTTGGGATGTTACACTTACCCTGAATGTCGGGGTTGAGCCCCTTACGAAACCTAGAGAGGATGATCTATGGCATCTCTCTAACATCGCACCTGACCATCATGTCCTTAAGACGGCTCATGTAATCAGTGACCCACATATTCCCTTGTCTCAAGGTAGCTAATGCATCAAACATCTGCGTCCGATGGTACGCATGAACGTACAGATCAGTCAACATGGCTTTCATGCCAGCTCAACCAATGTGTGGCAAGCCGTTCACCACACCTAGATGTCGTGCCTCATTCAACCAAAATATTTTAGCCCTGCCTAACAGCTTCATCTTCGCAATTCGCACCTTTTGTACGTCAGTCAGGTTGTGACACTCGAAATAGCACTCCATTTCCATAACCCAATCTAAGAACACTTGGGGTTCACCTAGTCCATCGTACGATGGGGGTTTGATTCGAACAACCCTGTGATATCAAACTCGTACGGTTCCTGGTTATTATGATTAGGTGCACGCGGGACATAACTGTTATTATTATTGTTATTGTTATTTCCTTAGTCACGTTGGTGGGCCGCCTGATTATGGGGAGCCGCTTGGGTTAATCTCAACGGGTGAATCATCTCCCTGATGTCCGTTAGCTGATCAATGACTCCCGGCGGAGGTCATCAATCATAGTCATACCGTGATCTGAATGGTCGTCCTCCATATTGAAGAAGAAGAAGGGGTATACTCAGTGCCTAGTCTAATGTGCATGCAATGAAGGATGTTAGACCTGACTTGATGAAATTTTATAAAAGATATTTTTTTTCCTAACAATAACTAGATAAAAAAAATATTTTTAAATTTCTTACTGCGAAGGGTATGGAGATTTTCCATAAATTTTTTTTTTTATTTTGCAGAAAAATGAGAATTTTAGGCCGCTATTTACAGATCAGAAATTTTTTTCCCACATTTTGATCAACGAAACGTGCTTGACAAGTGTGTGTCAACGTCCTAAGAATAATAGGATAATGTTAATTAAGAAATTGCACGAATCTGCCTCTGATAGCAAATTGATGCAGGCTACGTCACCCGACAAACCACAACATACAAACGACGCCGAATTACTCTCTCTCGTTCCAATTTTACGTTTGCACAAATAAAACAGAGCACACCTGATTCGCAATATTATTAATCCAATGCTAACGCACAGGTTCGTCACACCTTAGAGATCAAATAAAAGCTATGAGTCAATATTCTGCCAAGCGAAAAAGGATCTACCCGATCCGTTCGAGCGTGTGTATTGTACTAAAAGAGATCCACCGAAAACTAACGATTCGGAAAATGGTAGATCTCTCCCAACAAAAACAAAACGAGGTCCGTCATTCCTCACGAACTTAAAAAGATCAAGAGAATATAGTAATGATCAATTTGATAAAAAAACCACAAAGAAATCAAGATTCGCAAATAACACAAAAGTAAACCACCACCAGATTTATCTAGGAGGGAACACACAAAGTAGAGATTTTCGTTAGTCCCAATCGGAAGATGATTTTGAGAACTAAAATGGTTCGCTCTTCTATGGTTCCACCGGAGTCACACCGAACGGAGAGAAACTCATCCGCCTTCCTCGCTTCATGCCGGAGAACGTTCGTCGTTGTAGAAGATGTGTCCTTGGCCGAAATCCACCAATAAGATAGATCTTGGTTGGCCGAACCCTAGGATGGGGAGCCTTGGTGTAGCCAAATCTTCAAGAGGGTCAAGGAGTCTTCGCCTTGTAAGGAGTGTTAAGTCGCTCGATGCATCCGGATGGGGATCAAAGTGTAATTCTCTATTTGTTGCCCCTAGGTAGGTATATATAGCAAACCCTAGGAGTATCTACGGGTATTGGATATCTGTGTATCCGACACGACCTTTTAAGCCTCTGAACCCGTTAATTGTCCAAATATACATTAGCAGTCTCCTCCTATATTTGTGAGACAAAAACGTGTACGTTTCAGAGTGTAGAAAGTAGAATGTACTAAATGAGCAAGTTTTCGACTTTACATATTTTCATAAGAGTTAGCACAATAAAGCAAAATAGGAGTTTACCAAAAAAACAGTAATATTTAACATCCAGGTATATAGTGCTACTCATGAATTAAAAGTCTGAAAAACTAAAATTAACAATGGATCGGAAAACAAATAACAATTCTACTCAGAGAGTAGATCATCAGTATCCATGTCAAAATCAACTTTCTCTCCTCCACCTTCACCAGTGCCTGCAAGGAATTTCATGAGTTAGACTCTATGAATTCATAAACATATGCAGTGGCGTATCAAAGTAAACTAGCTCTACCTAAATGAGCTTAGTACTTGTAGCAGTAGTGAAGTAACACTGTCAGCATATCTATCCAGTCTAACTAGGACCTGTCAAGTTTTGATTTTAATAAATCAAGCATTGTTATCTTACTCATTAGTGTTCACTATGTACCTCATCATATGATTTGGCATACCGTCATTTGCAACATTATCAAATGTGGAATAATGTGTTATGATCACTAATGCTAGATTAACTCATACAACAACTTTCTATTTCCAGTTGAATAATTCTCAAATCAACTTACAATGAGAAAGATGTTAAGTCATCAGGTGTGGAATGACTAACATCTAACCATCTTGGGCTTTCATCAAGAAATTATTTTGGATTTAGTTTGTTATTAGATGCTTGAATATTGGGGCTATAGGTTCTTGCTATCTGTTGAAGTATTAGACCGGGCGGCTTAGCGGTCTGATCCAGCGGTTGTTGACCGAGCGGCTTAGCGGTCTGATCCAGCGGTTTGCAGACCGGGCGGTCTATCGGTCTACCTCTGCGGCCTGTTCCATCCTGCTGGAGTTGCCGAGCGGTTATCCCATCTGTCTAACCGCGCGGCCTATGCGGTCTCCTTTATTCTAGCCGCTCAGTACTGTAAATGTTTAGTCCCACATTGTTTGTATTCTCTCTTTCTTATCTCCTCCATTCTATATAAGGGAGGTCATACCTTTGTAAATGATATCTTTTTGGATAATAAAATTTCAATTATTCAAAAGTTTATTCGCTTGTTCTCTTCTTTTCGCTTCTTTTTGCTACTTTCTAACATGGTATCAGAGGACACAGTCATTCCTCCTGATTCTATGCGCTCTCTGTTGCTCGCGGCTTGTTTTCCGCGTTCTGCGACTTGATTCGCGACCTGCCTTCTCTTCTATCCGCGCGGCTTGTTTCTATCCGCGCGGCTTGTTTCTGTCCGTTGCCCTGTTCGCGCGGCTTGCTTCTTCTTGGTTATCTTCTCCTACTGCTTATCTGTCGCCGCGACCTGTTCACTTGTCGCCGCGCTCCTTGGTCTTTCCTGCCGCTCCGACTTCCTAGTCGTTGTGGTCTGTCTTTGTCCACGAGTGTTGTCCCTCTACTCGCGGTTCGCTGCTGTGATCTGCCTGACCGTGCGGGTTGTTCCTTTCTCACCCGCATCTTGGTCGCGGTCACCAGCTCTTCTCCTCTTCTCTGTTCGCTCGGCCTGTTTCAGTCCGCGCGACCTCTTCCCCGCTGTGCCTTTGACCGCTTTCTAGCAGCTGCTGTGATCTGCCTGACCGTGCGGGTTGTACCTTTCTTACCCGCATCTTGGTCGCGGTCACCTGCTCTTCTCCTCTCTTCTGTTCGCTCGGCCTTTTCAGACCGTGCGACCTCTTCCCCGCTGTGCCTTTGCCTCTTTCTAGCCACTACTGTTCGCGCGGCTTCTTCTGTTTTCTAACCGCTCCTGTTTGCGCGGCTTCTTCTGCTTGCCGGGTTCTATGACTACCTCCGGTCTCACCACTACTCCTGCAGCTCCTTCTCCTCCTCCTCCTTCGGGCAACCTTGGCACCTTTCCAAGCTTGTTGGCTCCAACTATCCCGATGGAGCGTTTTCTTTCACCTTTCTCCTTCGTTCTCAACGCAAGCGTCATCACCTCACCGATGACCCTCCTCCTCGCACCTCTCCTGAGTTTGATGACTGGGATGCGAGTGATGCTCTTGTTCGCACCTGGCTGGCCAACAGCCTTTCTAATGAGTGCCTTCCCGTCATTCGCCATGATGAGACGGTCAAGGCCGCCTGGCTTCACCTCGCTGCTCTCTATTCGAAGGGGGGCCAGACGTCCCGCATTTATACTCTCTATGCGGACCTCTTCGCCCGCCCTTCCATGTCACCGGCTGCGGCCTATCAGCAGGTTCAGGCTCTTGGTGCTGAAATCCTCCAGAATCGCCCCTTCTCCGCGGACTTGGCCGACCAGCACAAACACTTCCAAGAACTCCTGGTTGTTTGTTATCTTCTTCGTCTTCCCGACTCTTATGATATGATCCGCCAGCAGATCTTGGGTGAGGCGGAATCTCCTACTTTGGATGCCACCGCGGCTCGCATTGCCGCCGTTACTTCGCTCCTCCAGCGGCCTCTGTTGGCCTCCCCCCCTTCCCAGGACTCCTTTGCTCACCAAGCTCAGCGGGGGGGCCCTAGTGGCCGTGGCTCCTCTGGCGGCCGGAGTTCCTCCCGGTTCCTCTGCTCTCACTGTGGTCGTACTGGCCATACTGTTGACCGCTGCTGGCAGAAACATCCTCATCTTCGCCCTTCCGGTGATGCTCCTTCGGCCTCTGCCTCTTCTAGGCCGTCTGCCTCTGTGGCCACGACGTCAGGTAGTGCCCACGTCGTTACCAAGGTAAATGGCTGATTGACTCCGGTGCCACCAATCATATGACGGGCAACCCTCATTGCTTCTCCCGTCTTGAGACCCATGACCGCTTACCCCCAGTTCGTGTGGCGGATGGTTCCCCGTCCCCGGTTCATGGGACGGGCATGGTTCAACTCACTCCATCGCTCTGCTTGGAGGATACCCTCTATGTCCCGAAGTTCCCGTGCAATTTGTTATCAGTTACTACTTTATGCCGGCAACTTCAGTGCTCCGTTTTATTCACTCCCACTACTTGTTCTTTTCAGGACCCGAGGACCCAGCGGACGATTGCTACTGGGACTGAGAGCGGCGGCCTCTACTTCCTCGACGATTTTTCCGCTCTTTCTGCCTACTCCTCCTCCACCGATCTCCTTCAGTGGCATCTTCGTCTTGGACATCCTCCTCCTCGGCTTATTCGTCAGCTTCTGCCCCACTTACCTCCTACCAGTTCTCCGCTCAACTGTGATGCGTGTCAGCTTGGCAAACATCATCGCTCCTCCTTCCCTCCGAAGCAAGGTCGTGGCTCCTCTCGCATTTTTGATCTTATTCATTCTGATGTATGGGGTCCTGCTCCTACCCTCACAGTTGGTCGGGGCAGTTCCTATTTTGTTACTTTTATCGATGATTTTACTCGCTGTACCTGGGTGTATCTATTAAAAGATCGCTCTGAACTATTTTCTGTTTGACAATCTTTTTACTTTATGATTAAGACTCAATTTGCTATTTCTATTAAAGTCTTACGTTCTGATAATGCCAAGGAGTATCTGACTCATGAGTTCTCCGCGTTCTTTCACAAACATGGCCTCCTTCATCAAACGACTTGTGTTTACACCTCCCAACAGAATGGGGTGGCGGAGCGTAAAAACCGTCACCTGCTTGATGTTGCGCGTACTCTCATGACGCAGATGCACGTCCCTCGCTCCTACTGGGGCTACGCTGTGCTGCTCGCTTGCTATCTCATCAATCGCCTTCCCTCCACGGTCCTCCACGGCCAGACTCCCTTCTCCCTTCTCTACCCCCACCAGGAACCTTTTCCTCTTCCTCTTCGTGTCTTTGGCTGTACGGCCTTTGTTCACGCTCCCTCCGCCACCCGCGACAAGCTTTCCCCCGTTCCACCAAGTGTGTCTTTTTGGGGTACTCTACCACTCAAAAAGGCTATTGCTGCTTTGACCCCCTTCTCCGCAAGCAGTTTGTCTCCGCAGATGTGACTTTTTTCGAAAATGCTTCCTATTTCTTTCTTCTCCTCTTCTCTTCCTTCTCTTCCTTCTGATATCTCCGTTCCTTCCACACCTCTCCACGTTTTCCCACCTTCGTCTCCTGCTCCACCCACTCCTTCCTAGTCCGTCTCCCCACCCACCCCTCCACCCTCCTCTCCGCTGCCGTCTCTCTCTAGTCCCGGGCCAGCCTTCTCCGCCACGGACGCTCCGGTCGCTGACGCTCCCGTCGCCGACGCTCCCGTTGACCTGGATGTTCCCATTGCCCTTCGCAAAGGGGTGCGGGCGTGTACTCAACACCCTCTCACGGCTGTTGTTTCTTATGATCAGCTTTCTCCTTCTCGCAGGTGTTTTGCCTTGGCTATCTCTGCTACTTTCTACTCCCCGTACCTACCAGGAGGCTCTCGCTCTCCCTCATTGGAAGTCTGCCATGGATGAGGAGATGGCTACTCTTACTGAACGGGGTACCTGGAGCTGGTTCCTCCTCCCGTGGGCACTGATGTGGTTGGCTGTCGCTGGGTATTCGTTGTGAAGTTTCGCCCCGACGGCACTGTGGATCGCTACACAAGACCGGCTGGTGGCCAAGGGCTTTACTCAGACTTATGGCGTTGATTACTTTGATACCTTCTCTCCGGTTGCTCGCCTCAGCACCATCCGGGTTCTCTTTTCTGTGGCTGTTAACCGGGCTTGGGCTATTTCCCAGCTTGATGTGAAGAATGCCTTTCTCTATGGCGATCTTCAGGAGGACGTCTATATGGAGCAACCTCCTGGGTATGTTGCTCAGGGGGAGACACGTGTCTGTCATTTGAAGAAGGCCATTTATGGCCTAAAGCAGAGCCCTCGGGCATGGTTCAAAAAATTCAGTGGTATTGTGGCTACCATCGGCTTTCAAAGGAGTTCGGCCGATCACTCCTTATTCATTCGCAAAACGGCCTCGGGACTGGTGGTTTTGGCCGTATATGTGGATGATATTCTCCTTACTGGTGATGACCGAGATGGGGTGGACTTGACGAAGAAGCACCTCCGTCAGCACTTGGTCACGAAGGATATGGGCTCCCCAAAAACTTTTTGGGGATAGAAATCTCTCGGAAACTTGACCTTTGGTTCTTCTCAACGGAAGTATGCCCTTGATCTTCTTAGAGAAGCAGGCTTGACAGGTGCCAAACCAGCTCGTTTTCCCATGGCCGTTGGAGAAGACAAAACGTGGACGGATGATTCGCCTCTTCTATCTGATGTCACACGGTACAGACGTTTGGTAGGCAAACTCATCTATCTCACGGTGACTAGACCTGACATCGCCTACGCTGTAGGCAAGGTCAGTCAGTTTATGCAAGCTCCCAGGGAGTGTCATCTTCAGTCCGCCCTGAAGATTTTAGAGTATATCAAAGCAGCACCGGGCAGAGGGTTACTCTTTCAGAAGAATGGCCATCTGAGGGTTGAGGCCTACTCAGATTCAAGTTATGCGGATGACAAAGGCGATCGTAAATCCACGTCAGGTTTTTGTACCTTTGTTGGAGGTAATCTCGTGAGTTGGAAGAGTAAGAAACAGTCTGTTGTTTTCAGATCCAGTGCCGAAGCAGAATACCGGAGTATGGCATCAACCACGTGTGAGTTAAAGTGGTTGCGGGCTCTCATGCTTGACCTGGGCGAGGTATATGACTGTCCTCTCCCTATGTTCTGTGACAACAAGGCCGCTATACACATATCCAGAAATCCGGTCTTCCATGAGAGAACGAAGCATATAGAGGTTGACTGTCACTTCATTCGGGAGGAGATTTTGAAGAAACAGATTTGTACTCCTTTGTCACCTCTGACAAGGAGTTGGCAGATATCTTCACCAAGCCGGTTTCTACTTCCTTCTTCCGCATCTGTGACAAGCTGGGCATGATTGATATCTATGCTCCAGCTTGAGGGGGAGTGTTGAAGTATTAAAACCGGGCGGCTTAGCGGTCTGATCCAGCGGTTTGTTGACCGAGCGGCTTAGCGGTCTGATCCAGCGGTTTGCAGACCGGGCGGTCTATCGGTCTACCTCTGCGGCCTGTTCCATCCTGCTGGAGTTGCCGAGCAGTTATCCCATCTGTCTAACCGCGCGGCCTATGCGGTCTCCTTTATTCTAGCCGCTCAGTACTGTAAATGTTTAGTCCCACATTGTTTGTATTCTCTCTTTCTTATCTCCTCCATTCTATATAAGGGAGGTCATACCTTTGTAAATGATATCTTTTTTGGATAATAAAATTTCAATTATTCAAAAGTTTATTCGCTTGTTCTCTTCTTTTCGCTTCTTTTTGCTACTTTCTAACACTATCAAAACATAAACATAGGAGGAAGTTTTATATTTCTATGAACTTTAATCTCATTTCCCCAATGTTTTGATTATGAGAGCTCGATTTAATCCTTTTGTCAAGGTGTCTACAACATTATCTTTCGACCTCACATCAACTAGGGTAATAATCCCTTGACTTGTGAGGGAGGTCAACCAGACTTGTTTCATTTATAGATGCCTTCTTTTGTCATTGAACAAAGTGTTCGTAACAATCATTTTAGTAGCCTGATTGTCGCAGTAAACTGCAACAGAACTCAATTTCATGCTCGACAGTGGAATGTTCATCACCAAATCTCTTATCCACTCTGCTTTTTTCTCCCGCTAAAGTTAAAGCGTAGAGTTCGGATTTCATAAAAGATAGTGCAATACATGATTGCCTCTTGGACTTCCAAGCTACAACTGCTCCTCCTAGTGTGAATATAAATCGACTAGTGGATTTGCTGTCGTTGATTTCTGAGCACCATGATGCATCAGAATATCCTTCCAAAACTAGAGGATGACCATGGTAACATAAAGCATACATTTGGGTGTACTTTAGGTATCACATTAGCCTATCGAGTGCATCCCAATGGTCTTGGCTAGGATTACTAATGAATCTGCTTAACATGTCGACCGTAAAGGATATGTCAGGTCTTGTGCAGACTATAGCATACATGAGACTACCAATCAGTTTAACATAGTCTAACTGTCTAATCGCAGCTCCATCATTGGGCTTCAAGAGATTATTGTAATCATAAGGTGTCTCCACTACTCTACGTTCATTGTATCCCCACGTATCCAACATGGACTTTATATAGTGGCTTTGACTTAGAGAAATGTCATTTTTCCCAAAGCTCACTTGTATGACTAGTATAGTCTTAGCTACACCTAGGCCTTTTATGCTAAACTCTTTCATTAGTTCTGACTTAACGTCATCCACTACGGATTGATAAGAACCAAGAATCAGCATATCATCCACATATAAGCATATTATAGCGACTTTGTTTGATCTATTACGTATGTAAAGACATTTGTTCGAGAGACTCGACATGAATCTCACTTTCCTTACATTATAGTCAAACTTCTCATGCCATAATTTTGGTGCTTGTTTTAGTCCGTATAGCGACTTGACTAACTTACAGACCTTACTTTTGTGACCGTCTACAATGAAACCTTTAGTGAAAGATAATAGTTGTTAACCTAAATCACCTAGAGGGGGGTGAATAGGTGAGTTGTGCGTCTTTTGCGGAATAAAAAATCTTAGAACACAGCACAGATCTATCTACTCAAATATCACAGACGAGACAAGATTTATAGTGGTTCCCCGATCTTGGGTACATCCACTTTCCCTCACCGATCTAGCAATAAACTAGACTCGGCACTCCACTATCTCAGATTGAAAATCAATCCTACCCTCGGAACAATGTTCCTACAATCTCAATCCAATTCAACTGGATCTACAACTCGGAAGAAACACCTTCCTACAAACTCGGAGTGGAAAACTACTACACTCGGAGAAAATTTCTCCTACAGAAATAAAGTACAAGTATTGAACAAATACAAACAGTGAAAATCTCTGGTTCAGATCTGGAAGAAAAACAGAAACTGGAATCTTCTTCTTGGCGTTCGGCTTTATCAGAAAAGTTGAAGAATGATTTCCGGCAGCAGTAGATCTGAACTTCTTGCTTCCCCGATCGGACAGAAGATGAGTATGTGAAAGTCGATCTCGATCTGGAAAGCTTTTTCTGTCTATTTTCTCTGAAGATCGACACCCCTGCCGGAGAAGAACAGCGGCGGCGGCTTTCGTTCCATGAAGAGAGAGAGAGGAAATAGCGATTATTTTTGGAAAGCGACAGCTGCAAAACTCAGAAGAATTTTCTTCTCGAAAGATCTATTTTTCTGATTAGGGTTTGTCGATTAGACAAGACCTTTTATAGGAGTACTAATAACGGTCATAATCGGTTTTAACGACGTACACATGGACCAATCATATCACGGTATTTGAAATTCTGTCAAATTTGGACTTAGAACAAATTTTAGGGAAAATGAAGTCATATACACGAGTATGTATAGAACTACTCGAGTAGGTCAAGGACTACTCGAGTAAGCAGAGAGAAATTACTTGGGTATATAAATCATGACTACTCGAGTATGTAGAAGAGAACTACTCGAGTATTTATAGTCAACTACTCGAGTACTTTAGAAGATCTACTCGAGTATAAGGAAAATTCTCACGGGAAGTAGTTGAGCTACTCGAGTACAAGATATACTACTTGAGTAGGCAGAATTGAACTACTCGAGTGATTGGAGGAACTACTCGAGATAAATACTTAGAAATATTCTGCACACTGAAAAAAAAGCTACTCGAGTAGTTTGGTTTAACTACTCGAGATAAAAGAAATCTACTCGAGTATATGAAAGACTTACTCGAGTATATCTTAACTACTCGACACAGGGAAGATTGTTACTCGACACAGTGTCGAGACTTACTCGAGTATATAAAGTACCTACTCGAGTAAATGACTTAGAAAAAAATTTGGAACCTGAATGCTGGGCAACTCGAGTAGGAAGAATGATCTACTCGAGTAGTTAAGTAAGCTACTCGAGTATGTCAATGAACTACTCGAGTGTTTTACTTAACTTCACGAGAGGAAAAATTTTCTTACTCGAGTATGCAGAACTTTTTACTCGAGTATTTCTTAAGCAATCTACTCGAGTAGTTAAGGACCTATTCGAGAGAAATACTTAGAGAAATTTTTTGTCAGCAATTTTTCTTTTACTAGAGGGGAATCAGCACCAAGTCTTTACACAGTCCTATAACTTGAATATGAAGTGTATCCCAATAGAGAGACTACACATGAGTCAACACTTTGGAACACACAATGAGGGACTACACTGTATGGTCCTGTGTTTGGTGACCTATTGTAGACTGACATTGGTCTACACTTCCCATTGGAGTCCTGCAAACACATAACTCAAGGAAAGCATCAAATATAACCTAATTCATCTTAGTTCCAGGGTGACTTCATCAAATCTGGGTTAATGCGGACATAGTTCCCAACAATCTCCCCCTATTTGTTGAAATCAGAACCCTTTACACTAAGGTGAATTATAGACATAAAAAGAAGCTAAGTAAAAAATGTGCAAGCAAGCAATAGACTATGATAAAGAATAATCAGAACAAAAACTTAGAATTATATAAATAAGAATATCCAAAATTTTCATTTCTACAGTCAATCATTCCACCCTCTCAAAAATCCTTGAAGATCAGCCTTGATTCTGTCTGTCCAGTTTCTCTTGTTGTCTTCTCTGGTAGCAGTAGGGTTTTGGATAGTACTTGGGAGGTCTAGGAGGGGCAGCAGGGTTGTTCCTCCCATATTCTCTATCATAGATTCTTCTTTTTGTCATGGACTTCTCATAAAGTTACCATTCAGAAGAGTTGTAATGAATGTTCCTGCTCTCATGGAATTCCATAACTAATCTGAGAGTTTCTAAAATCAGGGACTTGGAGGTTGGAGACCAAACTTCAGCATGTTCAGTGGCTTTAGTAGGAGCAGTCCTGCTAGCAGAGGGGCCTTCACCATACTTCCTTTTCTTCTTGTAGGTTCTGATCTCTGGAGGAGCTTTGAGGAATATATCTGCAGGATCTTCTTCCCAGTCTTGAGCATAGGTGTCTGGAGGGGCAACTGTGTCTCCAGGCCTGGGAGAGAAGGTAGGTTGCAGGGGAACAGCTGGGGCAGAGACATCTGTAGCTAGAGGGTTTAAATGATGAGGAATGATGTTGGGGTCAACAGCAAGGTCTGGCAGAATCTGATTGTGCATCCAGACAGCAGTGTCATAGGTATGAAATTTGACACTTTGTATCTGGGCTAGCACATCATCATGAATTGTCTTTACATGAGCTTCCCAAACATCTGACTTTTGAGCAGATGACTTTTCTACCTGTTCTTTGAGTTCTTTGAACAATCCCTCCTCCTTTCTGATTTCAACAGATAGCTTCTCTATAGTGTCTTCTTTGAAAATACCAACTTCTTCACAGATTTTCATTTTATTAGCTTCAGTTCTCTTGTCTAGCTCTATCTGATTGTTGGCAAGGGTAACACCCTATTCCATAACATTTCCAACACTAGTGATAGTGTGGTCAAGGGCTTTGCCACCAAGTTGGAATAAATACTTGAGCTTGTCAGTATTATGCTGAATTTTAGCAAAGCCTCTGCTCATCTCAGTCTCTAGAGCAGTGACCTTGTCAGTTACTATCTTTAGGGAAGTGCCAAAATAATGTCTTTGTTCTTGAAGGAGAAGTGTAATATGTTGCAGTAAATCTGAGGAGGAAGAGACTGTAATAGCAGCAGTAGAGGGAGCAGCAGTAGGGAGAGAAGGAGTTACCCATGGAGCTATTTCTTTAATTATCACAGAGCTGTGAGCTCTGGTGGTAGGAATGAGAGCAACCCCTTCTTATGTATCCTGGGGGAGAGAGAATTCTAGATTTCTGAGAGGGGCATCAGCTGGCTCAGGAGAATGCTCATCAGAAATAAGAATGGTGTCTTGCTGGTCTTTGAGGGTATCTGGGGATTTGGCTGGAGTTCTGGCTGGAGAATGTATAGGGGACTGTGCTGGAGTGGAGTCCTTGCGACATTCAGAGGATGGAGCTGGAGGAGATAGAGGAGGAATGGGCATCACTTCTTCAGAGAGCTCTGCAATCATAGCATCTATGATAGCATATGTTGAAAGAAGAGATTCTGGAGGTATCTCATCTGAGGGAGTTGCTGGACTTTCTAGAGTATGAGGTAGGGAGGGAATTGCTAGCTGAGGAGAGGGCTGCCTGACTTGGCTAGAAGGAGCAGGCTCCCCCTCACTTAGTGCACCAGAGGAGCTGGCCACATGATGAGGCCAGGGAGATGGAGTCATGTCCTCTAGAGCTGGAACCTATGGAACTTCTGAAATCTTTGCAGCTTGGGCAGAATTCTTCAGCTTGAGTTCTCATCTCTGAATGGAAGAAATAGAGACCTTCTTCATGGGGTGAAGAGGAGTCCCTTTGGAGAAGTTGAATACCTCAGGATTTGTTTCATGGAGGAGCAGAGAGATAATTCGGGCGTAGTTGGGGGATTTTAAACTGTCCTTGATTTTATCCAGAATCAGCATACCAAATTGGTATTTCTTGTGCCAGACAATTGCTTGCATTATGTCGAAGAAATACGATGGAATGTCTCTTATGGAGTTTGTCTTGCACAGTAAGATTTTCCCAATAACATCAACCAAAAATTTGTCTTCTGCATTCATGTCTGACCTTTTAAAGTACTGAGCATCAGTTGAAAAGCCACAGAATAGGGCTGTTCTGTCAGAGTCTTCAGCAACTAAGTGATCTTCTTCGTCTACAATCGGCAGTCGGAGAAGTTGAGAGACAGAGGTCTTGTTGAGTTTAATTTTCAAACCCTTCACTTTGGATTTCAGGACTTTTCCATTCCTTTTGACCTTTAGATTGGAGAAGAATTCGGCGACTTCTGGGAAGAGAATCCGGCAGGGTTCTTGCAGGATGAAGGAAAGCCCTGCGGTATCTAGAGGAATGAGCAGGTTGTGAAAATCATCTGAAAGCTCGGCAATCCCGGCGGTAACGAGTTCCAATCCTACGCCAATCTTGGAGACGGCGGCCATGATCCAGAAAATGGGAAGAAATTCTGTCGCGGGGAAGAGGAAGAGTCGCGGCTCTGCAATGTCTCGAATGAAGATGAAGTGGCGGACGGGTACTCGAGTGGATGGAAATGATTTCATGTAGAGTGATATTTGGAATTTCGAATTTATAAAACCCTAGATTTAAGTCTAATCAACTAGAAGAAAATAATTTAAAGTAAAGGCGGCACGGGAAAAATTTGAAAGCCAAACGTCATATACACGAGAGGTAAAAGAAGGTACTCGAGTACATAGGGGGTTACTCGAGTAGGTCTAAAGAAGGTACTCGAGTATATATAGAGTTACTCGAGTAGGTCTGGGACTACTCGAGTAGGTCTATAGAAGGTACTCGAGTAGGTCTAGATAATCTGAAATGACTCGAGTAGAAGGATTGACTTACTCGAGTAGGTGAAGTATACTACACGAGTACTTAATTGCCTTACTCGAGTAAGTTAAGGGACTACTCGAGTAGGTCTGTTGAGGACTCGAGTAGGTACTTTGAGTACTCGAGTAGGTCAGTTTTTACTTGAGTCATAGAAGGAAGAGACCTTAGAAGAGCCAGATTTTGACTAACCTTTTAGTTTCCTTTGCTTCCTTGATATCCAAACTGCTCTAATCTTCCTTGTTGAGCATCCCAAGTTCAGTTTTGAAGAATGAGAACTTGGTCTCGTCTTGCGGCTTCGTGAAAATGTCTGCAACTTGCCTGTCTGTGGAGACATATTGGAGATCTATGTCCCCATGCTCTACATGCTCCCGGATGAAATGATACCTTAGCTCGATATGCTTTGTCCGGCTGTGCGAGACTGGATTGTTGGCTATTGCAATTGCGCTGGAAGAGTCGCAAAACAGTGGGATATTCCTGAACTTCATGTTGTAATCCTCAAATTGATTCCTTATCCAAAGTAACTGTGCGCAGCAACTGCCTGCAGAGATGTACTCTGACTCGGCCGTTGAGATTGCGACACAGTTTTGCTTCTTACTACTCTAGGAGATTAGCCTTCTTCCAAAGAATTGGCAAGTTCCTGAAGTGTTTTTCCTGTCGTCTTTGCTGCCTGCAAAATCTGCATCTGAAAATCCAATTAGTTCGTTGTCATTACTTATTGGGTACCATAAGCCAAGATTTGGTGTACCCTTAAGGTATCTCAAAATCCACTTTGTAGCAGCGTAGTGAGATTCCTTGGAGTTCACCTGAAATCTAGCACAGACACATGTTTAAAATATTATGTCAGGTCTACTGGCAGTAAGGTAGAGCAAGGATCCAATTATGTTTCTGTACTTGGTTTCATCAAAAGGTTTCCCTTTTTCATCCTTGTCCAGAGACATAGTTGAGCCCATTGGATTCCTCATAGCTGTTGCGTTTTCCATTCCGAATTTCTTAATTAGCTCTTTGGTGAACTTGGTCTGCGAGATGAAAATTCCAACTTCAGATTGTTTCACCTGAAGCCCTAAGAAATACTTCAGCTCGCCCATACTGCTCATTTCGAACTTCCCTTGCATAAGTTTTGAGAACTTTTTGTAGAGGTTGTTGTATGTAGAGCCAAAAATAATGTCGTCGACATACATTTGCACTAGCAAAATCTTGCCTTTAATTTCCCTAAGAAATAATGTCTTGTCTATCTTTCCCTTGTGAACTTGTTCTCAAGTAGAAAGCTAGACAGCGTCTCATATCAAGCTCTAGGAGCTTGTTTCAGACCATATAGGGTCTTGTGCAGAAAATAGACATAATCAGAAAAGTTAGGATCAACGAAACCTGTAGGTTATTCCATATACACTTCCTCTTTTATGTTACCATTTAGGAAGGCAAGACTTTACGTCCATCTGATAGACAGTAAACCCTTTGAATGCAGCATATGCTAGGAACAGCCTTATTGCCTCCAGCCTTGCCACTGGAGCATATGTCTGGTCGAAGTCGATTCCTTCTTCTTAACGATAGCCTTTAGCGATGAGTCCGGCCTTGTTCTTTATGATCGTCCCGTCTTCGTCCATCTTGTTCCTGTAGACCCATTTTGTTCCAATGATGTTCTTTCCTTTGGGTCTTGGAACAAGCTTCCACACATTGCAGCGCTTGAACTGATTTAGCTCTTCTTACATTGCCATTATTCACGATGTGTCTGAGTTTGCTTCTTCAAACTTCTTTGGTTCAACCTGTGAGAGAAAACTTAAATAAAGATTCTCGTTAGTTGTACCTCTTCGTGTTCTGACACCGTCCCGGGGATCTCCTATGATCTGGTCCATGGGGTGATCCTTTAGATGTCTGAGCTCTAAAGTTCTTGCATCTGGATTATCTTCAATCACTGGAGTGATTTCTTCATCTTGGATGACTTCTTCATTTTGATCATCATCCTCTCCAATAGGAATTGGGGTGGTGATCTTAATGAACATTTCGCCTTTATCTTCGGACGGTTCATCCAAGCTGGTTTCTTTCAGCTTTTCACCTGCATCTTCAATGAGCACACTAGACGGATTACTTTGCAGCAAGCTCGTCTCATCAAATACAACATGTATCGATTCTTCTACCACCAGGGTTTTCCTATTAAATATTCTATATGCCTTACTATGGCTAATATAACCTACAAAAATACCTTCAAAACCCTTTTCGCTGAACTTGATGGTATGATACTTACCATTGTTGAGTACGAAACATTTACAACCAAAGATTCTAAAGTATGAGACTGTTGGTTTTCTGCCTTTCAGAAGTTCGTAAGGTGTCTTATTGTGGTCTTTGTTTATGAGTGCTCGATTTTGCACGTGGCATGCAGTGTTGACGGCTTCAGCCCAGAAGTACTCCGGTAGTGAAGCATCACTCAACATGGTCCTGCAGGCCTCTATGAGTGTTCTGTTCCTTCTCTCAGCCGCTCCATTCTGTTGTGGAGTACAAGGAGAGGAAAACTCATGAAAGATACCTAGGTTTTCATAGAATTCTGTCATGGCCCCAGATTTGAACTCTGTTCCGTTGTCACTTCTGATTTTGACTATGGAGCAGTTGTATTCATTCTGGACTTGCCTGACAAAATTAGTAAAGATGTCGAAGGTATCTGACTTGTGTTTCAGAAAGAACACCCACGCAAAGCGCGAGTAATCATCAACAATTACCAATGTATAGTCCTTACCTCCCAGACTTCTAATTTACAGTGGACCAAACAAGTCCATGTGCAATAGATGGAGACATCTGTTAGAGTCTTTGCCAATAACGCTTTTAAAGGTAGCCCTTGTTTGCTTGCCTTTTACGCATGCATGACAAGGTCTATCTTTGACGCACTTGATATTTGGGGCATCACGTACTAAGTTCAGTGAAAATAATTTATTAATAGTTTTGAAATTAATTTGTGCTAGTCTCTTGTGCCATTGGTCACCAAGAGACGCACTATCTTTTGCTAAAAGACACACTGGTGTAGAGGAATCTATACAGATGAAATTTAAGCAGAAAATATTCCTGCTTCGAGTGCCGGATAGAATTGTTTCCATATTGTCAACGGATTTTATCAGACACTTATCAGCATGGAATTCACCTATGTATCTTTTATCGCAGAGTTGGCTTATGCTAATGAGATTGTGTTCCAATCCTTCGACATAAGCCACATCCGAGAAGGATACATTGTCGTTAGTAATCATATCATAGCCTCTAGTGATTCCACGGTCTGAACCTCCAAAGATGACCTTTGGTCTGTTCACGACTGGAGTAGAGTTCTGAATGAGGCTTCTAGTCCCGGTCATATGCCGAGAGCATCTGTTGTCCAAGTACCAGATAGGCGTTTTGTTGGCATTTGGACATACCTGCAATCATAATCAGTTTGCCTTAGAAACCCCAACACGTTTGGGTCCTTGGTCTTGGGTTAGAGTTCTCCCCCTGCGAGTGTTAGCATTATGAGTAGTCTTTCTCATATTGCTGACATGAGGGGTTGCAGCATTTCTGGAATTGAACCAGCAATCTATGGTGAAGTGACCAACCTTGCCACAGCACCAACAGTCAAATCTGTTGTACCTTTGCCTCATGATCTCCTGCTTGACCTTTTGGAATTGTGGTCTAGCAGGGGCAGCATTCTTGGAGGAAGATGCCTCATGATGATGGCAATCACATGACTTCTTCTTCTTTATGGGCTTTTCTACAACAGGCTTTGTCTTTTGTGTCTTCTTGAAGTTATGCACATGATTGAAAGGGCCATAGCTCTGAAGAATAACTTCTTCATAAGGTGCCTTAAAGACACTTTCGCCAAAGTTTCTGGGTCGAGCCCATCCTTGATAGCGGGACTTTGGCTCTACATAGGTAGGCCTAGCAAAGTGCCCGTAGGATGAATCAAAATCAAACTCATTTGATGGAAAGATGACCTTTTGAATGTAGTTTGATTTTGAGGGGCTTTCCCCTTCTCTTCGGCTAAGGCCTTTTTGGCGGCCTTATTCTTCCATTGATTCTTGTTTCTCCTAGAGGATTTACTAGGAGCTTCTTCATGGCCTAGTCCAGCTCCCTTGGCCTTAGCTGAGAATTCAGCAACGAATGGAAGAACAGTTTTGGGCTTCGAGAAACTTTCAACAAGTTTCTTTTCAGCCGCAAGTTGGGCTTCCAACTCTTTGATGATCTTCTCCTTAAGGTCAAGGTGCTCAAGAGTCTTGTTACATTCTTCAATAACATTATTGAAGTTTTCTTCGAGGGAGTCAGTCTTTGCAACTTTCTCTCTCAAGATGCTCTCTTCGGCTTTTAGAGATTTGATCTCTTTAGCCTGAGTCTTCATGACTCGATGACATTTGTCGTAAGCCATGATTAACTCCTTGTACTGGGCCATTAGCTCTGACTCATCGTTAGAGGAGCTTTCCTCACAATCATGTTCAGAGACTTCAGAATCTGAAAGAGGGGTATGAGAGTTTACCTTCCCAGTGAACTGGGGCTCTTGATCATCATCTGTTTGAGCCATTAGCCCAAAATAAGCTTCTTCTTCTTCACTTGACTTAGATGAGTCGGATTCACTAAGGGTCTTGCTCTTTTTGGCTATGAGGCTCTTCTCTTTCCTCTTCTTGTTATGTGAGGATTTCTTTTCTTCTCTTCTGCTATCCTCCTTCTTCTTATGAGGGCAGTCGGCGATGACGTGACCTGGCTTATTACAACAATAGAAAATGATGTCAGTCGAAACATATTTGTTCTGTTTGGAGGAATACCTGTCATGGCTACTTGAGCCTTTTCTTTGCCGATCACCATCGTGTCGTGATCTTCTATAGGAGGCATCCTTGCCTTTCCATTGCTTTTTCTTGTTCAAGAATTTCTTGAACTGACGTGAGAGCAGTGAGAACTCTCCTTCTGATATCTCAGAGCCTGAGGTACTAGGCTCAGAAGTTTCTTCTTCTTCACTAATCTCTGGAGCTGGAGTAGGGGAGGCAGCTTTTGTCTTTCTGGAGGTGTCTGCTTTTAGAGCAACAGACTTTTCTTGAGAGCAGACCTGCTCTTCTCTTCTTCAGCTTTCCTGCTGTTGAGTTGAAGCTCATATGACATAATCTTCCCGAAGAGATTTTGTGGGTCTGTCTCAGCCAGCTTCCCAATCTCCCTGATGGCACAGACCTTGTTGTCCCATTCTTTGGTCAGGGATCTCAGGAATTTGTCATTCAGTTCTCCATTAGTGAATACTCTGTCATAGACCCTTAGGTCATTCACTATCTTGAAAAAGTTCTCAAATGTATCAGCAATGGTCTCCTTGCTTCCTTGTCGGAAGGCTTCATACTTCTGATTGAGGAGGGATCTCCGATCATCCCTCACTTCTTCTATTCCCTCCATTAAGGTAACCAAGGACTGCCACATCTCCTTTGCAGATTGGTAGTGGATTAAGTTTTGCAGCATTGAGTCATCAACTGCACTTGCTATAATGTTTTTATCTTTCTTGTCTAGTGAGACAAGTGCAATCTCGTCCTTGTCTAAATCCATCAACTTCTTTGGAACCTTCTTAGTAGGATCTATAGTGGAGACAGTCATAGGGGTATTAGAACCTTCTTCAACTATCATGAAGATCCTTGGATCCACAGCTTCCATAAAAAATTTGATCCTTTCTTTCCACATGGGAAAGTTGTTCTTGTTGCACAGAGGAAGCTTGGCGAAATCCTTTGCCTTTTCCATGATAGATAAATCTCAATTAACAACTATATGCAGGAAACGATCAACCTGGCTTTGATACCAATTGAAAGATAATAGTTGTTAACCTAAATCACCTAGAGGGGGGTGAATAGGTGAGTTGTGCATTTTTTGCGGAATAAAAAAAATCTTAGAACACAGCACAGATCTATCTACTCAAATATCACAGACGAGACAAGATTTATAGTGGTTCCACGATCTTGGGTACATCCACTTTCCCTCACCGATCTAGCAATAAACTAGACTCGGCTACTCCACTATCTCGGATTGAAAATCAATCCTACCCGCGAAACAAAGTTCCTACAATCTCAATCTAATTCAACTGGATCTACAACTCGGAAGAAACACCTTCCTACAAACTCGGAGTGGAAAACTCCTACACTCGGAGAAAATTTCTCCTACAGAAATAAAGTACAAGTATTGAACAAATACAAATAGTGAAAATCTCTGGTTCAGATCTGGAAGAAAAACAGAAACTGGAATCTTCTTCTTGGCGTTCGGCTTTATCAGAAAAGTTGAAGAATGATTTCCGGCAGCAGTAGATCTGAACTTCTTGCTTCCCGATCGGACAGAAGATGAGTATGTGAAAGTCGATCTCGATCTGGAAAGCTTTTTCTGTCTATTTCCTCTGAGATCGACACCCTTGCCGGAGAAGAACAGCGGCGACGGCGGCTTTCGTTCCGTGAAGAGAGAGAGAGAGAAAATAGCGATTATTTTTGGAAAGCGACGGCTGCAAAACTCAGAAGAATTTTCTTCTTGAAAGATCTGTTTTTCTGATTAGGGTTTGTCGATTAGACAAGACCTTTTATAGGAGTACTAATAACGGTCATAATCGGTTTTAACGACGTACACGTGGACCAATCATATCACGGTATTTGAAATTCTGTCAAATCTGGACTTAGAAGAAATTTCAGGGAAAATGAAGTCATATACACGAGTATGTATAGAACTACTCGAGTAGGTCACGGACTACTCGAGTAAGAAGAGAGAAATTACTCTGGTATATAAATCATGACTACTCGAGTATGTAGAAGAGAACTACTCGAGTATGTATAGTCAACTACTCGAGTACTTTAGAAGATCTACTCGAGTATAAGGAAAATTCTCACGGGAAGTAGTTGAGCTACTCGAGTACAAGATATACTACTCGAGTAGGCAGAATTGAACTACTCGAGTGATTAGAGAAACTACTCGAGATAAATACTTAGAAATATTCTGCACACTGAAAAAAAAACAGCTACTCGAGTAGTTTGGTTTAACTACTCGAGATAAAAGAAATCTACTCGAGTATATAAAAAGACTTACTCGAGTATATCTTAACTACTCGACACAGGGAAGATTGTTACTCGACACAGTGTCGAGAATTACTCGAGTATATAAAGTACCTACTCGAGTAAATGACTTAGAAAAAAATTTGGAACTGAATGTTGGGCAACTCGAGTAGGAAGAATGATCTACTCGAGTAGTTAAGTAAGCTACTCGAGTATGTCAATGAACTACTCGAGTGTTTTACTTAACTTCACGAGAGGAAAAATTTTCTTACTCGAGTATGCAGAACTTTTTACTCGAGTATTTCTTAAGCAATCTACTCGAGTAGTTAAGGGCCTACTCGAGAGAAATACTTAGAGAAATTTTCTGTCAGCAATTTTTCTTCTACTAGAGGGAATCAGCACCACGTCTTTACACAGTCTTATAGCTTGAATATGAAGTGTATCTCAATAGAGAGACTACACATGAGTCAACACTTTAGAACACACAATGAGGGATTACACTGTGTGGTCCTGTGTTTGGTGACCCATTGTAGACTGACATTGGTCAACACTTCCCATTGGAGTCCTGCAAACACATAACTCAAGCAAAGCATCAAATACAACCTAATTCATCTTAGTTCCAGGGTGACTTCATCAAATCTGGGTTAATGTGGACATAGTTCCCAACATTTTGGTTGGCTGATGTATATTTCTTCGGTCAGATCTCCGTTCAAGAATGCAGTCTTAACATTCATTTGATGAACAATAAAGTTATCAATAGATGTAATAGCAAGGAGTATCCTAATGGTTGCTAAGTGACACACTGAGGAATATACATCAAAGTAATGCACCCGACTAACTTGTGTGAAACTTTTAGCCACCAGACATGTTTTATACTTAGCTATGCTACCATCATGATTTAACTTCTTTTTCAAAACTCACTTACATCTTGTTGTTTTAGCCCCTTTTGGCTTATCAACAAACTTCCAGGTGTTGTTCTGAAGTAGAGAGTTCATCTCTTCATCAATGGCTTCTTTCCAGAGTAGTGAATCCCTTGATCTCATTGCTTCCTTATAGGTAGATGGATCAGCCTCGACATGGTAAGTGACAAAATCACTACCGAAGGTTCTGGGAGTTCTCTCTCTCACCAAAGTCCTTCTAGACTCTAGGACACTATTATCTACTGGAACGGAAAAGGAGGTGCTCGGTACGGATTCAGGATCTTCCACAGTAATAGTTGCTTGCATACCTGGGAGTGATGGATTCTTGTCTTTAAGGAACTTATCCTCAAAGAACACGGCATCCCTAGATTCAAAAATTATATTATTAGACAGGTCTAAGAATCTATCTGCAGCACTATCTTCAACATAACCTAAGTGGACATAGGTGATTTTCCTAGGTCCAAGTTTAAACCGTCTAGGGTCAAAGACCCTGACATAGGCTATACAGCCCCAGTTCTTAAGTCTAGTTAAAGACGGGGGTCTCTTAAACCAATGCTCGTAGGTGTAACCTCTAACTTAGCATGAGGGACTTTGTTCAGAATGTGATTTGTAGTTAAAATTGCTTCTCCCCAATAAGCAGTAGGCATGCCAGCAATGAGGAGCATAGAATTCAACATCTCTGTTAACGTTTTATTTTTTCTCTCAACTATACCATTCGATTGAGGTGAGTAAGGAGCAGTGACTTCTGCTATGATGCCTTGAGAGGCACGAAAACATCTGAACTAACTAGACATGTATTCTCCTCCTCTATCACTTTTAAACTTCTTTATTTTCATGTCTAGTTGGTTTTCTACCCTAGTTTTGAAAAGACAGAACTTTTCATACGCTTAATCTTTAGTTTTAAGAAGATAGATGTGATAAAATCTAGAGTAATCATCTTTTAAAGTGATCATATACTTCCTTCCTCCTTTAGTGACAAAACTTTTAAAGTCACAGATATCAGAATGTATAAGCTCTAGAGGTGTTGTGCTCCTAGTACCGCACTAAAAGGTTTCCTAGTGATCTTAGTCTAAGCGTACACTTCACATTTCTCAGGTTGGTTTTTAGTGTCTAGTGTGATCTGGTGAGTTCTAGCTATTTGGAACATTTTTCTATAGTTCACGTATCCTAGTCTCTCATGTAGAGTCTTAGTGTCAACTAAGTTTGTTTGAACTTGTTGAACTAACTCGTTTGCTAGACTCAGATGATACATCATATTGTGGACGTATGCACATCCATAGTTGTGAGAGTTAACTGACAGTGTTACTCTACCGCTACAAAAAGTAAATGACATACCAGCATCACATAATAAACTTATAAACACTAAGTTAGTAGTTAGAGAAGGAATGAATTTAACATTTTTTAAAGTTAAAGTCTTACATGATGATAGCAGCAGAGCTGCATTCCCCACCTTCAGCACATCAGTTGTCTCACCATTTGCCACCATCACAGATTCTCTTACAGCAGTGAGCCCTGTCATCAAGTTAGGATTGTTACAAATGTGGCACGTTGCTCCCGAATCCAGGAACCACTCATTGCTGGCCTTCGCATTTCCAACCATGGCAACAAAGTCGAAAGGCTCGGCAAGGTTAACCATATTGGTCAGGTTGCCTTCTTGTGGTGCTCTGGTTCTTTCCCTTTTAGGGATCTTGCAGTCAGATGCACTATTTCCCCACTTGTTGCAGTTGAAATATTTGCCCTTAAACTTTTTGATCTTTTTACTACGGCCTGCAACCTGTGTGTTATTGTGGGGAATTTTGGTCTTTCTTGGAGGAGGTGCATGTTTAGAAATTGAAATCATGTTAGCCGCAGCTTTCTGCGTGCTAACAGTATCTAAGGCGTTCCTTGTCCGATTTTCATCCCCAATGCATATAAAATGCTTGAGGTCATTTAGACCAACTTGCATCTTCTTGCGGTACATTTCAGTTTTGAAATTGTACCACGTGAAAGGTAACTTATACACAATTGTGCTCGCAACAAAATTATTGGTTAGGGAGATATTCTCACTATGCAATGAATCGACTAAGTTTTCAAAAATAGATACCGGAGGAGAATGGCTTTCTTCTTGTCGAACATGAATGAGTGAAACTTGTCCACCAGGTGTGCCTTTGACAGGTCCTCCTCCTGCCTGAAGTGCTCCTCCAGAGCCTCTCATATCTCCTTAGCATACTTCATCTTTATGTATGTCTTGGTCAGGCTAGAAGACAAACAGTTCAGCAGGTAATCCCTGCAGAAGTATTCATCAGCAAACCCACTGAGCTTCGTCATCAGTCCCTATAATATCAGTACGAGCAGACTGAACGGTGTAGAACACATTCAGATACTTCATCCCAAACAGGGTATTCAGCTTCCAGTAATTGAACTCGGTTACAGTGAACTTTTCCAACTTGAGCATCGACACCGGAGACGAAAAATTACCCCCTTTCATCATTATGATGACAATAGACACAGTGAACCAAAAAATGGTCCACATAGCGCCAAACATCACACTCAACGCCAAGCAGTAACACTCAATGCCAAGGCGCAACACTCAATGCCAAACAAGACCACTCGACGCCTAAAGGCTGGACTCAATGTTGTCGACGCTGGGAGCACGCCACTCAATGCCTTGAAGCTGACTCAAAACTAAATGGCTGTACTCAATGCTAAAGGGCTGTAATCAACGCTAAAGGGCTGGACTCAATGCCAAAAGGCAGCACTCAACGCTAAGTGATAGGACTCAATTCCAATGGGTTCACTCAACGCCAACGACACTCAACGCCAAAACTGACTCAATGCTTGGAAGCTGAGGGTTGACTCAACACTTAGAGGCGGGAGGGTGACTCAACGCTAGAAAGTCAAGACTCAACACCAAAAGTCAAAGCTAGGGTTAGGGTTAGGCGAAAAAAGTCCCGACCACACCAACGGACGGCAGAGACTTATCTTGACCTAAACAGCCCTACCCAGCAGCGGCGATGGCAAAACCCGATGGTAAGCTCCTTAGAGCAGCAGCGGTGGCAGCAGAATCCGATGGCGAGCTTTCCCTTACCACAACAGTGGCAGAAAGCTTTACCCCCGACCCTGATGGAGCTCAAGCAGCGATGACGAGCGAAGCAGATAGAGAAAGAGGCGACGACGAGCTCCTCTATCTCGATTCCAGCGGCGGACTGGATCTGCAATTAACTCCAGGAAAAATAGCCACGAAAAGCCGTTTGCAGTCAGCGAGCGAAGCTGAGCAAAGAGCGACGGAGCAGAAACTTCGAGATTGTTAAGTCGCTTGAAGCATCCGGATGGGGATCAAAGTGGAATCCTTTATTTGTTGCCTCTAGGTAGGTATATAAAGCAAACCCTAGGAGTATCTACGAGTATTAGATATCTGTGTATCCGACACGACCCGTTAAGCCTCTGAATACATTAACTGTCCAAATATACAATAACAAAGAGTTGGAGAGGAGAGGGGTTGTTATGGTGGAGAAGAGAGGAGGGGAGAGGGGGAGGTGTGGCTGAAACACAAGAGGGAGAGGGGGGTAAGGCCGGCGGCCAAGGAGGAGAGGGAGAGGATAATTCTCAAAGTAGAATTAGGTTTTTGTTTTCATTCATTCAATAATCCCTAATTCCAACAACACATGGCCTTATATGCGGCTAACAAAAATCTGGGGTATATACAGCCCAATTTAAAACAAAAATGGCTAACCGTAGGCCAAACTGAAAATGAGAATCTGGATAAATATAGTCCAGATTTTAAAGCAAATAAACAATAAAATTAACATAAGCAATAAAAGCATCAAGACAAAGTCTTACGCCGAGGGCGGAGGTTGTAGCGTCGATCAACAATGTTTCTGCGGCGCCGCAAGTCTTTGATTAGAGAGGGTGAGGGATCTTTCGTGAGCATGTCGCCACCATCATCAACATGTCGGGTGTCGTCGTCTCCATCAGGAACACCTTCCCACAGATGACACCAAACTATTGTGGATCACCTGATCTGGAGAAATCGGACCGCCTTAGCTTGGAATTGGACCGGCGCGCATATAGTCAAAGTAAACAACAACAAATGACAAGAGGATTTTTTTGTGGTAGAAAACCCGGAAAAGGTGAAAAATCATGTGGTTGGATCTGTGCCTAACCAAAATCCACTAGTTCCTTTGAGTTTACAGGGATTTAGATTTGATCTCGGAGGGTGACAGGCGGCTTCTACCTTACAATTGCAAAGTATAAAAAAATTGAAAAAGAAGTTAAGTCCTCGGAGCCTCGATGGAAGCGATCCAGCCTTGGAAATTTTGCTAGGTCCACAGAACCTCGATGGAAGCGTTTTGACTCGGAGAATTCTCTAAGTCTTTGGAACTCTGGTGGGGAGCTCTCGTTGTAGCGGAGCCTTGATGAGACGCTTTCGTGGAGACGCGTGTTTGGACTTGACTCTTGTTGGAGCCTTGTCGCAAGGAGAAGAACGGAGCGAATTCCTAAACAGTGGATCGACCTAAGTTCACGATCTCACCAGAAAATCTCAGAGCTTTCCCTTGCCTTTTGAGTTGATTGTCTTTAGATGATGGTCTGAGGGCTAATTTATAGTTTTCTGGAGGGTTAAGGTGGTAATTGCACTGAGGGGGTAATTTGAATTGGCGAATGGCATCGTTTCAATTCGATCACGTGGATCACCAAATTTAGCTAAATGACGGAAGTGCCCTCGGGTAATTCGGGCATCCCGGGCAAAGGGCCCGATGGCGGTGATGGTCGGAGGCAGCCAGATGCGGCCGGAGGTGGCTGGAGGCGGCCGGAAATAGCGGGGTGCAGTGGCGTATGTTGGCCATGTATGGCCGCTCCCGCGCCATGCACTCGCACAGTCTGTGCGCTTGCAGGCCATGCATGCGCAGGCGGCGCGGGGCGCGACCGCGCATGTCGGCCAAGAGCGTGCTGGCCGCGCGTTCCTACGCACAGGCTGGGCATGCCTATGTGGCCCGGTCGTGCGTGTGCGCGGGTTCGACCTTCTTGTGCGCTTTTCAGGACTTATGGCTTTGCGCGCATGACTTGCCCAGTTTGGTTCGTGCATATTTGATCCAAATCTCGCTGGTTTGATTTGAAAATTTCATGGGGACCCCATCAAATATGTCATGTGAAATTAAATGGGAATTATGCGAACAATTTTGACTTCCTAATTTATGACAAGCATGTAGCAATCAAACCACCATTTTAAGAAATATAGAGAGTTTATGTTCATATTCTTAGTTTAACACATGAATTTCTAAGTTTAAAATATTAAAGTTAAAAGCCTATATCTTAGATGGAGCTGTCACGGTTCTAATTTTGTTCTAGTTTCACTAAAACTGTGAACTGAACTGCTTAGGTAATGTTTCTTCAAATTAGAACCAAACCTTATTTGGTTTGATCGGTTATGGTTCCAACATAATTTTTAAGACCATCGTGTTAACGGTTCCGGTTATGATTCAACAAGAACCAAAATCAAATAGTACACTAACGGTTCGCTTTGGTTCTATGCAGTTCAGTCTGGTTCCAATCGGTTCCAACCAGAACCTAAACAAAATTTGGCAGAATGAATGAGGGTGGTCAAAAATAAAGCGCCAGAGGGGAAAAGTAGACTCGTTCAATTTTTTGGCAAGAGGAACTTCGAAGTTCAGGGACCGGACGCAAGAATTTTGCATTATATCAAAGATGAGTAATTTTTTATATAATATAGTAAGAACTTTGACTTGTTTCTCTTGAAATCTTTTTTACAATTAAAATTTTATTTGAAATATATATAAGTTAATTTAATTTGACTAATTTATCATTAGCAATTAAATTTGTCTTTCATGATTAATATTAAAAAATCATTATATACCCTCTATATTTATAAAAGAAAATATTTCAAATAAATATATAAGTAAAATTAAAAATACATTATATAACTATATAAAAGTCGAAACCGCACCGCAAAAATCGACTCCAAATCGCACTAATATCAAATCACAGTACACGTTTTTTTGTGTGGTGTGATTGAGTTCAATCCAAAACTAACCTCATTTGGTGTGATTGTGCTTTGAGTTCAAATCGAATCAATTTCACCCATGATAATAAGTATAGATATTATAAATGGATTATAAAAATGACAATATTATAATAATATTAATAAAATAATAATAATAATAATAGGGTTTTGTGTCGCGGTTTAGTGTTTAGGGAATAGAGTTTAGGGTTTAGGATTTATGGTCGCGGTTTAGGGTTTATGGTTTAGGGAATAGGGTTTAGAGTTGGTTTAGGGTTTAGGGTCGCAGTTTAGTTCTGCTTTGGTTCAGATATGGTCTAAAAATTCTGAAACCGCTTGAGACTTGTAAGTTGCGGTTCCGGTTCCTATTCGAATAGTAAAATGAAAGAACCACGCCTGGACAAATTATGTTAACGATTCCAAAATTCAGACCAGAACCAGAATAATTCTCAAACGATTCGATCCGATTTTTTGTGATTCTGGTTCGGTTTTAGTTCATACCGTTTTCGGTTTTAAGTGACAACTCTAATCTTAAAAGATGCAAGTGTAATAAATGACCAAATTAATAACCTTATTGTTGATTAAGAAGGTTACTAAGTATAAAGATTTTAAATGGTTATGACAAAATCAATAAACTTATTGTTGATTAGGAAGGTTACTTAAGTATTGAGAGTTTAATAATCTCAATATAGTATTAAATACTTGAAAGAAAATATGAATAAACAAGTCATATTGTTGTTTGGATAATTTATGGGCTTCTGAAGATTAATAAACATAAGATATGACCAGCTACATGAATACAATAGCCAACTAGTAAACTGATTTGCTATTGGACGGTTCCTTAAGCCATAAAGTGTTTTTTAAAGGCAATAATAATAGGTATTGATGGGGACACTCTTAATTTACAGGGATTCTAGCCTGTAAATAACCGGAATCCCCCCACTAAGTGGTGGTCAGGGGGGCTAAGTGGGGTTGACCAAAGTAAATCTAACTAACCCTATGGTAGGAACTGCCCAACCGCCGCATACCGCACGAATCGCTGCACCTGAAAGTCTTTAGTTTCAAAGATAGCTAAATCACCTAGAGGGGGGTTCTGAGTATATTTAACTTTCTTTGTGTTTTAGTTGTGTTGAGTTAGCTTAGTTAGCTTGCTTTCAAGAACACAAACAACACACACAAGATTTATAGTGGTTTCTCAAATTATGGGTACATCCACTGTCCCTCCCACCTTTCTAACAATATGTTAGACAAGGCACTTCTAAAAACTCGGCTCCAAAGAGCTTACAACACAGATCCCGCAGGATCTCTCAGTCTCCTCTAAGACCTACAACTCGGGCACAAAGCCCTACCACTCAGAGATGTTATCTACTACAACTCAGGCACACAGGACCTACCTCGGACTTGAGCACAAGTCCTACACTCAGGCTAGGAGGATAGCCCTACAACTCAGATCCACACAAGGATCCTACCTCAAGCACACAGGCCCTACACTCAAATCCACACAAGGATCCTACCTCAGATTCACAATTTGAATCCTACCTCAGCCTTTATAAACTAGGCTAAAACTCAGATTTGTTAAGATCCTACTTAATGAAGGGTTTATTGATGTTGATTAGACACTAGAGAAATGATCTCTATGTCTTCCTCCTTCTATCATGAGAAAACTTAGTTCAACATTCTTCTTCACAACTTATAGAAAATGTTCTTCAGAAATGATCAGTTGGAACTGTGAAGCAACTGCAGCTAGGGTTAGCCCTTACTACTTCTGAACTTGTTGGTGCGGGTGAGAATGACAACATCTAACTTGTTTGAACTCATAGATCAAAAGTTTGGACTTGTTCTTCAGGCTCTGCAACAATGTCGAGAGGAAGAACATGAAGTCCAGCGCGTTTTCAAAAGTAATTCCAAGAGTTGATTTTCTTCTCTCTGATCTTTTCCTTTTGCATTTCGTTGTTCAATGGCTCCTTGAGCTATGGGCCCATTAGGAGTTGGTATCAACAACCTTGCTTTTGCATTGAATGCAGTACAGGAGGAATGCGACATCATTTGTCATGCTCTGTAGACTTCTCGCAACAATTCAAAATTCTGATAACATTAACGTCTTTGGACTTAGTCAAATTCAAACTGACTGATCGGGCATTGAGTGAAGCCTTGTCACTCAACACAAAAGTACTTAGCCAATTTTTGCATCTCAGGCGTTAAGTGCATTGAGTGAGCCTTCATCACTTAACACAAAAGTACTTGGCCAAATTCTGCATCTCAGACATTTAGTGCGTTGAGTGAGCCTTCATCACTCAACACTTTCTTAACTTTTATAGTCCAACTGCTTAGGCATTGAGTGAGCCTTCATCACTCAATGCATTTAGACTTTAGCCAATCTTTCTGTACCATTAGGTGTTGAGTGCGTTGAGTGAGCCTTCATCACTCAATGCATACTTGACTTTCCTATCATCTTAATTAGGAATTGAGTGAACTGTCTTCACTCAATGCTTCTATACTTAGCTGATTTTCATCTGTATGAAGGCGTTGAGTGAGCTATCTTCACTCAATGCTTTCTACATTTGTCTGTCTTCTTGATTAGGCATTGCATGAACTGCCTTCACTTAACACTTCTGTACTTAGCTGATTTCTCTATTGAGTTAGTGTTGAGGGAACAACCTTCACTCAACGCCCGTAGACTGAGACAGATTTTGTCTCCTTCTTCTAAGGCTTTGACTGCACGAGCTTTACTCGACGTTTCTTTCTCTGGCATTGAGTAATCTGTCCTCACTCAACGCTTCTGGACTTAACCAGAATTCTTCCCTGCCAATGCTAAAGCTTTGACTGTCTTGTCTTTACTCAATGCTTCTTGTTATATGGCATTGAGTGAACTGTTTTCACTCAACGCCTATGGACTTAGCTGCATATCTGCTTTGCAAACTGAAGGGCTTTAACTGTTCATGCTTTACTCAGCGCTTTTTGACATCTGGCGTCGATTGAACTGACTTCACTCAACGCCTGTGGATTTAGACAAATTTCTATCTTCCCAGTATTCTTCCTTGACATCTGACGTTGAGTGAACTGGCTTCACTCAATGTTTATGGACTTAGATAAATTTATGTCTTTCCAGTATTCTTCCTTGACATCTGGCATTGAGTGAACTGGTTCCACTCAACGTCTATAGACTTAGACAAATTTTTATCTTTCCAGCAGTCTTCCTTGTGTCCACCTGTTATTGTCACTTAGAACACTTGTCCAATCAATGTGACAAAGAACAACCTGCATGCATGAACTTGAACATACATCAAATACATCTATGTATATATTATTGACTTGTTTGACTTCTACAAATTTGGGACATTGTGATCAATGGACCTAACACTCTTCCCTTATTTGAAGAAGTCAAAACCCTCAATCACAACTCTTAGTCAATGATATACACCATCATATGCAGAAAATAAAACATTATATTTGAAAAAGAGTAACAAGTATAACAAGTTATTGGTTACCATATTTTCCCTACCGGCATAGTGATCATCATTTCCTACTCCCATTTTTCACTTCCTAGACTTGATCATTTCTTTCTCCCCCTTTTGACTTCTTTAGAATAGTTAGGGAGGTGCTAGCCTTCTCTACTTTCCTAATCAATTCTTTCTCCGAGGGAGTCCAAAGTTAATCTCCCCTTCAGTCTGGGCATTATCCTTAGGACATACAGATCATTAGTGTTGAACTTAGAATTCTATTGTTGTAGCTGCTTGCTCCTTCTCAACAGAAAGTTGAACCTGTTCCTACAAGTGTTGTACTTGCTCCATCTCAACAGGAGCACATTCTATCATCCTCTCTAATAGACATTTTAGTCTATTTCAGTCTTGATACCACTAAAGTCTTAATAACCTGCAAGAAGTAGTAATTCCTGCAACAAAAACAAAATAAGGAGCAACTGAAGCTATACTAAGTTCAACATACCCAACTCAAACTTGAAGGTGTTGAACTTGACTTCATCTAGTGGCTTAGTGAATATGTCATCTACTTGCTTATTTGTAGGGACAAACTCAAGACTGATGTCTTCCTTCTCCACATGCTCTCTAATAGAATGATATTTTATCTCAATATACTTAGTCCTGTTGTGTGAAACAGGATTCCTAGCAATAGAGGTTGCACTAGTTGACTAACAATGCATGGGGTTATTACTTATCTTGATGTTGTAGCCCCGAAGCTGATGCTAGATCCACAGCAACAGTGCATGGAAACTTCCTACTGAGATATACTCTGCCTCAGCTGTTGAGATAACCACACTTGTCTGTTTCTTGTTGCTTCAAGACACAAGTCTTCCTCCCAAGAACTAACAGGTGCATGATGTGCTTTTCATGTCCTCTTTACAGCCTGCAAAATCTGCATCTGAATAGTCTGTTAGTTCAAAATACTTATTCATATGGTACCATAGGCCAAGATCTAGTGTGCCCTTAAGATATCTCAAAATTTTCTTAGCAGCAGAGTAGTGAGATTCTTTAGGGCTAGCCTGATATCTAGCACAAACACATATAACATACATAACATCTGAGCCTACTTGCAGTAAAATATAGGAGGGAGCCAATTATCCCTCTATACAAAGTTTCATCAACAGGTTTCCTTGTCTCATCTTTGTCTATAGACATACTTGACCCTATGAGAGTTTTCATTATAGAGGCACTTTCCATTCCAAACTTTTTGATTAACTTCCTAGTGAACTTAGACTGGGTTATGGACAATGCATCTTCAGTCTACCTTACTTGGAGGTCCAAGAAGAACTTAAGCTCACTCATACTGCTCATCTCAACTTCCCTTGTATAAGTTTGGCAAACTTCCTGTAAAGGTTGTCATCAGTAAGCCCAAAAATTATGTCATCTACATAAATTTGGATTAGGATGATCTTGCCCTTAGATTTTCTTAGGAACATAGTCCTGTTTATCTTCCCCCTTGAGAATTTATTCTCAATGAGGAAGCTAGACAGGGTCTCATACCAAGCCCTAGGGCTTGCTTCAACCCATATAGAGCTTTCTTAAGTCTATAAACATAATCAGGTGAGTTAGTTACAACAAAACCTGATGGCTGCTCAACATAGACTTCTTCTTTTAAGTCACCATTCAGGAAGGCTGACTTCTGAAGTATCTAGTTGCCTACCTAAATCACCTAGAGGGGAGGTGAATAGGTGAGTTTTGTGTCTTTTGCGGAATAAAAACTTGAGAGTAATCATACAGAAAATAACCAAGCATAACCCAGACGACACAAGAAATTTATAGTGGTTCTCCAATCTTGGGTATGTCCACTTTCCACCTCGCCTATCTAGCACCACGGCTAACCTCGGCAACTTCACTAAATCTCAAATTGTAGCAATCCTACAACTCGGACCAACGCTCCTACAACTCGGAGATAACACACTCCTATAAACTCGGAGAGCAAAACTCCTACAAACTCGGAGACAAAGCTCCTACAAGAGTTGAAATAATTGATACAACAACAATAAAGACTTTATACTTTCAGATCTGAAATCTTCAAGGTTCCTCCTTGAAAACTGAAAATCTTTGTGAAGAAGATGATGAAGAAATCCCGAGAGAACTTTGATATGAAAAGCTTAGGACCCGACACGATCAAGTAGATGTTTGAAGAACTTGAATCTATGATCTGTCAAATCTTTTCTTCTTGGAATCGCTGGATCGAGAGAGGAGTGACAATAAAGAATAATGATGATCAAGTGACTTCTCCCGATTTTGAAATTCCGATTGTGATTCTGAATATGTTATTATTAGGGTTAGCGATTCCTCTGAAAGGACTTCTTATAGAACCTCGTCTAACGGTCTGAAATCATTAAGGAAGGATCCACATGGACCAATCATGAGGAACTTATGTTATTTTGAAATCCTGTCAGACAGTTCAAAAAGAAGTTTTCTGCAACCCATTTCTCAAGAAGACATATGATTTCTCGAGAGGGGTTTGCTTTCTTAAGAAATGACAGCTTTCTCAAGAAAATACTTAACGCAAAATCTTAGAATTGACGAACTGATTTCTCGAGAAAGAACTTGACGTCTCAAGAAAAATATTTAGCTTCTCGAGAAATAAATTTGGCTTCTCGAGAACTGCTTTGCTTTCTCGAGAACTTTACTTAGCTTCTCGACAATTCTTCAGGGCTTTCTTCGAGAAAAAGACTTCAAGATGTTTCTGAGAATTTTTCCGAGAAGTCTTAAGGTTTCTCGAGAACAACCTGGCTTTCTAGAGAACTGTACTTAGACTTCTCAAGAAATTCACTTCATCTTCTCGAGAAAATACACTTAGAAAATTTTATTCTGAAAAATTGATTCTTCTTTGTTGAAAACCAGCAACCCTTCCTTTCTTCCATTACTTTAGTACCTGAAAATGAAGTGCATCCCAATAGAGAGGTTACACATAAGTCAACACCATGGGTCACACAATGAGAGATTATATTGCATGGTCCTCTGTTTAGTGACTCATTGTAAATTGACATTGGTCTGCACTTAGCAATAATTACCTGCAAGCACTCAACTGAAGAATAACATCAAATACATAATTAATTCAACTTAGTTCAAGGGTGACTTCACACAAATCAAAGTTATTGTAGATACAATACCCAATAACTTCACATCCATCTGGTAGACTTTAAATCCCTTGTGAGTGGCATATGCAAGGAATAGTTTGATGGCTTTCAATCTGGCTACTAGGGCAAAGGTTTGATCAAAGTCAATGCCTTCTTCTTATATATATATCCCTTAGCCACCATTCTAGCCTTGTTCTTGATTATAATGTCATTTTCATCAAGCTTATTTCTATAGATTCACTTGGTTCCAATGACATCATGTCCTTGTGATCTAGGAACCAACTTCCAGACCTTACACCTATTAAACTGGTTCAGTTCCTCTTGCATTGCCACAATTCAGAACTGGTTTATATTGGCCTTTTCAAATCTTTTGGGCTCAACTTGTGACAGGAAGCTTGAATACAATGTTGTGTTGAGACTTCTGCTTCTGTTCATGACTCCTTGGTTGGCTTCACCAATGATCTGATGTCTTGGATGTTCCATTAAATGCCTGACAGCTGGAGGTAATCTTCCTTCAGCATCTTGAGCTTCAGTGGCTGTATCTTGTTGATCTTCATCCACATCATGTGTGCCTTGTACTCCTTCTGGAATGCACACACCTTCATCTTCATCTTGGACTATTGGAGCAGCTTCCTTGATGGTTATCTTGTCCATCAATAGCACTATACCTGCAGGTCTAGATGAAGAGCTATGCAGCTCATTGTTAATCATAGTTGACGCATTAAATACTACATTAACAGACTCTTCTATAACTTGATTTTTCAAGTTGTAGATCCTATATGTTTTGTTATGATTGTTGTACCCAACAAATATCTCTTCAGAAGACTTGATAACAAACTTTGTCACATAGGACTTCCCATTATTTAGTATATAACATTTACTACCAAAGATCCTGAGATAGCCCAGGTTTGGTTTTCTGCCCTTCATAATCTCATAGGAAGTTTTCTTGTGGCTCTTGGTGATAGAAGTTCTGTTTAGGATATGATATGTAGTATTTACTACCTCAGTCTAGAAATATTTTGGAAGAGATGTGTCACTTAGTAGAGTCTTACCAGCTTCTAAAAGAGTTATATTCTTTCTCCCAGCAATCTAATTTTGTTGGAGTGTTCTTGGAGAAGAAAATTCTTGACGAATCACTTGATCTTCACAGAACCTTGTCATGCTTTCAGACTAAAATTCAGTCTCATGGTCACTTCTGATTTTTACTACAGTACTGTCCAATTTATTCTGAATTTGCTTGACAAAAGTCTTGAAGACATCAAAGGTTTCAGACTTTTTCTTAAAGAAGAAAACTCAAGCAAATTTAGAAAAGTAATCAACAACTTCAAGGGTATAGGCTTTCCTACCTAGACTATGCACTAGCATATGACCAAACAAGTCCACATATAGGAGGTATAAATACCTCATAGAGTCTTTGGTCTCAATTCTCTTGAAGGAAGCTTTGGTCTGCTTGTCCTTTTGGTATGCAGAGCATATACCCACCTTAGTGCATTTCATCTTAGGATTATTCCTAACTAGTTCTTCACTAAAGAGCTTACCAATGATCTTATAGTTCAAATGAGCTAGCCTCTTATGTCATTGGACATAATATGAGACTTTCTCATTTGCAACTAGGCATATAAGAGAGTATATCCAAACACAGAAAATTTAAGCAATAGACATTTTCACTCTTAGTGCCTGTCAAGATGACCTCTTGGTCACTTGACCTCTTAATATGACACTCATTCTTATGGAATTCAATGACATAGACTAGATCGTATAGCTGGCTTATGTTTATTAGGTTATGTTGCAAACCTTCCACATAAGCCACTTTTGTTATAGTGACTATGTCATTGGTGATCTTACTATATCCCTTGGTGACCCCTCTATCTGAACCACTAAAAATTACTTTGGGTTCATCCTTCACTGGAGTGTACTCCTTCAAATTGCTCCTTATTCTAGCAATGTGCCTGGAACATTCACTGTCAAGTACCATATAGGTGTATGAGTACTTTGACTATCCTGCAAAACATATTTTATTTTATCTTAGGACCCCAATAGATATTAGGTCGTTGGTTCTAGTTAGCCTGAAAATGAACCTGTCTTCCTGCAGATTTCCTGACAAGAAGACTAACTTTTTCTCTAGGCACATTAGGATTGTGCCAACAATCTAAGGCAAAATGGCCCACTTTTCCATAACATCAACACTCATGAATATTGTACCTTCTTTTTGAGTAGGTCTGGTAGCTAGGCTAATAGCAGCTGTCTGTTCAGAAGGAAGAGCAACAACCTTCTTCAGGTTCCTTTCAGCAAGGATCTGACTGAAAGTGAGTCTTCGAGTAGACTTATTTGGCTTACTCTGAATGTCATTAACAACAGTCTTCTTTGTAGAGGATAGGCTCTTGATAACATCAGAGATAGCCAAATCAAGCTTACTGATAGACTTACTCTTGGTCTGGGTCTTTGTTGGATGACCTTGAGAGTTGGCCACTACCACATTCTTGAGAGTGGGGGCTGGAGCACCAAATACAAATGGTCCATGATGGGTCATTTGAATTTCTTCATGAGGAGCCTTAAAGGCACTCAATCTCATTCTTCTTATCCTTTCATTGGAAGTGGAGCTGTCATTTAAAACCGCAAACCACAAACTAAATCAGAACCGCAATGAACCAGACCGAACCGTTCACAAATTATTTGGGTTCCGGTTTGAATTTTGGAACCGTGAACAACATTGGTCCGGGTGTGGTTCTTACATTTTATTATCTGGATCTGAACCGAAAACAGAACTGCAACATACAAGTCTCAAGCGCTTTCAAGATTGTTAGACCCGATCCGAACCGGACCGAAGTAGAACTGAACCGCAACCTGTTTATTATTATTATTAATAATATTATTATTATATTGTTATTATTTTATAATTTATCTATAATATTTATACTTACTATCACGAGTAAATCTTGTGCAGTTTGAACTCAAACCACAATCGCACTAAAGGGGGTCAATTTTGGCCAAACAAAACTTCACCGCATAAAAACATATGGTATGGTTTGACATTGGTGTGATTTGAAGCCAATTTTTGAGGTGCACTTTTGATTTTTATACAGTTATATAATGTATTTTCAATTATACTTACATATTTTTTTTGAAATATTTTATTTAAAAAATATAGAAATTATATAACTATTATTTATTAGTGTTAAAGAATTTGGGAGGAAAAACTGGGTACCTCATATTGAGGTCTCTCCCTTTATTTATACCAAAATGTAGTAACATAATCGTAGCGGTACATAATGTGGGACTAATGTAAATGCGTCTAATAACACTCCCCCTCAAGTTGGATCGTGGGAACTTTCCAGAACCAACTTGTTACATATATAGTTCATTCTATTCCCTGTAACCCCTTTCGTAAGAATGTCTGCAACTTGGTCACCGGTCTTCACATGCTTTAGAGAAATAAGGCCTTCTTCATACTTCTCTCTAACAAAGTGGTATTCGACCTCTATGTGCTTCATGCGCTCATGAAACACGGGATTAATGGCTATCTAGATTGCAGCTTGATTGTCACACCATAGAGGAGTGAGATCTTGAACGAGATACCCAATTTCACAGAGAATCTGCCTCACCCACATGATCTCAGCAATAGTGTGAGACATAGCATGATATTCTGCCTCTGTACTAGATCTGACAACTGTGGTTTGTTTCTTGCTCTTCCAGGAGTTGAGATTACCACCCATAAAGACAGTGAATCCCGTGGTTGACTTTCGAGTGGCTAAGCATCCTGCCCAGTCAGAATCACTGTATGCCTCTAGATTGGAATGACCTCAACTCTTATATGCAATTCCCAAACCAGGATCCTTCTTCACATATCTGACAATTTGAAGAACAGAATCCCACTGATACATAGTTGGGGCCGCCATGAACTGACTGACCTTACTTACCGCGCAAGCAATGTCTGGACGAGTCATGGTTAGGTTGTTTAATTTTCCAACTATTCGACGGTACTTCTCCGGTGAATCAAACAGTTTGCTTTCGGCATGAAGACTCTTTTCTCCGGGTTCCAGTAGGGAATCCATATGGCCACAATTAGTCATCCCAAGTTCAGATAGAAGACCGAGAGCATATTTGCATTGGCAAATAAAGAGAGAGTGATCATCCTGAGTCACTTAATCCCAAGGAAATACCGAAATGTGCCTAGATCTTTTGTTTGGAAATTAGAGTGTAAGAATGATTTGAGATTTGATATTCCTTCAGAGTTGCTGCCTGTGATAACAATATCATCAACATATACCAGTAGCAGAATAGTACCAGCCGAGGAGTTCTGATAGAAGAGCGACGAGTCTTTAGTACTCTTAGTAAGCCCGAACTGTGTAACAACGGCTCGGAACTGAGCAAACCAAGCCCAAATGGATTTCTTCAATCCATATAGGGAGGCGAGGAGATGTCACACCTTGGTATGCTCCCCCTCAGCAATGAACCCAGGTGGTTGCTCCATATACATTTCTTCATCCAGGAGCCCATGGAGAAAAGCATTCTTGATATCCAACTGGTGTAATGTCCACTGGTGGAAGGCGGTGAGATAAAGTAGGATGCGAAGAGAGGACATCTCCGCAACAGGAGAGAATGTTTCATTGTAGTCCACGCCATAAGTTTGAGCATAACCTTTGGTAATCAATCAGGCTTTCAGACGGTCCAGAGAACCGTCCGCATGCACCTTGACAGAGTAGATCCATTTGCATCCAATTGCCTTCTTTCTGGAAGGTAAGGGAACCAGATCCCATGTATGATTCTATTGGAGAGCGTTCAATTCATCATGCATGGCTGCCACCCAACCACGATGAGCCTTAGCCTCCGCCACGGTAGAGGGTAGACGATATTGATCGAGAGTCGAGTGCAACGCTATATGAGATGCAGACAATACCTGGTACGAGCTAACATAGAGTGGCTGCTCCTGACATGCCCGAACTCCTTTTCGAAGTGCAATAGGAACCTCTGGGCTGGCTGGCGTAATAGTAGTAGGGACAGTAGTAGGGTCTTCTGGAGGAATAGTCGTCGTATCATCGGTAACTGAGGTAGGCTGAGGTGGTGGCACCACTGTACTATTAAAAGAGCGACGGGAGTAAACCTGCCCCCACAAAGACCTGCCCCCACTGAGGGGAGAACAGATCAGTCGGTGAAATGATAGCAGGGTTGGGCCGAGGGACCAAGAGAGTATCAAGGGATGGATAAGGATGGGAGGATCCAAGAAAGGGATACGGGTCGGTCTCCCAGAAGACGACATCAGAGGAAAGAATGTATTGGCAATCAGGAGAGTAACACCGATATCCTTTAATGGTCCGAGAGTAGCCGAGGAAGATGCATTTCAGGGCACGAGAATCAAGTTTGGAGACAGAGGGATGAGCGTGCCGAACATAGCAAACACACCCACAGACCTTCAAGGGAAGGGGGTGACCGCGATGGTCAGGATAAACAATGTGGTAGGGTGTCTCCCCCTGAAGGTTGTGAGTGAGAAGATGATTAATAAGATATACAGCAGTGAGTACGACATCCCCCCAGAAGTGGTTGGGTACGTGTCTGTGGTGAAGGATTGCCCGGGTGACTTCAAGGAGATGTCGATTCTTACACTCGACAACACCATTCTATTGAGGGGTAGTCGGGCAACTAGTTTGGTGGATGATGCCTTTGTCAGAAAGAAAGAGAGACATGGACCGAGACAGGTATTCCTGGCCATTATCAGTATGGAGACACTTAATATAGATAAAATATTGAGTAAATATTTCATTCCATAAATGCTAAAAAATAGAAGGTAGCTCAGAACGATTTTTCATTAGATACACCCAAGTTGTACGAGAAAAATCATCAATGAAAGTTACATAATACTTGTGCCCTAACAATGTAAGAACAGGGCACGGTCCCCAAATATCTGAATGAAGTAAATCAAAAGGTGCAGAAGCACGAACATCAAGATGAGGACTATAGCTAACTCTGTGGAGTTTAGCAAACAAACAAGACTCATAATTGAGATGAGAAACTTTCCCAAGCTCAGGATACAGACGACGCATGACCTGCATAGACAGATGACCATGACGATAATGAAGATCCTGGAATTCGGTGGAGTCCGCAGAGCAAGCAAGGTGGGAGACTTCATCCAGGACATAGACACCACCATGCAGCTTCCCTCTACCAATAATACGGCTCGTCAACTGTTCCTGAAAAATGCAACCAGAAGAGGTGAATATAGCAATACAATTCAAATCGGTTGTAATCGTACTAATAAACAAGATATTGTAGGAAGATTGAGGGACAAACGCCACAGAGGAGAGTGGTATGTCAGGTGTCACATTGCAGCTAGCAAACCCAACAATAGGTACAGTGGAGCCATCTGCAACAGTAATAAAGGCTCCAATATGAGGTTTGTATGAGTGTAAGATACCTGAGGAATTAGTCAGGTGATCAGAAGCGCCAGAATCAGCTATCCACTAGACCGACCGTTGTGAGGTACAAACAGGCTGAATGGTTTGAGCCACAGCCGCACTAGGAGTCGGTGAGTCAACGTGTAGAGCCTGCAGGCACCGATACTCATCTTTGGATATTTCAATAGCGCGCGATCCTAGAGGTATAGCAGTAGATTCAGCCAGGTGCACCGACCGAGGTGGAGGAGGTTTGGAGGCCCATTCTGGCTTCCCATGAATCAGCCAACATATATCCTTTGTATGTCTCTGACGCCCACAATAGGCACAATATCTCGTGTTTGAGTCACGACCACGACCAGAGCCCCTCCCCCCCCCCCCCCCCTCGACTAGCTCCCCTACCTCCTCGTGAGGCAAGAGCCATCGACTCGCCGGAGGACATATGTAGAGCAGATGACGAGGTACCTATAGAGCCAGCCTTAGTAAGTCGATGGTACACACTAGCGGTCTGAAGTTTAGTAGGACTGGCGAGCATTTCAGTCTTCGTTGTGGAGAAGTGAGGATCCAATCCATTCAATAGCCATAGGAGCACAAGGTGTTCATGTTGAGCCTGATGCCCTTCCCTGGTAGAGGGAATCTCCCAAAGATCCAATATCTCATCGACGAGAACCTTCCATTAAGCAAAGTACTTGGTAACAGGACGCGCGCCTTGGCATAGTTCAGCGATCTTGGGGAAGAGTTCACCAAGGCTAGAGAGGTTGTTCGCCTGAGAGAACATCATGTGAAGAGTGTCCCATAGTTTTTTGGTGCTGTCGCAGTTCTTGCACATTTGCTGGACAGAGGGATCCATAGAACTCAGGAGAAGAGCAAAGATACGACAATCATCACTATACTAGTCGTCATGTTCGGTACTCCCCACTTCATGGGTTGGGAGACGAGTAAGATGGTGTGTACGACAGATGCCTGCAAGAGACATAGTAACCCCCTTCTTCCATAACTGAAAATTGGAGGAGGTAAGGATCGTAGTTGCAATCCTCTCGTTTGGAGGAAAGGAGTTAGGGGAATCTCCAGAGGGAACCGGCGGTGGGGCGGTACTTGTTACGGAGGAATCCATGACCAAGAATAAAGGAGTAGGAGCAACCGGAAGAGATCAAGCAAAAACTGGCACCGAAGGCGCCGGATCCCAATCAGCGACAGAAGTCGTAGGGGGCGGCGCTGGTAGGAGCTACGGGAGGCAGCAGCGACGACAGGTAGTTTTGGCGCATCCAGGGTAGACGACCGACATCACCTCGCCGAAGGCATGCTGTCGTCGTGTCCGTGAGACGAGCAGTAGAGGTCGACCGCTCGGCAGAGGCGTGCGATTTCGAGCGGGAGCGAGCGGAGCGACATGCGGGATCGAACGACAGAGAAAAATGAAAACCTAGTTTCTACGCCTCTGATACCATGTTACGGGATTTCGGAGGAAAAACTGAGTACCTCATATTGAGGTCTCACCCTTTATTTATACCAAAATGGAGTAGCATAACCGTAGCGGTACATAATGTGGGACTAATGTAAATGCGTCTAATAACAATTAGTAATCATGAAAGTCAACTAATTGTAGCCAACTAGACGTCGTGGTAAGTCTACATGCATAGGAAGGCGATAGATACTATCCCACCGACCATGGAAAAGACCGTCGAGAAGTGCGTAACATAATTATTTTTATTTCAATGTTGTTTTGATTTTTACTATTTGCAGCCCACTTTTACTTCATTCCGTCAAGTTTGATTTTGGTTTTAGTCGGAACTGATTGGAAGCAGACTAAACCGTATGGAACCTGACCGAACCGTTAGTGGCCGGTTTGATTTTGGTACTTCTTGAACCGTAATCGGAACTGTTGACACGACGATATCAAAAATTAATCTGGAACCGAAACCAGAACTGGTCAAACCAAATAAGGTTTTGGTTCTAATTTGAAAAACCGTTACCTTAGTGGTTCGGTTCACGGTTTTAGTAGAACTTGAACCGAACCGGAACCGTGACAACTCTAATTAGAAGGTACAGTTGTATTCTTCCAGGAAGAATTCTCATTCTTCTAGTGACCATACATGTTGTCCTGGTCATACCTGTTAGAAGGGAGCATTACCTTTTCAAAGGTGATGGGACGCTGAATTTAAGCTTTTCCCTATTCTTTGAAAGTGGCAGCTCTAGTGTTTCCCATGAATCCTAAGCCCCTCTTATTTCTCTGATAGAAGGAGTCAATTATGGGCAGCACAGACTTAGGCTTAGAGTAATTAGACACAATCCTTTTCTCTCTCTGGAGTTTCTCTTCAAGATCCCTAATGAGACTGTCCTTGTATTTAATGGTCCCAATCTGGATGATTGTGATGTTTTTCAGTTGGCTAACTTCCCTTATCTTCTTCTCCAGCAAGGATATTAACTCAAATTGTAGGGAAGCAGCAAGCTGTAGGGATACAATCTCCTCAGCTTGCTTTTTGGGCAAATTCTACTTCTTTTTAAAGCATCAAGAAGGGAACCATACTTATCAATCAGTTGATTGAAATCTTCCTCGGATTCTGAGCACTCTTCACCACTAGATGAAGATGCACTAGAATTGGGACTTGTCTCATATTCTGAATCAGATGATGAGCTAGATAGAGAGTGTACCTTAGCTGGACCAGACTGATCCTGGCAGGATTCTTCATCTGACATTGTCATCAGCCCATAACAGCTGTTGGCATCTTCTTCTTTAGAGTCTAAAGAAGATGAGTCACTATGACTCCATCTTTTTTTAGTCTTATTTATGAAGTTCTCTTCCTTTTTTCCCTTGAGATGATGATGTTTCTTCTTATCAGACTCTTTTTTCTTGACTAGGAAGTCATCCATTACATTCTCAAGTTTGTTGCAGCAATAACAAACAACTTTAGAAGAAACATGTTTACTGGGTTTAGATTCATACATGTATCCCTTGGACTGTTTCTTCTCTGCCCTGTAGTAGTCCTTATTGTGATGAGAGGAGGAGGAAAGACTGCTCCTACATTGCTTCCTCTTCATCAGCTTGAGAAACTGCATAGAAAAGGCATCAAATTCTACATCAAACATATTGTCTGAGGAACTTGGCTCTGTGTTATCTATTTCAGTTGGCCTCCTTGGGGGAGAGGCAATCCTCTTCCTATTCTTCTTAGATCTCTCAACCTTGAAGGATATAGTCTTCTCTCTGGCCTGGGACTTGCTGATTATCTCTTCCTCCTTCCTAGCAGATAGATGCATCTCATAGGCTAGCATTCTCCTAATCATGGTGTGAGGTGGAGTTTCAACCAACTTTGTCACCTCTCTGATGACACAGATCTTTGTGTCTCAGTCTCTAGTTAGAGACCTGAGAAACTTGTCATTGAGCTCATAATTGTTGAATACCCTGTCATAGGTCCTCAAGTCATTCACAATTCTGAAAAAATTTCATAGCATTCTGCAATGCTATCCTTCTTATTCTATCTGAAGGCCTCATAATCTTGGTTGAACAGAGATTTTTTGTCATCTCTGACCTCCTCGGTGCCTTCCATGTAGATAACCAAGGTGTCCAACATCTCCTTGGAAGTCATGTAGTGAACAATATTCTGGAGAGTAGAATCATCAATAGCACTGACTATGATATTTTGAGCTCTCTTGTCCATGGTGGCTAGAATGACCTCATCCTTGGTCATCTCTGAATACTTCTTGGGGGTCTGGATAGTTGGATCCAGAGCTGAGATCTTCATTGGGATATAGGGTCCCTCTTGTATAGTAATGAAGTTTCTTGGGTCAGATGCTTCCATAAAAAACCTGACCCTCTCCTTCCAGATTACAAAGCTTTCCTTCCTGCAGATTTGAAGCTTCATGGAACCCATCTTCTTATGGTTCTCTCCTGAACCCATAAGTACTATACTTTTAGATACCCTTTGAGATCTACTCAGACTGTTAAGTCCTTTTTGAGCAACCTCCCTCTGGTGACACTTGAAAGTCTTTAGTTTCAAGGATAGCTAAATCACTTAGAGGGGGGTGAATAGGTTTCTGAGTATATTTAACTTTCTTTGTGTTTTAGGCGTGTTGAGTTAGTTTAGTTAGCTTGCTTTGAAGAACACAAATAATATACATAATATTTATAGTGATTTCCCAGATTATGGGTACATCCACTATCTCTCTCACCTTTTTAATAGTGTGTTAGACAAGACGCTTCTCCAAACTCAGCTCAAAAGAGCTTACAACACAGATCTCGTAGGATCTCCCAGCCTCCTGCAAGACCTACAGCTCGGGCGCAAAGCCTACCACTCAAAGACGTTATCTCCTACAAATCTGGCACACGGGCCACACCTCAGACTTGAGCATAAGTCCTATACTCAGGCTAGGAGGATAGCCCTATAACTTAGATCCACACAAGGATCCTACCTTAGCCACATAGGCCCTACACTCAAATCCACACAGGGATCCTACCTCAGATTCACAATTTGAATTCTACCTCAGCCTTTATAAACTAGGCTTACACTCAGATCTGTTAAAATCCTACTTGATGAAGGGTTTGTTGATGATGATTAGACACAAGAGAAATGATCTTCGTATCTTCCTCCTTTTGTCCTGAGAAAACTTAGTTCAGCCTTCTTCTTCGCAACTTCCAGAAAATGTTCTTCAGAAATTATCATCTGGAACTATGAAGGAACTGCAGCTAGGGTTAACCCTTACTGCTTCTTCTTTCTCAGAGATTTTCTCTGAACTTGCAGGTGCAGGTGAGAATGACAACAGTAAACTTGTTTGAACTCTTAGATCAGAAGTTTGGATTTGTTCTTCAGGCTGTACAACAATGTCGAGAGGAAGCAGAAGAAGTTCAATGCTTTTCCAAAAGTTAATTCCAAGAGTTAATTTTCTTCTCTCTAATCTTTGCCTTTCGTATTATGTCGTTCAACGGCTCCTTGAGCTGTGGGCCCACCAGGAGTTGGTATCAGCAACCTTGCTTTTGCATTGAATGTAGTATAGGAGGCATGCTGCGCCATTTGTCATGTTCTGTAGACTTCCCATAACAATTTGAAATTCTGTTGACGTCAGCATCTTTGGATTTAGTCAAATTCAGACTGACTGATCAGGCGTTGAGTGAAGTCTTATCACTCAACGCAAAAGTACTTAGCCAAATTCTGCATCTCAGGCGTTAAGTGCGTTGAGTGAGCCTTCATCACTCAACGTAAAAGTACTTGGCCAAACTCTGTATCTTAGGCATTGAGTGGGTTGAGTGAGCTTTCATCACTCAACGCTTTCTTGACTTTTATAGTCTAACTGCTTAGGCGTTGAGTGAGCCTTCATCACTCAACACATTCAGACATTAGCTAATCTTTCTGTACTATCAGGCGTTGAGTGTATTGAGTGAGCCTTCATCACTCAACGCATACTTGACTTTCCTGTCATCTTGATTAGGCATTGAGTGAACTGCCTTCACTAAACGCTTCTGCACTTAATTGATTTTCATCTGTATGAAGGCGTTGAGTGAGCTTTCTTCAATCAACGCTTTCTGCCTTTGCCTGTCTTCTTGATTAGGCGTTGAGTGAACTGCCTTCACTCAATACTTCTGTACTAAGCTGATTTCTCTATTGAGTTGGCATTGAGTGAACTGCCTTCACTCAACGCCCGTGGACTGAGATAGATTTTCTGTCTCCTTCTCGTGAGGCTTTGAATGCACGAGCTTTACTCGACGCTTCTTTCTCTGACGTTGAGTGTATTGTCCTCACTCAATGCTTCTGGTCTTAACCAAAATTCTTCTCTGCCAATGTTGAAGCTTTGACTGTCTTGTCTTTACTCAACAATTCTTGTTGCATGACATTGAGTGAACTGCCTTCACTCAACTCCTGTGGACTTGGCATCATATCTGCTTTGCAAACTGTTGGGCTTTGACTGTACTTGTTTTACTCAGTGCTTTTGATATATGATGTTGAGTGAACTGGCTTAACTCAACACCTATAGACTTAGACAAATTTCTGCCTTTCCAGCATTCTTCCTTGACATCTACCATTGAGTGAACCGACTTCACTCAACGTCTTTGGACTTAGACAAATTTATATCTTTCCAGCATTATTCCTTGACATCTGACTTTGAGTGAACTACTTCACTCAATGCTTGTGGACTTAGACAAATTTCTGTCTTTCCGGCATTCTTCCTTGTGTCCACCTGTCATTGTCACTTAGAACACATGTCCAATCAATGTGACAACAAACAACCTGCATGCACGAACTTGAACATACATCAAATACATTTATGTGCATCACGAGTGTACAACCCCGTGTCCGGCGAGCGGGTCCCGCCAGGGAGGTCGAGCAGACCTTGCCCCGCGACCCGCACCCAAGCGGCAAAACGGATATATGGCAGGAGGGTTGGCCCGCTCCCGCCCATTTCAGGCGAGCGAGCCGGGCGAGGCGAGCGAGCAGGTCACGCAGAGAATCACTGGCCAAAGCGGATGAGTTTGGCGACCCGCGACTAGCGGGCCGATCGGGGTCGCGGTGGCCGCCGGCCAGCCCCCACACGCGACCTGGCCACCGGTCCGCCCCGGCAGAAGACAGGCAGGTCGCGACGGTCCGGCTCGCGCTTGCCCAGGGAGAATAGGCGGGCAGCTGGAGCCAGGTCGTGCTCGCCTCCCGCGGAGGAGGATTGGAGGCGAGCTGACTCCCAAGGAGTGCGAATAGCCCCTCAGAACAGCGGAGCCACGCTGTTGGTAGACCAGGTTGGATTGCGCATAGCTACTTAGAACAGCGGAGTTTGGCTATTGGCAGACCCAACCAAGAGCTTTTTGGTATTTTCAGGTCAGTTCTTTCAGTTATTGGCAGTTCAGATTCCAAAAAACTATAAATAAGACCCAAGGGGTACCTCAGAGGACACGCTTTCAGTGCCTCCTTACTCTCGTTTTCAAGTGCTCTCTGAGGGTACCTTAGCTCGGCTTCTGGCTAAGGAGGGGAAGCGCTCAGAGATCTTCCAGGTTTGTGGTGGGACCTCCCTGCCGAGCCCTTAGGTCTGCTTCTTCTTGTCTTCTTCGTTGTTTTTCTTGCAGGAGCAAAGTAGGCGCGAGACCACCCCTTCCCCAAGGGTCGAACTCCACAAGAGGCCGGATTCTGGTTTCAACATTTTGGTGCGGTGAGCGTGGAGAGTGGTCAGTGCGGAAAAGCTTCGGCGAGCTCAATGATGGGAGGACAAGGATCTGACAGGCAGGTCTCGCCCCCCCCCCCCCCCCCCCCCCCCCCCCCGCCTCTCGCAATAGTAGGGATGTTGGAAGACTTCAGGAACGAGGTGCTGGGCCTCGTCAGGATCGCACTCGGCGCGCGGGCCGAGTACTCGACTCCGGCAGCCCAGATCGCGGCCGCCCCCTCTTTGGGCGAGGACGCCCCTGGCCGGCGAGCTGGAAAGGAAGTGGCTGAGGAAGGCCGAGGATGCGAGCTCCCGGGGCGCGAGCTTTTCCCCGGCTCGGCAAGTCGAGGCAGGTTCGGCGAGCTGGGTCCGCGAGATTCGCCGGCTCGCCCAGTGGGGGGAGGCAGTCCTTTCAGCGAGCCGGTCTCCTCAACACCAGTACCAGAAGGGTTCAGGTAGCCCGAGATGTCCTACTACACCGGGAAGGGAGACCCGGTTTAGCACGTCCAATGGTTCGAAGACGTGGTCTCCATCCGTCAGATGTCGGACGGATTCAAGTGCCATCTCTTCGCCATCACCCTCCGAGAGAAGGCAAGGGAGTGGTTCCACCAGCTCCCGGCCAGCTCCATCTACTGTTTTGAGGACCTGCGCCGAGGATTCATGCTGAGGTTCACTACTTCGAAGAAGAGGAAGAAAGAGTCTGAGTCCTTGTTCCACATTAAGCAAGGAGTGAACGAGACATTAAGGAGCTATGTGGATCGATTTCAGGAGGAGGTTACCCAGGTCCAGGAGATGCCGGGCCATAGTCTGATGATGGCTTTCACCCTGGGCCTGCAGCAGGGTTTCTTCCGAATGGAGCTGAAGAGAGTTCCCCCTCTCTCCTACGAGGAGTTGATGGAGAGGGCGGCGAGAGAGGTCTACGGGGAGGCGTCGAACCGAAATTCGCAAGGAAGCTGGCCAGGTGGGCGACGGAGGAGGAAAAAGAGTCGAAGGGAGGAAGGGGATAGGAAGAGAGAAGAGGGGAGCCTAGGCAGAGGGAGCAGAGGCAACTCCAGTGGCAGCAACAGCCGAGGTGGGGGCACCAGGAGCCCGACCGCCGGCTGGGCTGGAGACCTGAGTGGCAGGGGCAAGGGCCACCAAGAGGATACTACGGAAGGGGTCACTATCAGGGGAGGCAGGACCAGTTCCACCCACCGGGCTGGATGCAGGGTCAGAGGCCCCGGCTCCCCGATCAGGAGGAGGCCATGACCATAGCTTTGGGAGCAAGGAGGGGGATCATGAGGAGGAGGAGAAGGGAGTTCAGGGTGGAGCTGCCCTATTGCGACTTCCATCAGGAAGAGGGGCACGCAACAGCCACGTGCCCGGAATTCTTGGAGATGAGAGGGAATAGGGAGCGGCAGCAGCAGCAGGAGGAGGCGCGGCAGGAAGTGAGAATCGAGGAGGTCCTGCCTCGGGCGGAGGAGGATCGTTGCGAGGACCGGGTTGATGTCGGGACCCGAGGAGGGATCGGAGTGATCCACGGGGGAGTGGGGATCGAGGCTTCCCGCAAGGCAAGCCTCCATACCATGTACCGGCGGAGCGTCGCCTCTACATCCCAAACCCCGCCGCTGGAGGAGAGGATCACCTTCTCCAGGAGTGATATGCCAGACCACGAGGATCCGTTTTGTGATGCGCTAGTCATCAAGGCCGCCATCGAAAATTTCACTGTCTCTCGGATCCTCGTGGACAATGGGAGCTCCGTCAACGTCGTCTTCAAAAAGGCGTTTGACGCGATGAAGGTGGAGGCTAAGAGGGTGTTGGCCTCGGACGGGCCCTTGTTCGGGTTCTCGGGAGAAAGGAAGGAAGTAGAGGGAGGAGTTGGCCTCCATGTCACCCTGGGGGGGCAGTCCCGAAACTGCAAGTTCGTCATTGTGGATGCCCCCAGCAGCTACATCGCAATCTTCGGGAGGCCCCTTATCAGTGCCTTTCGCTGCGTCCCCTCGTCTTTCCATCAATGCTTAAAGTTCAACGCCGAGGGGATCCAGGTCAGAGTCAGGGGGGACCCAAAGGTGGCACGGGAGTGCTATGTCACCGCGGTGAACACTATCTCTTGGCAGGAGGGGGCCGAGGAGATGGGGCGGAGGATGGAGGAGGTCGAGCAGGAGATTGTCAGCAAGGAGCTGGGGGTAGAGAGTCGCGCTGAGGAAGCAGAAGGAGGAGATCTGGAGGAGGTAGCCGAGGTGAGGGGCGCGGGAGAAGAGATGGAGGTAGAGGTCCCCGTCCCGGATGAAGGGGATGCTGAAGGATGGGCGGAGCAGTCCAGTCTGGAGGCCGCGGAGGAAGTGGTAGAGCTGGAGGTGCTCACCCGTGGAGGCAGGATGGAGAAGGTCCGCGTCAGCGGGGGGCTGACCCCGGAGGCCCAGGGCAGGATGCTGGAGTGCATCCAGAAGAACGTGGACATCTTCGCCTGGAACGCCGCGGAGATCCCGGGGGTTGACGCGGATGTGGCTTGCCACCGCCTCAACCTGGACCCGGGAACACGCCCCGTTCAGCAGAAAAAGAGATCCACGACAGACAAGCTGGCAGAACCCATCAGGGAGGAGGTGGCGAAGCTTCTCAAGGCCAGCTTCGTGTCCGAGATTCAGTACCCCGGCTGGGTCTCCAACGTTGTGATGGTCAAAAAAGGAGACGGCTGTTGGCGATTGTGTATCGATTTTTCCTTACTCAATAAAGCTTGTCCTAAGGACTGTTATCCTTTGCCTCGGATCGACGCGCTGGTTGACTCAGCCGTCGGCTTTTCTGTAATGAGTTTTTTAGATGCCTTTTCAGGTTACCATCAGATCAGGATGCACCCCCCGGACATCAAGGATGTCTCGTTCATCACAGGGGACGGCTGCTACTGCTACAAGATGATGTCATTCGGGCTGAAGAACGCTGGGGCCACCTACCATAAAATGATGGATAGGGTCTTCAAGGAGCAGAGGGGGAAGAATTTGGAGGTATACGTGGACGACCTCATGATCAAAAGCCGGGATGTGGACTCCCACCTCCGGGACCTGGAGGAGACCTTCACCACCCTGCGCAGATACAAGATGCAGTTGAATCCCCTTAAGTGTGTCTTTAGGGCCAGCCGGGGAAAGTTCTTTGGGCATCTCCTCACCCCCGCGGGGGTCGAGCCGAATCCGGACAAGGTCAAGGCTATCTTGGAGCTGGGGTCCCCACGGAACGCAAAGGAGGTCCAACGGTTGACGGGGAAGCTAGCAGGGCTGAGTCGCTTCCTTTCTTGGGCAGGGGAGAAGTGCTCCCCCTTTTTCAAAACGCTGAGGGGTGGTCAGAGGTTTGAATGGACCAAGGAATGCGAGGAGGCGTTCCAGGCCCTCAAGGCGCAGTTGACACAGGCTCCGCTGCTCCAGGGGCCGAAGGAGGGGGAGGATTTGTTCTTATATCTCGGGGTCGGGGCAGAGGCTCTGAGCTCCGTCTTGGTTTGAGAAGAGGGAAAGAGACAGCTCCCTGTCTATTACGTCAGCCGGGTCCTGAGGAAGGCCGAGCTCCGGTATCCGATCTTGGAGAAGCTTGCATTCGCCCTAATCATCTCGGCTCGGCGGCTGCGACTTTACTTCCAGGCACACTCAATCCGGGTGGTGACCGACCATCCCCTCCGCAACATCTTCGAGGGGGTGGAGCATTCAGGTCGGCTGGCCAAATGGTCGGTGGAGCTGAGCGAGTTCGATGTCTCCTTCGTTCCGCGGCTCTCGATCAAAGCTCAGGCGATGACCGACTTCCTGGCCGACTACGTGGTGGAAGTAGCAGAGGAAGAGCTCACCCGCCCGACTCCCTGGATAGTGAGGGTGGATGGAGCCTCAGGGAGGCATTCCCTGGGAGTGGGGGTGGTCCTAGAAAGCCCTCAAGGGACTCGGATTGAGAAGACGGTGGTGGTGCACTTTCCCATTACCAACAACCAGGCCGAGTACGAGGCAGTGATAGCGGGGCTGCGCCTGGCCAGGGAGCTGGGGGTGCGGGATGTGGAGGTCCTAATCGACTCCATGGTGGTGACTTCCCAGATCAACGGGGAGTTCGAAGCAAGGGAGCCCACTCTGAAGTTGTACTTGGCCAAAGTGAAGGGGGTCATAGGCACCTTCCAGACCTTTTCCATCCGACACATGCCAAGGGGAGAGAATGAACCGGCCGACCAGCTAGCGAAGCATGGCCCCCGGGAGGGGGGCACCATCACCGACCTGTTCCGCCCCTCCATCGAGGAAGGGGAGCTCATGGAGATCGACCAGCAAGCTTCGTGGATGGATCCAGTAGTAGTTTTCCTCTCCACGGGGGAATATCCGGAGGGGGTAGACAGGAAGAAGCTGAGGCACAAGTCAGCTTACTACCTCCTTAAGGACGGGCAGCTATACAGGAAGACCCTCTCCGGGATGCTGGCTCGCTGCGTAGCCGAGGGTGAGGCGCAGAGGATCTTGGAAGAAGTCCACTCCGGGGAGTGCGGGAGTCATTCCGGGAGTCGGACCCTGGAGGGAAGGATAGTCAGGCAAGGGTATTTCTGGCCCACCCTGGGCCGAGACGCCGCGGAGTTCGCAAGGAGATGTCATAAGTGCCAGCTGTTTGCCCCCCTCCAGCTACAGCCGGCCCAACAACTCAAGAGTATCACGGCCCCCTGGCCCTTCGCAATCTGGGGAATGGATTTGGTTGGACTGTTTCCCCAGGCCAGCGGTTCAGAGAAGGTTCCTCCTAGTGATGATCGACTACTTCTCGAAGTGGATGGAGGTGAAGGCGTTGGACAAGGTGACCTCCCAAGTGATCAGGAACTTTGTCTGGGGGGAGATCATCTGTCGCCATGGGCTGCCCCAGGCCATCGTCACCGATAACGGACCCCAGTTCGCCAGTGCCGAGTTCACCAGCTTCTGCGAGCAGCTTGGAATCGACCTCAGGTTCGCCTCGGTCCACCACCCCAGGAGCAACGGGCAGGTGGAGGCCGCGAACAAGATCATCGTCAATCTCCTCAAGAAAAGGGTGGAGAATTTGAGGGGGAGCTGGGTGGAGCAGCTCCCCGCAGTTCTTTGGGCCCTAAGAACCACCCCTAACACGGCTACGGGGGAGACCCCCTTCAAGCTCTCCCATGGGTGCGAGGCGGTGCTCCCCATAGAATTTGAAGTCCAAACGCCGCGAGTCGGGGTGGCCAGAGAGGGCCGAGAGGAATGGCGAGCCGAGAACGAGAGGGAGCTGAGACTCTCCCTTGACATGGTGGAAGAATTGAGGGACCTTTCGGCCATCCGACAGGAGGAGGTAAAAAGAAGGATGGCCAAATACTTTGACAAGCATGTCAGGGTCAAGCAGTTCGCGGAAGGAGACCTGGTGCTGAAGAAGGTAGACGCGGCAGGGAGGTCAGCGTCCGTAGGGAAGCTCAACCCCAGCTGGGAAGGGCCGTTTATTGTGAAGGAAGCTTTGAAGTCAGGGGGCTATCGGCTCCAAAATGTAGAGGGCGAGACCCCGAGTCTCACCTGGAGTGGAGACGACCTGAAAAGGTGTTTTCCCTAAGCGCCTGTAAGCAACACGTTGGTTATAATGGATTCCTTCCCCCCCCCCCCCCAGCATTGCCATAGCCAGCTAGCACATAGAATTGGAATGTGTTTGGACCCCGAGAAGATCCCGCTGCCAGGCTCCCACCTAGCTGGCAGGGCCGGAAGTCACTCGGTGTCATCCCTAGCCTCGAGAAGATCCCGCTGCCAGGCTCTCACCTAGCTGGCAGGGCCGGAAGTCACTCGATGGAATGTGTTTGGACCCCGAGAAGATCCCGCTGCCAGGCTCCCACCTAGCTGGCAGGGCCGGAAGTCACTCGGTGTCATCCCTAGCCTCGAGAAGATCCCGCTGACAGGCTCTCACCTAGCTGGCAGGGCCGGAAGTCACTCGATGGAATGTGTTTGGACCCCGAGAAGATCCCGCTGCCAGGCTCCCACCTAGCTGGCAGGGCCGGAAGTCACTCGGTGTCATCCCTAGCCTCGAGAAGATCCCGCTGCCAGGCTCTCACCTAGCTGGCAGGGCCAGAAGTCACTCGATGGAATGTGTTTGGACCCCGAGAAGATCCCGCTGCCAGGCTCCCACCTAGCTGGCAGGGCCGGAAGTCACTCGGTGTCATCCCTAGCCTCGAGAAGATCCCGTTGCCAGGCTCTCACCTAGCTGGCAGGGCCGGAAGTCACTCAATGGAATGTGTTTGGACCCCGAGAAGATCCCTGCTGCCAGGCTCCCACCTAGCTGGCAGGGCCGGAAGTCACTCGGTGTCATCCCTAGCCTCGAGAAGATCCCGCTGCCAGGCTCTCACCTAGCTGGCAGGGCCGGAAGTCACTCGATGGAATGTGTTTGGACCCTGAGAAGATCCCGCTGCCAGGCTCCCCCTAGCTGGCAGGGCCGGAAGTCACTCAGTGTCATCCCTAGCCTCGAGAAGATCCCGCTGCCAGGCTCTCACCTAGCTGGCAGGGCCGGAAGTCACTCGATGGAATGTGTTTGGACCCCGAGAAGATCCCGCTGCCAGGCTCCCACCTAGCTGGCAGGGCCGGAAGTCACTCGATGTCATCCCTAGCCTCGAGAAGATCCCGCTGCCAGGCTCTCACCTAGCTGGCAGGGCCGGAAGTCACTCGATGGAATGTGTTTGGACCCAGAACGAATCACGCTGCCGGGCTCCCACCTAGCCGGCCAGGACGGGAACTACTCGAATGGCGTTAATAGCAGATCAGAATCACGAAAGCTAACCAAAAGGGGGGGGGGGGTCTAACATAGCCCCCAGCCCCAGGGAAGGCGGCCGAATGGAGGCGAGAACCTGGGCGAGAATCCGCAAGAAATTTGACAATACAGACAAAGGATGAGCCGGCTCGCCTCGCTTGGCGGGCGAGCAGCCGCCTCATCAGGGCTGGGCCGCAGAGGCAGGCCACCCTGCGCGGTAATAGCAAATATACAAAGGCAGGCGAGAAAGCATTTATAAAAGCAATAGTAAATAAAAGTCACGAAGTCTAGGCACAGCTCGCGCGTGCGTCTCAAAACAGCTAAACGTGCATGATATATACATCTAAAAAACAAATGTCAAAAAAGCGGGGGAGACGCGAGATCCGGGGCGAGGAGTCCTAAATGGGCTGGAAGGATTTGTCCCCAGGGTCCGACACGGGAAGGAATAGCGCCGGCACCACGTCTTCCGCCGAGAGTTCTGCCGCCTCGCTCTTGAGGAGATCCGCGCGTCGCAGCATTTGCATCGTGTACTTCGCGGCGCTGGCGCGTTCTTTTGCATCAGCACCTCCAAGTCGTAGTCGGAGAAGTGTTCGAGCGGACAGACCCTGCTGTCTGGAGGAGGGACAGCGGCGGCGGCCTCCAGCTCGCGTACCCGCGCCTCCAACACCGACTTGTCCTGACCAAGGGTGGCGATCTCAGCACCAATCTGAGTAGCCGTCGCGGCATCCTGAAAAGAGGAAAAGAAAGTTATAAGGTGGATTCGCGTGAAAGGGTGGTTGTCGAGGGCGAGCACATACCACCCCGCCCAGGTACTGCGCGAGGGACTCCTCTGCCGCGTCGGCCCGCCTCCTCTGAAGGATCGCGTCTTCCTGAGCAAGCTTTTGGGCCTCCTCCCTCTCGTCCGCCAGCTTCTTCAGGGAGGTGGCGTTCCGCTCCAGCTGGGTGCAACGCCTCCCCACCATGTGAGCCAACTCCAGGCCGCGCAGCTGGGCCCGCGCGCTCTCGTGAACCAGCACTCGCGACGCCTCTTTGTCATAAATAGCGGCGTCCTCTCGCGAGTAAAGGCCGAACGAGAAGTTGTAGGCCTCCCCGACGATGGTGTCCTGCTCTAGCCAACTCGGCAACAAGGTCGAGATCGCGGCGCGATTTGACTCCTTGTCCCACGACAGGAGCGGGGCGCCGAGCTCGTCCAGATATCTCTCGCCGTAGCCAAAGTTGCGGTGACCCCTCGGCACCGGCTTCGCAGCAGCTTGAGACCCGTCCGGCGGCGCAGAGGTGCCCGCCGCCCTGTCCGGGGTATCGCTGGTCGAAGCAACCAGCGGGGGCGAAGGGCCCTCGGCCGGAAGGACCGCAGGGGCCTTGCCTTTCCTTTGGCTCGCAGCGGGTTGCTGACCCGCGGTCTTCGCCACCTTCGGTGGAGGGGTGGGCTGTCCGCCACCCGGCCGCTTCTTGGCCGGGACCGACGGGGGGTCGCGCTGAGCGGCATCCGCAGCCTGAGCTCGGGCGAGAACCCCGAGAGCGACCCGAGCGCTCTCGTAGGGGGGGGGGGGTGAAGAGGGATGTCGCGCTCGCCTGCCAAGGAAAATGGGTGAGGTAACAAAAAAGGAGGGGGTAAGGCAGAACAACGGCGGCGAGTGGCAAACCTCCCCCTGGCGGGACGGCGGCGAGGTCGTCAAGGTGGCGGCGCAGGTACGCGACCTCGAAATTCTTCCCGGCGAAGAACCCGCACAAGTCGGCCTCATGGCCCCCTAGGCTGGGTGGACGGTAGCTCGCCTCGCTAAGCTGCACCGGCGAGAAGGGGACGTTGCCGAAATCCCCTTTGACGAACAGGAACTTTTTGAGCCAGTTATGACTCTTATTTACTGTCTCCCGCACCTTGAGGTGGGCGCTCGAGAAGTAGGCGGTCCCATCCCGGTTCGCCCGGAAGGAGAATAGTTTCCGGAAAACGGCGAGGCTGAACTCGACTCGCTCCTCTCGCAGAAAGCAGGCGAACCCCACCATAACGTCTATAGAGTTCGGGGTCATCTGACCTAGGACGACCCCGAAAAACTTCAGCACCTGGCGTACCTCGGGCCACAGGGGAAGTCGCAGACCCACCTCAAAGTGAGCTAGGGGGATGGCGAGCTCGTCCCCGGATAAATCGTTGATCTTTTCTCTATCCCGGGCCGTCTCGCAGAAAAGCCCGGCGGAACGTGGTCGCCAAGAGCATCCAGGTACTCGCGTTCCGAGATGACGGCGTGAGGAAAATCGTGCTCTGAGAAGGTCCAGGCGCACTTACTTCGTCCGTCCACGTCGCCGCCGCCTCCGCCCATTCCCACCGAATCGCCGCCGAACGTGCGAGACAGATCCAGAAGGCGAGCACGAGCCGTACTTCGCGGGGAACGGGAAGCGAGAGAGCGTTTTGAATCGGTGAGGAAATGAGGGCCGGCAAGGCCTATTTATAGGGAAAGAGAAAGGGCGGGAAACTTCCCGCCAAAAGAGGGGGTGCAGATAGCAAAAATCAGCCTGACGTTTCGACTTCACGGCGCGCGGCCGCGCCGCCGAGGCCGGTCAGGCGTGGTTCTCGCCCGGCCGTGTCCGCGCAAAACTTGAGCGGGCGACTCTCGGCCCGCACCCGTCCGGGATTCCGCGCGAGTCGGGAGACACCCGGCTGGCGAGCCCCTCGGCTCGCCCCCGCCCCGATCGGCAGGTCGGGCAGAACGAATCTCTCCCCTGTCCCGCCCCACAGAGAACAAAAGCAACAACGTGGTAGTTTCAACATGCATCAGCGACGAAAAACTAGGCCCATAGGCGGGCAGAAAAGAGTTGCAAATCGTTACAAATACAAGATAGCCTTGAAAGTGGTAGAAACTCCGCGATATCCCGCAAGCGGGGAAAAAGGGCTGGATCAGTACTCGATCCACTGCCACCTGCCCCGCCGCTTCGTTCCCGTTCGCGGCGGCACGCGAGGATAGTGGTAATCGCGAACCGCCACCAGCTCCCGCTCAGCAAGGCCGACTTGCTCTGTGGCGCTCCTGAGACGCTCCTCGGCTCGCGTAATGTGCACGCCCGGTGAAGTGACATCGTCGTCTTCTGCTGCGCGCCGGGGTCCCTCCAAGGCCGCGAGCCGGGCCGCGGTGTCGGCTTTGTCTTGATCGACCCTCTTCACGATCTCCTGAAGCAGCAGCGTGTGTTTCTGGAACAGCCGCGTCACCTGCCTCTTCATCCCCACCGCATCGGTCGGTCGCCCAGGTAATCAGAAACGCTGTCCACGTCGGGCGGAGGCGAATACCCTTCGCTCGTCTCAGTTTCGGAGGAGACCATGTTGTAGCCTACAAAAGGGCGATTCAGAAGGAGCGAGCGAGGACAAAGCCAACGGTGAGTACTAGCTTACCAGGGGTTGGCACGTCGTCCGCGCCGATGGATGGGCGAGAGGAGCCCGGCCGACCCTGAAAGGCTTCTCCCTCGAGGGCCTCAAGAGATTTTCCCAGTCCGTGGGGAGCCGGCGAGCGAGGGGTTTCCGGAGGTGGGCGGTCCAGACCTGGGGGACTAGCAACCCTCTCAGACGACAAGGGAGGGGGGCGATCCTTTCCCCCGTTCCCCACCTCTTCACAAGGAATTGCCTGCAAGACAAAAGATCAGAGGTACAGCGATAAGCCGAAGAAGGTCACGTACCCCAGGGACGACCTCAACACCCGCCGCCGAGCTGGAGCCCGGACAGTCACCCGCCGGAGACCGCCTAACAATCTTTCCCTTCGCCGGCCTAAAGAGAGGGTCGGGAGACCCACGTGCTAGCCAAGGGGCGGCCTCGAGGGCCTCCTCCCGAGTCTTCTGGCCCGCTGCCGCCAGGCGAGCTCGCACCTCCTCGCTGACCGGCATCGAGAAACTGAAGTCTGTTCAAGGAAAATGAGGGGATCTGGGGAGCCCCCCCTGGGCTCAGCGGTATATTTATAGCCGGACAGTGGGGCCCCACCAAAGATTCCCTGCCAGCTCAGCACAGCACTCGCCGAACACGCGGGTTGGATGATTCTTTCCGAGCTTGAATCAAGCTCAAAAAGAGCGGGGATTGTGTACAACCCCGTGTCCGGCGAGCGGGTCCCGCCAGGGAGGTCGAGCAGACCTAGCCCCGCGACCCGCACCCAAGCGGCAAAACGGATATACGGCAGGAGGGCTGGCCCGCTCCCGCCCATTTCAGGCGAGCGAGCCGGGCGAGGCGACCGAGCAGGTCGCGCAGAGAATCACTGGCCAAAGCGGATGGTTTGGCGACCCGCGACTAGCGAGCCGATCGGGGTCGCGGTGGCCGCCGGCCAGCCCCCACACGCGACCTGGCCGCCGGTCCGCCCCGGCAGAAGACAGGCAGGTCGCGACGGTCCGGCTCGCGCTCGCCCAGGGAGAATAGGCGGGCAGCTGGAGCCAGGTCGTGCTCGCCTCCCGCGGAGGAGGATTGGAGGCGAGCTGACTCCCAAGGAGTGCGAATAGCCCCTCAGAACAGCGAAGCCTGCTGTTGGCAGACCAGGTTGGACTGCGCATAGCTACTTAGAACAGCGGAGTTTGGCTGTTGGCAGACCCAACCAAGGGCTTTTTGGTATTTTCAGGTCAGTTCTTTCGGTTATTGACAGTTCAGATTCCAAAAAACTATAAATAAGACCCAAGGGTACCTCAGAGGACACGCTTTCAGTGCCTCCTTACTCTCGTTTCAAGTGCTCTTTGAGGGTACCTTAGCTCGGCTTCTGGCTAAGGAGGGGAAGCACTCAGAGATCTTCCGGGTTTGTGGTGGGACCTCCCTGCCGAGCCCTTGGGTCTGTTTCTTCTTGTCTTCTTCGTTGTTTTTCTTGCAGGAGCAAAGTAGGCGCGAGACCACCCCTTCCCCAAGGGTCGAACTCCACAAGAGGCCGGATTCCGGTTTCAACAACGAACTAGGTGGCCCGTCGTCGACGCCGACCAAGACACCGCCTAATACACAACGCACTACGTGATTGTGGCCCCCACGACTGTGAGGCTAAGCGACTAATTGACTGATTGACTGACTGACCGTGGTTGCGTCGCTGCACGACCATTTAGTCGCACAGCCATTGGGGCGGGCAGCCGACCGCAACCGCTGTCGCATGGTGGCTTGGTCGCGCGACCGCGAGGCCAAATAGTGGCCGCTCGCTCGATGCCACTGAAACATCATCCCCTAGCTGGTCGCATGGATGCACCTGGCCGCGCCTGGCCCGCCCCAGTCAACCAGGTCCGACGTGGGTCATCCCCCTTCGCCGCCTCCGACGGTCGATCTCTACCATTTGATCGCAGCCTCTTGATCTTCGTTGTTCGATCAAACGTGTAACCACCTCACGTGACGACCCATTATAATGGGGTACATATATACAAAATAATACATGGTGCGCACGTAGTAAATCCCTCAAAAATACGCAATATAAAGTATAAGAAAGTGATATTTGCATAACACATAAAGTGGTTATGATATGCAGATAACCACGTAATCTCCATAACCACCCTGAAAACTTATAAATAGGACCTTAGGGTCCTCTCTCTTTTCCATGTTGACTTTGGATCATCTTATCCTTTGATTCTTTCCTCCTTCCACTTTTCCTCTTACATACATGAGATCTCCCTTGAAGGTCCCCTAATATCTTCGAAGGATCCTTCAAAGATCTTCGAGCGCCTTCAAAGACAATTCATGTAGGGCGTCTAACCTTGTAAATGAAGTATTTTTCTGCAGCGTATAACTAACTTTTCTTGTGATCTAGATGAGCCACTGAGCCGAGCGATACGGCTAACCATTTAACTTAAACTGGATTTTCTCTAAATAACTTATAAATCTTTCATAAAGGTGTTTAGTTGGAGTTTTTTCTGAGCGTCTGCAGTTATCCCCTGCTGACGCACCATCATGACACACATTTTCTCTTACTCTGATATATTGTTAAATGCGGAGAAAATGCGGGTTGTCACGGTTAACACCTAATGCTTCTAGTAAATTCACTGCCAAACACGCCAAAATGGGGGCAAACACGTGCACTGCGCACACACAGTACACAACACATAGTGCGTGCGCGCGCCCAGGCGCGCGCTCGCGCGGCCTGGTGCGCGCGCGCCCGCGCACGCTAGCCTGCCTCCTCCCGCCGCCACCGCGGCCGCCTACCGCCATCGCCGGCAGCCGCCGCCGTCGGCCGCCACCAGCCGGCCACCGCTGCTAACCGCCCCCACCGCTCGCAGGCTGGGCACCGTCCGATCACTACTGATCATCTGTCGTCGTCCGATCTACAGGTAACCACCCACTAAACCACCAAGTTAGTGAGGGGCCCGCCATAACCACCTCCTTGAGGTTATAAAAGGAGCCTCAAGCCTCCTCATTTCTGACCTTTTCACTCTCGAAGTCTTCTTCTTTCTCAGGCCAGAGCTCTGCCGAACTCCTCCTTCGGGTCATCTTCAAGCCGCCCACGAGCCGGAGGAACGTCCAAGTCCCCAAGTGCGCAGAGAAAGGAAGGAGACGACCATCACCAACGCTCAAGTGCACCAGCCACCAAGTTAGCATCTAGCACTCCCTCAACGCAGCCTGTTGCCCACTGCGAGTCAGAAATTCTCTCACCTCCAAGTTGTAATGAGAAGCGGCCTGTCGCCCTCGATTCTTCAAACATATTGTAACTGCAACCTGATAGTGGACTTTGATCGACACAAATCCGGTCACGTGTTTTTTTACCCAGTTGAGGGGTTTTTCCACATTAAAACCTCTTATGCCACCTATCTCTTTTCATTGACTGTGTGCGCACTCGACCGTCCCGAGAGCTAAGACAGTCCAGTCAAATAGGCAACCTCCGTTGTTCTAAACAGCTATATGCATCCAAAAGTGGCCTGCCAACATCGTGACTCCGCTGTACTGGAAAGCTATTTGCACCCCCAGTAAGGGCATCCAGGTAATTTTGCCTCCGGACCCCACAGGCCGTGTTTCTCAGGCACGGGGTCAACTCGCCACCTTGGTGGGCGGACGCGGCCGGGCTCCCGCAGCTCGCCTTCCATCCTTAGGCGAGCGCGAGCCGGGTCGCCGTGGCTCGCCTACCCTATTCGGAGGCGGGCTGGCGGTCGCCTATGCGAGAGCAGGCTGGATGGGCGGGCTCGCGCAACTCGCCCACTTAGCTTTGGGAAGAGCGAGCCGACCGTCTGGATTCGCCCGCCGGCTATTCTGATGCGGGCCGGTTGCTCTGGCTCGCTCGCCTGGCCTGGTGAACCCACTCGGCGAACACGAGGTTGTACATTAGGGGCGGTCGGCGGCGGAAGCACAAAGACGGGATGCCTCAAGGCAGCCCGTCTAGAATGAGGAATGACCGCCCCTTTTTAGGGTGGCCGGCGGCGGACGGGTGGCCAAATGCCCGCCCATCAGGAAGAAGGGAACACCACCCCTGTTAGGGGCAGTGGCGCCTGCCTGGCGGAGGAAAAAAAGAGGGGAGGGCGGCCGGTAGGGCCGCCCACCCCGGAAGGGAATCCGACCGCGGCTTAACTAGGGGCGGCCGGCGGCTGATGGGCGGCCAAATGGCCGCCCATCTGGAAGAAAAGGCCACCGCCCCTGTTAGGGGCGGTGGCGCTTCCCTGGCGCTGGAAGAAGAGGGGAGGGCGGTCTATGGGGCCGCCCTCCCCGGAAGGAAATCCGGCCGCCCTAACCTGGTGGCCTGGGAGGCAAGAAGGCCGGGCGGCCTCTGGCTTCCAGGCCAGAACAACACAATTGCGTGCAAAAGCACGCTACCAACCACCCTGAGCGCGCGCAAAGGCGCGTGCAGAGGTGCGTGTGCCCAGGCGCGCACTCCCGCTAGCGCGCTTCCCCCAGTGTGCGTGCGTGCGAGCAAACCGCGTGCTGCGTTGCGCGCGGCCAGGCGGGACGCGGCTGATGGCCTGGGTTGTGCTCATCAGACCTCGGCTCGACCAGACCGAGTACAAGGAGCCTCATGAGGACTAATGGAGCCATCCTACCTTATAAATTTATTTAATTTATTATTTATTTATACTAAATCTTCGTTTGACGCAGCGTTTGAAGCTCTCTGTTTGGGGTGAACGCCACCGTATGCCGGGTAACCAAATGACCGCTGGTGGCGTTTGCTCCGTTTGCACCCGTCGCGTCATGAGAAATGAAGAGAAATGAAGAAATTCCAACCACAATCTTCCCTCTCCAATTTCAAAAGCACTTCCTCTCCTCCCACCGCTTGAGCAAAAAATCAAACCAAACAAAATCTAAGGCTCTATTTGTTTGGGCGTTTCACAGCTTCGTTTTGGGCAAACGCCGCCAAAAGAAGGGTAAACAAATGAACCTCTGGCGGCGTTTGCTCCGTTTCCACCCGCCCGCCTTGAGAAACGTCCCAAAAAATCTCATTTGAGCAGCCACCTCCCCCCTCCGGTTCGAACTCTCCGTTTCCACCCGCCGGATCGATCCGCCACCGCCGAACCAAATGAAGCCTAAGTCCTATGATGATATCATGATTCATGATAGAGGGAGAGAGAGATGTTGGATAAGAGAAAATAGGCTATCTATAATTACCTTTCAATATTCTTTCTTTATTCTGACAATTCTGACATAGTTATCCCATTGGCATTTATCCTCAATAAATACAACACCCATTCGGCCATTCCAGACTTCAATATTTAAAATAATAATAATAATTGTAATAATAATTTGCTACAAACATCGCTCGAAATTAAAATTTCTGGGTCCGCGGCCTTTCTTCTTCAAGATAGGCAAGAACCGACGACACAGAGGAGGAAGAAGTGAATCGTGGAGAATGGATGCACTTAAGTGGAGGATTCTTCCACTGCTATTGCTGTTAGTATCGTTCATCGTCTTCTACATCAAAACTTCTCCCCAGGTTTCCCGAAATCTTACTTTTCGATCTCTCTCATCCCTCTCACGATTCCCTCATTCTATCCCTTAAATTTGTGAAAGAGTAACTGCATAACTGTTTTTTTGTTCGTTTTGTAGCTAACGAGCAGCGATTGCAGCCTTCTTCCCCACCATGAGTACTGGATACGCAGCAGTCGCATTGTCACGCCGGACGGAGTCTTTGCCGGCGCAGGTTTTTTGAAAAGCTATTTTTAGAGTTATTTATTTGTCAATTTTGTGGGATTGCTTACCTAGCTCTCCGTAGTATCCATAGCTTAAATCTTTCTTATGCGTAAAACTGGCGATTGCAGTCAAGGTTATGGGAGGGAGAATAGCCTCGGTGGTTACCGGCGATTATGAAGTTGAAATGTTTGCTGGAAAGTATGTGAAAGATTATGGAGATGCTGTTGTAATGCCTGGATTAGTTGATGCGTAAGCTATTTCCACTCAACCCTAGCATACTTAAAATCACTTTGTTTACTAGAAAGAAGTTGTTCCTTTCTTAAGTTTAAGCTTAATCCTTTTTATCATCATAAATGATAAATTCAGTGTTCCAAAGGATATATATCCATTAGCTCTTAGAAAAAAGAATGTCACATAAATCAAAGTAGAATGAAAAAAAGAGGGAAACATTGAAAAATTGATATAATAATTCAGTTATGATGGGGTTCCCCAAAAAGAGTTGCAGATATAATTTCACTGTTGTGGTTCAAGTTGAAAGATGCAGGTATAATTTCACATCATATTTAGATGGATGATACTGAAGCAACTTTGGTATCCAAGTAAAAATGTTGAAAAGTTTTATGTTCTCACCAATATATCTAAAACTAGATGGATGTGTGCTGATGCCATAGTTGTAGATGTCGGATGGATGTCGGGAATGCGTCCATTTGAGTTTTTCATGTCGGTTTTAATATGTACATATCAGGGATATTTCATATATCGGGTTTCAATATTTAAATATTTATTTACATAATTATATATACATATAATCATTTTTTAAATTTATATACGTTGATATATAATCATTATGTACGTTGATTTATGCCGTTCATGGAGGATTTGGGTATGAGAAAAAAGCGAAGAAAAAAATTATTTTATACTTTACCATAACACATGAGCTAATTGTGACAAATATGCTTTTCATGAAAAAGGAAGAACATTTAATTATTTTTATAAACGAAACAAATAAGTTATAAATTGATTGTTTTATGACTCACAAAATGTATAAAATGATTTGTAAGGATTACAAAGTCATATCAGGAGAAAGTTTGACAAAATAACATATGTTAGTGGTATTGGATGTGTAAATTAAATATAATAAATTCTAAGATAAGGACAAAAGTGTTGTCAAAAATTCAGTGGTGGAACTTGAAAATGAAAAAATAAGTTTTCATTAAGTCAATAGTTTTGGAGCAACTAGTTAATGACCCATATGTAGAAGTTATGTCTTCACATTTATTGATAAATGAAAAGAACATATTTGGAGAATCAAAAAGCCTTGTGCCCAAAATAAAGAATTTTGGTGATGCAAAAAGAAAATGTAAGACAAAATGAGGGAAAAAAGGACAAATTATAAAACACTCTATGCTTGTAAGAATGATAAAAATTTGACAAGTATAAAGTCATCATGAAAGAAGCTAAACATGTAGTAAGTGAAGCAACAAGTTAAGCTTATGAATTTTTTTATAAGCGACTGGATTGCAAAGGTGGAGAGTGTGACATATATAAAATCGCTTGAACTATATAGAGGAAGAAGAGAGATTTAAGCCAAGTTAAATATATAAAGGATGAAACAAATATTGTTTTGACAGATCATGTTGCTATTAATGAGCGATTGAAAAAATATTTTTATCAACTCTATAATGAAACAAAAGAGAATAAACAAAATTTTGAAGAGTTAGGTAAATCAGAGAAGTACAAGAGCATAACGTTTTATCGTAAAATTCAAGTATCAGAGGTAAATAATGTTTTAAAGAATATGAAAAATGAAATGGCTGCTGAGCCAGACGATATACCCATCGAAGTATGAAATGTGTTGGAAAAGAAGAAATTTTGTGGCTTACATGTTTCTTCAATAAGATATTGAAGTTAAAAAAGATGTCGGACTAATAGAGAGAAAATATCATATTATCTTTGTATAAAAATAAATGAGATATACAAAATTGTGTTAATTACAAAAAAATTAAATTAATAAGCCATGCCATTTGTAACATCGGTAATTTAATACGAAAGTTAAATTGTTTACAGGGCGCGATCATGAGAGATTTTGATCGACAAATTAACGTGCTGAGGTGGTACACTATACTTAATAATCGCACGTTAATTAGTTGATTTTTAATCTCTCGTGATCGCGCCCTGTAAACAATTTAACCTTCGTATTAAATTACCGATGTCACAAATGAGATCCTAAACCTGCCTCTGATACCAATTTGTAACACTCCATCCCAGTTTCACAACAAACAGCCATCCAGCCTGGTCAGCTATATGAAGAAAACTAAGAGACAATATTAAAACTAGCACATAACATACATAATTGAAAGAACTGAAATGAAAGATTACAGCGGAAATTGCATAAGAATCTAAGGTTAAATGTGTACCTCTTCCTGGTGATTTCACAGATCCACTAAAAGAATGAATAAAAAAAAATAACTGCATAACTGAAATAGTACAGTAAGTCTGGTACAAAGAAATCATAAACATTAAATTTTACATCAAGTTCACAAATTAAATAACAAGGTGCCAAAAGAAAATAATTGAAATGAAACCAACTACAAGATGGACTCCTCAAGAAAACGCTCATCCTAAGCGCAACCTCCCATCTGGGTCCCCTGTAAAAAAAAATGCCCAAAAATGGGTCAGCCCAACGGGAGAGTAAGAAAATCCATTTCTGCTAGTGACACTAAAATTATTTAAAAATGAATGCATGCTTTTAAAACCCGTTTTATACTACAGAAAAACTCGTACTAATATGCTACGCATGCTCTGTTAGATATTATTTGTAACATAAATGTTCTATTCTATGTTTACGTACTCTCGTATGTTTACTCAAATTCCGACGTTGGTTGTCTAAGTATTTTCTAACGTACGGTGTATTCTTGAGTTCTAAACGGGTCATGTTTGCACTTTTATTCCAAGCTCTAAGCAAAGTAGTTCCTAACGCGCAGCTGCAGACGAGCGATCCGAGTTTAACTAACGAACTCAGGTGTTCTAGTGTCACGCGGTCACAGACTCAAATCTACTAATGGTCAAAAAGGGAAGACATTCTCCCAAAACTCCGAGGTTCATAAGGTACTTGACGCCTTATGAGAAAGATAGTGCGCCTCTATCAAACACGAGAGGACTCATATGTGCTTACTAATCACCTTGAACTAGTACTACTCTGGTGGGGACATATCTTTTCGGTGTACTAAGGGCCGTTCATCATCTTAATATGGTTGGCTAAAAGTTATATTCATGTCTTCAGTTTTACATATTCGTGTCCATGTGTGTTTACTAGTAAAAATTCCGTATCGGGCACTAACCCGCAATCTAACTGACTGAGGGATTTGGAAAAGGTTATTATCGTGCAACTAGTCACATTATAAATAATAATTTACCATTTTCCAAGTTATACCTATTTACTGGTGCAACTATACTATTTTATGCGAAAGTACACAAATATTTATATTGCAAACTACTTGATATGTCTAGCCAAAAAGAATTAGAGTTTCTTACAGTGGTGTTGCGACGCTCGTACACCCGACGCGGCGGCATGACTTCCTTAGAGATTTACTCGTATCTTTCGAAACCTTTTCCGACCTACCCAACGTCAAACTATGGTTTATAACGAGAAATAAGAGAGACTGAAACCATCCCCCACCATATGATGATTCAAGTAAGAAACACCTAACCTCCTATAATAGAGAATGAGAAAGTATGATTGCTTACTATGAGGGGAAAAGGAAATCCGGACAGATGGGTTGCCCTAGAAAATCAGGAGACACCTTCAAAACTCCTGTCATAGCAAAAGTACCCAACGTAAACGGAACTAGTTAACCCTCGTCACAACCAAACAACTTAGAAGTAAGGAAAGACCAAGAGAACGGAGGAAAAACTGCTTCTTACCTGGCTTGAACTGGAGAAAAGGGTCCCAAACAACGGTTTAGGGCAAAGAGAAACAACAATCGGAAGGCCTGTAGTCGGCAGCCTAAACGGCGAGTGCGCCTATTTCCGGAAGAGACACCGGAAGATAATCCGGCCGTAGCAAGCTCGACACAGCCCGCGCCTGGAAGAACGGAGACTAGCGACAGTTTGCTCGTCGCCTGGATCTTGCTCCGTCGTCGCCAGAGGGGAGTAGATCGTGGTTTGCGGTGCGATCTAGGGCTTCGATTAGCTGAAGAACCGCAAGAAGGAGAGGGAGACAACGACGGTTCCTCTATCGGGAGGGCGTGCGGCGGCTTCTGCGTGAAGAAGGGTTACGGGGTTACGAAAATGAGGGTCGAAGCTTCTATTGGAGCGGTTTTAATAACTGTGGAGAGTGGAAAACGGCAAAATCGTGACCCTTCACATTAAATCTAGAAGGAAAAACACACTTCCTCACTATTATCAAAACGCCACTCCGCAATTACTCCCAAAAATTTGTGCTACGCTATCCTACTAAAATAAAATACGTCGCGCACAAACTTTACGACTGAAAAATTAAAAATCAACTAATTAACGTGCGATTATTAAGTATAGTGTCCCACCTCAACACGTTAATTTGTCGATCAAAATCTCTCGTGATCGCGCCGTGTAAACAATTTAACCTTCGTATTAAATTACCGATGTTACACCATGAAACTATGAGAATGCGTAATAGAAGGAAAATAAGACGAGAGACTAGCATCTTGGAGAATCAATTTGAATTCATGCCAAAGAGGTCGACCTTGAAAGCTATATATCTCTTGAGGAGACTCATTGACAACTATCGAGAAAGAAAATAAGATTTGCACATGCAGTTTATGGATCTTGAGAAAGCTTATGATAGGGTTCCAAGAGAGATCTTATGGAGAGTCTTAGAAAAAAGTGTACATGTATTATACATTGACATAATCAAAATATTTATATAAATTCAGTGACGAGGGTGCAAATATCTGCAGGATTTACCCAGGAATTCCCTTTCTCCGTTGACTTACATCAAGGTTCAACTTTAAGCCCTTATCTCTTTACCTTGGTGTTTATATTTTACGGATGATATCGTTTCGGTCGATGAGACGCGCGAGGGTGTAAATGCGAAACTTGAATCTTGACAAGACACTATAGAAAATTAGGATTTTAAGTTTAATAGGGCAAAGAAGGAGTATATGGAGTTTGAATTTAGCAGTACAAGAAAGGCAGATGACTTCGTTATTAAGTTGGGTGACAAGATATATCCCTTAGTAAGCCCTTTAAATATCTTGATCTATAGTTCAAAAAGGTGTTAATAAAGATGCGATACATAGAGATAAAGCATGTTGGTTGAAGTGAAGATGCGCTTCAGAGATCTTATGTGATCTTAAAGTACCATTAAAACTTAAAGACAAGTTTTATCTTACTGCAATTAGACCAGCGATGCTCTATGGTTCTGAGTTTTGGGCAGTGAATTGTGTACATGAACAAAAAATGGGAGTTGCAGAGATGAGAATGCTTAGGTAGATGTGTGAACACACGAGATTGAATAAAATTAAGAATGAATATATCGGGGATAAGACAGGAGTGACACCAATTGTAGAGAAGATGTGAGAAGCTCGACTATGATGGTTTGGACACGTACAAAGGAGACCATTAGAGGTCCTGTTAGGCGTTGTGAGAGTTTAGTCACTAGGCATGCCAAACGGGTGAGGGGTATACTAATAAAGACTTGTAGTGAAACTATAAGGAAAGACATGATGTACTTATGCATTAGTGACATTATGACTAAAGATGGGCACAATGGCGACAAAAGATCCATGTAGCCGACCCCACTATAGTAGGATAAAGACTTGATTATTGTTGTTGTATATACGTTGATATATTAACAATTTAACATCAATTGAAATTTTAAATCTACTAAATTAGCATAAACCTTTTATTTTATATTAGTAGTAACGGATAACATGAGAAAGAATGCTAGAAGAAGCAAGAAACCCGAAAGTCGTCGACAACAATCGAACTTAAGGAATCCCCTATTCAAAATCCAAAGGACATGTATAATCGACATCAACGACGTATATGCGTATGAAAGAAAGCCAGAAAAAGCAGGAAGTGGGTCGAGAGCTTAATCACAAAAATAAGACATACAACGAAATAATTTGGTTTTGTTATGTATTAAAACATATACGCTAAATAAAATAAATAAATAAAAAATCATTTTTTATACCATCCGGATATATCGGCCGATATATCAGCCCATATATCGGTTGATAACTGATATATCGTTTGTTATATTTCAAAAGTATATTTTGCAAAAAATGTTGGAAACATGTCGTTTTGTCCAGGAAACTTTTATGTTGGTCGACATGTCGGCTGATACCCACAACACTGGGTGATGCTTTGCAAATTTCATGCCTCTTGTGTGAATGTATTTTTTTCCTATAGTTATCTATACAATTAACATAGAAGGGGAGCCTTGTCACACCGGTTGAAGTGTTACTGTATGACCTTGAGGTCAGGGATTTGAGTCCTAAAAGCAGCCTCTTGCAAAAATGCATGGTAAGGTTTGCCTACTTTTCAGCCTTGTGGTGGGACTGTTCCCTGGAACCTTGCTGTGCGGGGATGCTTTTGTGCACGGCTGCCCTTTTTTATTTGTACAATTAACATATTCTGCATCTTTTTATATTAGGCACGTGCATTTTGATGAGCCTGGAAGGACCGAGTGGGAGGGATTTTCTTCTGGGACAAAAGCAGCAGCTGCTGGTAACTTGGATATTTAATTGCTATTTGTCCTGTCTAGTTTATTGAACTACAAAGCATAAATTTCAAATGAACTTGAATGCTCAGTATCATCCTGAAAATTATTGGGATTACAAATAGACGGTTGAACTACTTTGTGTCATTACAATTCTGATCACTACAAGTAATTTTTTTTATTGATTGATAGATGCTGTAGTGTTTTTTGAAGTTTTGATACAAGTGATAAACAAAAAAATATGCAGATAGAGTTTGTTCTAATTAGGAAGGATTGTTATTCTTTTGAATGTCAATCTTCAAGAGTGGATATATATTGATATCACCTAAAGCCATATACATTGCACGAACAATATTGTATGTTTTGGATCTACAAAGCACAAATACCAGCACGAGACATGAACCCTACTTGACATTGCTCCGACGACGATGCCCCGGTAACGTGATGTTGACGGGTAACATGATGTTGACGGGTAACGTGATGTTGACCGCTAACATGATGTTGACGGCTAACATGATGTTGACCGCTAACATGATGTTGACCCTAACATGATGTTGACCGCTAACATGATGTTGACCGCTAACATGATGTTGACCGCTAACATCCCAACAACCTGATATTGAGAATATAATATGATATTATATGAGTAAATAGGACACGACACGACATGGACATGATGTTTTCTTTTATAAATTATAAATTATTAATAAAATATGTAATTAAATGCATAATGTCATTACATTAGATAAAAAAGATCACACTTGAAGTATAATATCATATGTATCACATAAAAACATCAAATCAACAATAGTTTTTGTTGATGCCAAAATTGTTACCAACCTCCACACCCAGCGACGGGTCAAGCGAATAGCGACGGAATCAAGAACCGCAAATAATCAGTTACTAGCCTTTGGGAGTTGAGCGAATATAGCACTAAAAAGAGATTGCCGCTAGCAGCGGCGAACACCAGATTTACCTGTAGCCACAACGACGAATACCACTTGCTGCGGACAATAATATTCCACAAAAGAGACTATTACAAGCTATTACAAGACACAAGAAGGCACCCAATGACTCAGAACTTGTAATCGCACCTACAACAAGGCAGGTTTTGTCTCAAGTTCCTTGTCCCTTCTAAAGTACCCCTGATCCTTTATTTATACTGGAGGGTGAGCTGCTCAAATGGTTGGGAGCAATTAATGCCGCATTAATGCTGTAATTAATGCCAAAGGGTTCGTGCAGTTAGAACAGGCTGTAACCGCACAAGCCACCACTAACTATGGCGAGATGAGGGTTCGTGCGGTTACAACAGACAGTAACCTCACAAGCTACTGCCAACTGAGGAGGGGAGCTCAGGTGGGCTCCTTGGGTGCTCGCTCAGAACCCTTTTAGACTGAATGTCGAGGGCTGACTGGAGGGATGCACGGTTTCCCAACATGTAACCGCCCGCTCCCCCGAGGCTGGGGATGCCAATTACCAGGAGGGTAACCCCTCATATTGCTCGATGCCCAAAGCTTGCCCTAGCTCTGGACCGAGCTAGCTTTGATTGTGGTTGCAGGATTTTAGGTTAACATAATCCCCCACTTTTTTTAAGTTTGCGTGGACTTCAAAAAAATAGTCTGGTAACCGCGAAGGCTGCGACCCAAGTCTTGCACTGCTGGAATCTATAAATAGCTCGGCGCTGGCCCTGTGAGTTCCATTTTGAATCGCTTTCCCTTGTTGTTGTTAATTCGCTCTTGAAACAATGGTTGACCTCAACAAGGCCTTTTGGAGGAGTTGCTAGCGAAGGCCGAAGCTTTGAAGGTAGGGACTCTAGTAGGCGCGGGTAAGGCTTCCATGTCTGCAAAGAGAACACCCAAGGGATGTCCCCCCCACCAATCCCCCGACTGCCAAAAACTCACTTAGGGTGGTGCTCGGTCCACTGGCTGGACCGGTGGTGCTGGAGGCATCCAAACAGAGGGTGGAGATCGAAGGGAGACCGCTCCGAGAACCATTCGCATTGCGGATTCCCGGGGATGACACGACTTCCACGGTTATCATACCAGAGTCTCCTGGAGTTGGAACGAGTGAGAAGCCATCCACCGAGGCCTCCACGCAAGTTGGCAAGAACGCCGAGAAGACCCCTGAAGGGGTGATGCCGCCGAATGTTGAGGTGACGAGGTTGGCAGAGGATGCAAGGGATGCTGAGGCGCAACTTTGGATGGAGAAGCTTGAGGACCTGGTCGCGCAGAAACCTTTGGGGGAAAGGGAGCTAGGAGAGAAGCCATCAAGCGGAAGACCGCTGCGAAGTACGCGCTGCGTGCGCCCAGAAGCGAGTTCGTCCCTAACATGTGGGTCGAAGAGGCGTTGACTCAGATGAGCGACTACGTCGCCGAGGTCTTGGGCGATCGAGGGGGCTCATTGATGTCTAGGAAAAAAGTCCGGAAGGTTGCAGACACAACTGGTTGTTGGTGGCGATCTCCCGGTCGGTTCTCCGTTCCCTAGGCACGATTCAATCGTTACCCCTCCTATAGTGGGAGCAATTCTGGGCGAGCGTCTGCTGTCCCACGAGCAACTGCATAAGCGGCGAAAGTGGGACGAGTCGTCGCAGAGAGCTTATCTCCAGCAGAACGAACCTGGGCTGTCTCGACGCTATTTACTGGCTCTGGGAGTTGGATCCGCGACCCACGTGATCAACTATAATGAGTTCGAACCTGCTCGGGTGGATGCACGCGTATCGAACAGTTTGGACACATCCACCTTTCTCGTGGATGTCTTTGGCGAGGACGATTCAGTTCTCGAGGAAATAGTTTTGCGGACACGAAGGGTATACCTGCCCCTCCTTGCTTTAGTTAGTTTTATTGAATTAAAAAACTTTTGAACTTCGAGGCCGTGATGATCGCCTCGGAGCGGCTGCGAGTGGAGCTGGAGGCCATGCAAGAATAGATACGCGATATGCAAATGCAGATAAGCATGCTCAAGGGGGAAGTGCGCGCCTTGAAAAGAAACAGAGCGTGGCACCCACTGCTGGAGCTGCTCGGTCGACTGTTTTGCGAAGAGGTGTGGCTCCTGTGTGGCATTTGTCAAACACTTCTTAGAATGTTGCTGTTAGGCGGGCACCCTTGAGGTAGTTAGGGTGTGAGACTTCCAAAACATTTATACCCGGCTTGTAATAATTTGATAATTGTGCTTTGCACGGTTTTGCGCTTGAACTTCCTTATTTAACCGCACTTCTGATTTGCAATTTTATCTTTTCTTGATGTCGGATTGCGTGTTGTGGAGAATATTTCCACTTTGTGTGAATACCCTTGCTGCCTTTATTTTGCAGAGGAAAATCCGTAGGGAAAGAGCGGTCTCCGAGAAGTGCCCGCCCGAACCTTTTAATTGCCTACGTTTCGATTCTTGAGGCGATACACCATACCCCTCTATAAAATAAGGATGATCCCCACAGACCCTTCTGCCTGACTTGGATTGTGAGAGCTTGCGCAAGATGGCACGACCACTCCCTCTCTCTAGGCGAGTTGACTGTGCGATCACCTTCTTGAGCTACGAACTGGCCTTTCCCTTGGTGTCAGAGATGGATCTCGCGATGCTCTTGGCGCGTCACCCGCTGGACGATCGCTTTGCGGTGCGATTGCCATAAGGGGAGGAGCGGTTCTCAACTGCGTTCAACGACGAGTTTATAATCCCCGTTAGTCATTCGAGGTGGGCTGGACGTTCCCCATCTTCCCCGAGATGGTGGAGATTCTGAATTTCTATTGAGTAGTGCCCGCACAACTCCCTCCAAACGCCATTGCTGCGATCACCGCATTCATTGTCTACATGTAGGCACAAAGTATCCGCTTTAGCATGGTGGTGTTCCACTTCATGTTTTGAATACACGCAAAAACATGAGCAATTGTATTTCGGGTAGGAGAGGTACCACATCTTGAACCTCGCGAACAAAGTGCACGATTGGCAGGCGCGGTTTACCATATTCGGAGGGGTTTTTGGCGGACTTTACTTGGCTCCCGACCCCCACGATGAAGATACATTCAGACCATCTAGGGTCTCCGCTATTGGGGTCCGGATAACAAACTTCCTGAATAACACCTCGTTGGACGTCATTCGTTATGTTCGCCGCGTCAAAGAGGTCCACGTCTTGTCTACAGATGGGTGTAAGTTTGTGGGGTCAGAGATATGTATGTCTGCGCATACCTATGAGTGTTATTGATCCTCTTATTTTTGTTAGCAGTTGTCTAGATTGTGCCGACGTTCAAGCCGTATGAGCCCCCTGAGAACGTCCTGAGCTCCACTGAGAGGTGGCGTGCTCAAGAGGTGAAGAGGGATGCTGAGCTCGCTAGATGGTCTTCGCAGCCTGATGCTGACGCCGGCGTGGCGCCCGCCTTCTAGAATTTGGGGGAGGACCTGCTTGACCTTGGGGAGGCCTGCTGTTGCTGTGGGATGCAATGGCGGTTACCCTTAGTACCAATCTCCTCTTCTGGAAGGAGTCAAAGCCTTCCCAGCCACATGTATTTGCGGTCTCCGTTGTGCTGTTCAATCAGGAGGACTTGATGGAGATGAGGAGGATCCCGATGGGGGATTTCTCAAAGAAGACGGCTGTCGCGAACCTGCGGGAGTCTACATTTAATTGCGCAGCTCTAAACACTGTTGATGACTGCTTGGTGGTGAATTTGCGTCTGCGAGAGAAACTAATGTTAATATTATATTCATTTGCTAGACGCGGTTTGTTACTACCTGTATGCGGTTACACTTACGAGACTTTCTACCTGTATGCGGTTATTATTACGAGACTTTCTTCCTTCAGGCGAGCCTGATGGAGGATAACCCAACATTCCGGAAGATGGCGCTCCGGCTCTCCACGCGGTCTGTGGAGATCGTGCTTGGCCTTCTAAAGAATCGTGGAGCTCTGAAAGACGAGTTTGCGGATATTGACTACGCAACTTTGTATATGTACAAGGATGCCGAGGTCTCTGACTCAGAAGAGGCCTCCGAGGAAGGCGCAGACACCATAGAGGAAGTTGCAGGCTCTAAAGCTTAAGAGGGAGAGCAATCTATGGGGACAGAATTTTCGTCGAGCGGTTTTCACAACCGCTCTTTGGGCTTCCAAAGAAAGAGATCCGAATCCGTGAAGGGAAAAGATATCATGGAGGAATCCGAGTCGGAGTCTACATAGTCCTTGTATTTGTTTTTTCTGAGTGATTGCACGAATATCTTTTATAATCGCGGTCTCACCATATTGTACTTTTTTTAAGCAATGGAAACATTCTTCTTTTGCAAATTCTCCTTTCTTTTTTGTGCCTGCGAATAGAAATAAATGATGCATGTATTTATATTTAACCTCACTGTATACCTTTGTCAAATGGGTCGTGCGAATATCAAAGCTGCGAATGTTATAATGGCCATTTAAGTAATGTGTAGATGCGGTTAATGAACGGTACCCGTGACTTGTTAATATCGACATGCCCGCTCGGGATGAAAAGTGATTGAACTGAAACTAAATATCTCTTGCGCGGCTACATTCATTTGTTACCGCGCTATCCAAGAAATAGTGTCGAGACGCTATAAAAAAATCGAAGAATTTCGCTGTAGTGACAACCCTGCGGGATTATGATGGGCGCATTCGCCTATCATATGCACGAGTAATGTTCAACGAATTCCCAACATTTAATACATCTCCTAACTGTCAGTGCACCCACTATCTGGGTAACCGCACATTGCATTTCAGTCATTAAGGCCGAGAGGAGATTGATTGTGAGCCGATAACAAAGATAACCATTGCACGAGCGGTTTCCGAATATACTAGATGAATCAGACGACATGTGATTGCCCGCACGCGGTGCGACTTCTAATCGAGTATCCACACATAAAATATAGTGTAACCGCTCATGAAGATAATATCAGTTTGGTGCGGATGCCAATGTTATAACCGTCCGTTATTGGATCAATGGGACTTAGAATATTTCACCGTATGAGAGTGCCCATAATTTTATCTCATCCGAATTATTCATGTCGGGGTCATGGGATCACTTGGATCAACCTATTAAATAGAGGCAAGGTGCCCATGGAGATTTCCTCCTCTGAGACCGTCTAATTGGGTTATGAGTGTCCGAAGATAGAACACTCCTCCGAAGAGACGTCCTGTGGTGATAGTGACATCCACTACTCAACCAACATCGTCTACTACCAGAGGTGCAGGTCACCATTTGGCATATGACATCCGTGGAGCTCTCCTCCACATGAGATGTACGGATACGTTTGAGGGGGATGAGACATCCGTCATACGGAGCTTGTCCACAAAAAGGCACCCAGACGCCGACGGTACCTCTATTTATGCGCGACCAACTGTCACGTTCGCTCATATCTACATGACTTATCACTTATGCAGTCGTGAGAGTCTCCAATGAGGGAAATTTTAGTGGAATTACAGGAGTGATAAGAGGACGCAACACTTGTCGGCAGAGAGGGTCAGAGACTTGAAGACCTCCGCAAGCCATTGGATCTGGACATTGCGAATGAAGGGGGTTCAAGCAAGTTCTGGAACTACCCTAAAGGGAGCAAAAGATGGGGCGAGACATAGAGTCCTCTGCTTGACTGGGGAACTACCCTAAAGGGAGTAAAAGATGGGGCGAGACAGAGTCCTCTGCTTGACTGGACGAACATCATCGGGTCAAGGGGCAATATATTGGCCATAATTCAATACCGGACTGCCGTACATTGATATGGAGAGATTCGTGAATTTCCTTATCAATAAAGTGTTAGCCTCATATCGACAACTGCGAAGACTTATTCAGTACCCGCAAGGAAAATAGATCAGGCAATTAAAATAAAAGAATGCACAAGACAAAAATATTGGCGATGATTTCTCGTGGATTCAGCCTTGTCTTCCGGCTACTCTCTGCCAAGGGGGTGGTTCTCTATAGTCTCTTTGTGGGCTCTGGGAGGAAGGAATATATGCATCGATCATGTTGACCGAACTGTCTTCCCTCTAGGAGGAACTTTAATTCCTGGTGGAAAGTTGACGCTATGAACTGATGATCGTTTAGGAGTGGTCTCCCAAAGATTGCATCGTAACTGCTCGAAGCATCGATTACCAGGAAGGGCTTCTGCTTGACTGCCCCGCACATGACCACGAAAAGATCCACGCTTTCTTCGATTTCTTTCCTTTCTTCTGAGAAACCGTACAAAGGCCCATCACAAGCTTTGAGAGGTTTACTTGTCCTCGTGGCGTCGAACACCAGTTTGAACAATACATTGGCTGAGCTGCCGATGTCAATGAGGACTCTTGTCACCGCGAAATTATCCAGCATAACTCTTATTACCACCATGCCGTGAAAAGTATTGACTGTCCTGGGAAGGTCCTCCTCCATGAAGGTGACCACCCCCCGGAGTGGAGTCGTAAGAGTTGTGTAGGCGAATTCCTTCCCCAGAGGCGTTTCTTGTCTTTTTGGAGGACTCTTGGCCTGCTCCTCCGTGGATGTAGTTGATGTAGCCGAGCTGGCCGACATCTTCCATTTTCACACACTCTTCCTCCCCGACGCTCCCAAAGGCGTCAGTAACGATGTGCTCTATATTTTCTCACCTGGGTGCCCTTGAACTCAACACTTTCTTCTCTTTCCCTTTTGTTCGAGGTGGAGGCACCTTTGGATTGGTTGACCAACAGATCCTTCTATTTTCCATCCCTTAGAAGCTTCTCTATTATGACATCGAATACCATGCAGTTCTCCGTGTCGTGCCCGACGTCACAGTGAAATTTGCAGTAGAGGTTCTCGTTTTTGTTTCTGAATCTCTCCTTTAAGGGTTGGGGGGACCTTGAAACCAGACTGCCTCTGGATTATCTCCACTAGTTCATATATATGCATGCCTATGTCTATGTATTCTTCTTGAGCATCTCTCCACTTGAGATGGTGCTGGGGTTAGGAGGAGATGAGGCACATTCCTGCCTTGCTGGGGGAATTGAGGCTGCGCCGACCTCATCTACTGGAACTAACAGGGATGATGCGAGGGCCGTTGATGGAAATTCCTCCCGCGCTGATCCGGAGGCTGGAACTCCTGGCGGGGCCCGTTCGGTTGCTGCGGGATCGCAGGGGGTCTATTGAAAGAATTCTTCGATCGTTGGGATGATAGGTCAGTGAGGGAAGAGACAAACTCTTCGTTGGTAACTTCTTCAATGAAGCGATTTGCTGGCTTTATCAACTCTTCATAAGACCTCGGCTTTCTCTCACTCACTGAGAACTTAAAGAGGTCTGGCTTCAAACCATTTGTGAACGCCACCTGATAGACGGTGGGGTCCACTTCTTGAACTTCCATAGTCTTCCCTTGGAAGCAATTTATGTACTGGCCCATGGTCTTCTGATGATCTTGTCAGATCTGAAAAAGAGGGCATCTATGTCGCTTTTCCTCTTCTTTGAAGTGACAAATCTCTGCAACAAGTCAACAACTCCATTCTCAGTTCCTTGAAGGAACCAATGGAGTGGGGGGGGGGGGAGGTTATGGAATCATTCCCTAGCTTTTCCGTTAAAAGTGGTGGCAAAGAGCTTGCAACAGAGTCCTTCTAAAAGGGGATGAAGGGACACCGCAACATCGAATGCTTGTAAGTGATAAACAGGATCCTCCCTTCCAGAGAACCTGACAATGCGCGGCTCCTTGAACTCGAAAGGGGCGGATTCTTCCTAGATATTTCCTGCAAAGTGGGAGAGAGTCCGTTCCGTTCATGTATTCGGGCTCCTCTTCAAAATTAGGGGCTCTACCTTGATAAACAACCAATGCCTCCTTGAAGAACTCTTGGTGAGCTCGCCGTATGGCTGGAGCAAGGGCAGATTATCTGGATGGTGCGGTTGCTATTCGGGGGTCGCTGCCTCCTGCTGAGGCTCACGGTCTTGTAGCAGATTTTCTCGCTTTACAAGACACTCGCCCATCGCAAGGCGCTGAACTCCCGTGTGACTGCATCTCCCTCCGGAGGGTTGGGACCTTGGGACGATTTTAATACCCCAACCTTGTTTAACAACAAGTTAGCAGTCCGGTCGAACACTGTGATAAGAAGTAAACTATGCAATGGTATTTAAATTGGTAGATAACAGGTAAATATGAAAGTACTAAAAAGAAACTTACAACAGAAGTGAAAAATGCGGCTAAGGGTAAAAGTGTGCCTCATTATTTCTGAATTCTCAGGGCCAACTAGAATAGAAAATGAAACATATATCAGAATTTGTGCAATACTATATATTGTATAATACATAAAAATCTTAAACTTTTGAGTTACACCAAGTTCATGAAATGAAATAGTACAGTGCTGAATGGAAAGATAACTAAACAAAAGCTAACTATAAATGGAGGTCCGTAAAATCACTTATCCTAGACACAACTCCCCTCCTGTGACACTTATAATGAAATGCCCAAAAATGGGTCAGCCCAACTGGAGAGTAAGAAATCCATTACTCCTAGTGACACTAAAATATTTTGAAAGAATATGAGTGCATATTTTTGAAAGAATATTTTTATACTATAGAAAAATATTTTATTATACTATGCATGCTTTTCTAAAATGCTACTGGGAACAAAAATGTCTGTTATAGTTTAATCACACTAAGCATATTGAAAAATGCTTAACTATGATAATTTCTAAATTTCGGCATTTACTTGAATTTTAGGTGTCTTATGCTTATCCTTTATATTCTAGGTTGAGTAATTTTTGATGCGCAATTCTAACAATCCGAGTCCCTACTAAGGAACGCAGATGTTCTAGTGTCTCACGAACTTGCATCTACTAATTTTTTAGGGGGTGTCATCTCCCCAAAATTGAGGCTCATACGATCTACCATGCCCCATGAGTAAGATAGTGCGCCTTTATCTATCACGAGAGAAGGTCTCGATCGTGCCTCAAAATCATTTTCTGTTAAATGTTGGCTTGCATAATTGTTCATCTGGAGGCCCTAGGTAGTGCCTCTTACTAGTTAAATTTCTTATGAACATATTCATACGATTTAGTATTTCAGTGCATTCTATAGAATTAGGTCAATTCATGTTTATATATTTTCACAAAATTTGTTGGGGGCATATTTGGAAATAGTGTACTTCACTCATGCTTACATAGTTCTACTCATAAAATTAGATGCTTTGATGAGACTATAGTTTCATATATTCAACTATTATTACATCATGACGCAATACGATTTCCCATAATTATGAGCATCCATTAATTATACATGAACATTTTCATGCAATAAACTAAGTGATATGTCTGAACAAAAAGAATTAGAATTTCTTACAACGATATTGCGGCGCTCGTAGACGTAACACAACGACATGATCCTGTTACCGACATTCACGACGAGGTGCGTCCATGACGGGTCTACAAATGGCGGGGACTGCACGCGCCGGTGACGGAGGGTGCGACTCGGACCAACGAGGAGGAACCGACTATGACGAGCGCGAAGGATAATTAACATTCAGCTTTTTATTATGTTTTATTTATTTAATATTTCAGTTTTGCTAATTGCACCTCACTACTATAAGAGGGCATGTTGGATCTTGTAATGTTTGTCTGGGATGTGTTATGAAAAAAGGGCTGTTCCCTTGTCTCCTCTCAAACACTAGCCTCATTTTCTCATGCTTGCCGCCGACCCTCCCCCTAGTCTGGATCTTCTTTTTATCGGTAATATTTGGTCCGACCCGCCGTTCCACCCGTTATCGAAGCCGCCAGTGTCCCGCCTTATGTCCGTATCGTTTCCTCCCCGTTCAGTGTCGCCAATCCACATCGCGGCCTCGCAGTCGCGCTTCCGCGACAGGACGCGACAGTTCCTTGTTCCGCCGACTACTTCTGAGTCGCGATTCCGCGATTTCGCTCAGGTTGCCGTTCGATTCGCTTGATACGCTTCCGCGACAATTCCGCCCCTGCGTCTAATTCGTGTCTCTGCTCTTCCATGGCTCCTCCGACCACTCGAGCCCACTCCATCGCTTCTGCCGTCGAGGGCCACGGCGACACCGCCCAGCGTCGCCTTGACGGCCACGACGCTTAGTTCGCCTCCATCCAAGCCACGTTGCAGGTCATCCTTGCGCGCCCGGACGCCCGCCCCGCCTTGCTCGCGTTTGTCGCCACGGGAGGCTGTGCCTCCTACCGACGAAGGCTCACTGCTCAGCACACCCCCCAGCCCGTCACCGCCGTGCCCCTTTCGAGTCGCTCAACCCTCGTCCTCGACGTTCCACATTTTTTCGGCACCGACCCCATGGGTAGATTGTCAAGGCGGAACAATACTTCGACCTCCACCTCACACTGGAGGTGGACAAGGTCAGCACATCGATGGTTGGCCTTTACGGATCCACTCTCCATTAGGTGTGGTGGCTACACCAATCCCAACCCTTAATTTCTTTGGGTGAACTGAAATAGGAAATGGTCCAACGGTACGAGCCCCGCTACGCAGGTTCCGTCGTCGAGCGTCTTTGTAGCATCCGCCAGTCGACCGAACTCGATGCCTACATTGACCAATTCGTCGCCCCAGTGACACATGTTCCCGACTTCTGCCGGACCACTATTTGGGTTTCTTCATGCAAGACTTCCTTCCGTCGACCCGCTTACGCCTCTACACCCACATTATGCGCACGATATCCGAAGCGCTCGATCTAGCACGTGCCGTGGAGGCGGACCTCTTTGCCCGTCTGTCGGCCAACCCCGGGCCTCTTCTTCCTTGTACACCACCACCACGGGACTTCGGTCTGCGACCACCACCCACGGGGGGCCTCGCCCGGGCCGCACTCTGACCACCCACCGCCTTTCCAACAGGGACTACAACGAGCTCAGGAAAAAGGGGCTATGCTTCAGGTGCCGAAAACCTTATTCTCCTATTCACGAATGCACCATGAAATAGTTTCATGCAATCATCAAGGATCTTGGGGCCGAAATCACATTGGAAGACTTTGAGGTGCTCGAGATCACCGACGTGTCGCAACCTCCGGAGGCCGACGAAGCCACCTTCAATCGTTTGGATCTCCCCTGCTTCTCGGTGGACGAACTCACCGGGCCTCAGTCGATGAAGTCGGTCGGCCTCGTCCAGGGCACCCACCAGTTCTCATTAAGATCGATAGCGGCGCCAACCACAATTTCATTTCTTATCGTTTGGTACGACAACTCTCCATCCTATGCACACCATCACTGAACTTTATTGTATGTTTGGGAGACGGCCGCTGCCGCCCAACATCGGGCTCGTGCACCACCGTACAGGTTACCATGGGACCTTGCTCCGTCACGACAAATTTCTATGTATTCGAGTTAGGCGGTGTTGACATCATCCTGGGCGTGGCATGACTAGCAACTTTGGGCGACGTTCGGGTCAACTGGGCCGAGATGTCTATGCAGTTCCTATGGGAGGGGTCACCTTGCCACCTCGTCGGTGACTCCTCTCTTCTCCGCACACCGCTTTCCTTCCATGCCATCCAACGCACTACCTATATGACATTCTCTGCGGGGCTTTGGCAGCTACAGGCCGAGCTGACGGCTTTCCCGGTGCTTCCACCCGATCTTCGCTGCCTCCTGGAGGAGTTCTCCGACGTGTTTACGGCCCCCACGGGCTTGCCCACAACGGGCCACTGACCATACCATTCCGCTGCAGCCCCACACCTCGGCCGTATCATTCAGGCCTTGCTGCTATGGGCATGCCCAAAAGGATGATATTGAACGCTTGGTGCAGGAGATGCTCATGGGTGGCCTCATCCGCCCCAGTGCGAGCCGTTTCTCCAGCCCGGTCCTCGTGCGAAATAAGGACGAGAGTTGGCGCTTCTGTGTCGATTATAGGGAGTTGAACAAGGCCATGGTCTCAGACAAATATCCCATTCCCGTCATCCAAGAGCTGTTGGACGAGCTCCATGGCGCCACCTTCACAAAGCTCGACCTCCGGGCGGGGTACCATCAAATCCGGGTTCCGCCGGAGGATGTACCAAACACAGCGTTTCAAATTCATGATGGGTACTACGAGTTCCTGGTCATGCCCTTCGGGCTGACCAACGCACCAACCACCTTCCAAGCCATCATGAACATCTTCTGAGCGGTATAACTCATCCTGACAGGAGCACTTATGCCATGTTCGCTGCACGCTCGAGATGATCCATCGACATCGTCTTGTCCTCCACCGCAAGAAGTGTTCGTTTGGTGTGACCACCGTCAGCTACTTGAGGCACAAGATCTCGACCCAGGGCGTGACCATGAACGATGACAAAATCTAGGCGGTCCTACATTGATCGACTCTCACCTCCCTTCGGGACGTCCGAGATTTTTTGGGCCTCACCGGTTACTATCGGTGTTTCATACTGAAGTACGACGCCTTGGCTCGACCCCTGACACAATTACTCAAATCTTCTGACGATGGCCCCTTTTCGTGGACCCCTGCTGCCATGTCTGCATTTACCACCCTCAAGGAGGCTCTTGTGAATGACCCAGTTCTGGCCATTCCCGACTTTAATCAACCCTTCGTCGTGGAGTGCGATGCCTCAGGAACCGATGTGGGTGCGGTACTCATGCAAGGCGGCCGCCTCATCGCCTACTACAGACGAGCATTCTCCACCACCGTTCGAAGCCGTTCAGCTTATGAGAATGTGCTCATGACACCTGTCCTAGCAGTGCAGCACTGGCGGCCGTACCTCATGGGCCACCTCTTTATCGCCCGCATCGATCATCATAGCTTGCGATATCTCCTACAGCAGAAGATCGCCACGCCGACATAATAACTTTGGGTGGCAAATCTCCTCAGGTGCGACTTCTCCATCGAGTTCCGCCTGGGCCGCACCAACCGGGTGGCTAACGCTCTCTCCCGACAGGTACACTCCCCGGAACTCTGGGCCATCTCCCGTCCGGTCTGGGAGGATGCCGTAGTGATTCAACACGACGTGGAGATGGACCCGCACCTTGCTCCATCCTTACCGCCAACTCACGGTCGCCAGACACTCTTGCCCTAAACTCACGCCTCGTTTCTTTGGGGTGTTCGAAGTCGTGGCTCGGATTGGTGCCACCGCCTGCAAGCTTCAACTTCCTGAGGAGAGCCGCATCCACCCGGTCTTCCACGTCTCTCAACTTCGCCATGTTGTGGGCGGCCATTCGACTCTGTACCACATTCCAATGATCTGGACTACTTCGACTCCGCCCCCGTATATCCACATAACATTTTAGACCGCCGCTACCATCTTCCTGGAGATACGGCCCCAGAGGAGATACTTGTGGCGTGGCACCACCATTCCCCGTCCGAGGCTACTTGGCTACTACGAGATGATTTCTGCCGTCAATTTCCCGACTTCTGCCGTGAGGGCAAGACAGATTTTCCAGATGGCGTCATTGTTACCGGCATTCCCGACGAGGTGCGTCCATGGAGGGTCTACATGTGGCGGGGACCGCACGCGGCGGTGACGGCGGGCGCGTCTCGGACCGACGAGGAGGAACCAACAATGGCAAGCACGGAGGATAACTAACATTCAGCCTTTTGTTATGTTTGTTTTATTTAATATTTCAGTTTTGCTAATTGCACCTCACTATTAAAAGAGCGCATGTTGTACTTTGTAATGTTAGTCTGGGATGTGTTATGAAAAGGACTGCTCCCTTGTCTCCTCTCAAACCCTAACCTCCTCTCATTCTTGCCGCCGGCCCTCTCCTAGTCTAGATCTTCTTTTCATTGGTAATAGATCCACTATAGATTATTCTGATAACTCAAAACCTTCTCAGATCAATAACAATCCACACCTAAAATCTAAAATTTGACAAATTCCTAATTAATTTATTATCGATCTGCTAGAGTTTCGATGGAAACATTAAAAATTTCAAATGCAATTAAGAGCGAAAAAACGATTCAAAGAAGTAAGAATTACTATACCGTGCAATCACTAGGGATGGAGAAAAGTTCAAATCCAAATATGACAAAACCCTAAGTGACTAGATGGTTTCAAGGTCACAGGAATCGACTTTGGATCATGACAAAAAAGTGCTGGATGTAAGGGCTGACAGTTGATGTGCTTAGGTAGAACTGTAGCAGAGACGAAGGGGGTTTCAACAATAAAATCATCAGAACAATCTGGCTGGAGGTCTCTTACTTGAAGTGAAAAGGGCCTTGACTGGAAAGAAAATGGGAGGAGGGGACTTGATCGGCAACAACGTCCCTGACAAGCCAAAACGTAAGTCTTAGATTATGAACTTTTAACCTTGGAGGGAGAAACTGTCGTGACATCTACGGGAAACCCTCTATAACACAGATCCGGGCTTACCCGACTAATTTGGCGGAAGAGGAAGGACACACTTGAGCAGGAGGGGGCTCATCAAACTTTTGAGGGCGAGATATTCTTGATTATCGACGATGGAGGTGCTGCAGTGCCTTGTCGACCAACTGGAGTGGCAAGTAAAATCGTCGACAATTGCAGGATTGAGAGAAGCTGTGATTGCTTCAGTTGTAGGAAAATTTGCCGTGAGGGGAGAAATGATCCATGCGTAAGCGATATGCGTGTGGGTTAGAGGGGAGGGAAATAAAAGGTAATGTGTATGGTGCAGTTACACAGATAAAAAATTGCGTATCTGTTCTAATGAGGGGATTTTAGCCGTATAACAAAATTGCGACTACCTTCTAAAACCTTTCAACCCATGCTGTTGCTCCCCCACACAAATTGAAATTTTGCCTACAGTAAATTTCATAAACATTCAAAATATGTTTTAACATGAGACAAAGATTGCGAGGGATAATCATACCTCAATCTGGCGACTGCGCATACAAACGATTAATCACGATCGAATCCTGGAATTAAATTTAACTGTCACATTAAATTATGAATGTTATAAATCTCTCATCCTAATAAAATTTTCGTGCTCGAAAATTACAATCATATCTGATTTAGAAAGGGAGACATATTCTTCATTGCTCGAAAATTACAATCATATCTGATTTAGAAAGGGAGACATATTCTTCATTGCTTCATAGTTCGTTTTCTTTTTCCCAATATTACTTGAGTCAACCGCAGTTTATCCAAATGACTTTCACAAAATGAATTTCTTTGTTCCTGAGATTCTGAATTATCAAGTCCACTATTTTGACCGACTTAATACTGATGCTAAGATTTGATTCAATTGGTGAATCCTCAGTACTGATTATTTAATTAGGATCTCTGACTGCTCTTCTTAGATAGGAGACGTGGAAAACATCATATAATCCACTCATTTCTTCAGACATAACTAACTTGTAAGCAGCCATACTTACACGTTCAAGTACTTCGAAAGCACAAACCAACCTTGGACTCATTCATCCACTTGATTCGAGAGACACCCTTGGCCGGTCTTACCTTCAGGTAAACATAATCCCCAACACTGAATTCCACTGATTCATGCCTCTGGTCATAATATTTGACCTGCCGATCCTGGGCATTTTTCATGTGCTCTTGGATTTGCTTAACTCGATCTGTGGTTTTGTCAATCAAAGCTTCTTTGATTGAAAATCTCTCTTCACTCTTAACCTAACATAGCGGTGCCCAACAACGTCTGCCATAGAGAGCCTTAAAAGACGTCATCCAAATACTTGCTTGGAAACTGTTATTGTAGTGGAACTTTACTAAGGTGATATACTTCTCTCACTTACCTCCAAAGTATAAAAAACACATCCAAAGCATATCTTCCATTGTTCTATTCGTGCACTCCATATGCTCGTCTATCTGGAGATGAAAAACGGTACTAAAATGTAGTTTAGTATCTGAACACTCTTGAACGTATTTCCATTCTTTAGAGGTAAACCTGTCATCTCTATCTGAAATGATAATCTTTGAAACACCATACAATCAAACAATCTCATCTAGTTACTACTGAGCCAGTCTCAGACCCTGATCCGTCCTTTTATTAGGAATGAACTGAGCAACCTTGAAGAGACGATCAACTATAATCCATAAAGAATCATTCCCACTCTGTGATCTGGGAAGGTCATGAACGAAGTCCATTAATATTTCCTCAAATTTCCATTCTAGAATAAGAAGTGACTACAACTTGCTCCCTGGTCTTTGACATTCAACTTTAACTAATTTGCAAGTTTCACACTTTCTAACATACTCTGCAACACCTCTCTTCAACCTTTGCCAACAAACTGACTTCTTAAGATCTGCATATATTTTCGTTCTACCCGAATGTATAGAATATCTGGAATTATGTGCCTCAAAAAGAATATCCTCACGAAGATAACTAATATCTGAAATGCACAGTCCACTGTTGTGTCGCTGTAACCCCCCCGAATGAGGAACTCTTTTTGACCTGCCTGAGCAAACTCCCAAATCCCTTCCATCTTCGGATCCAAAGATAAGGCCTGTTCGATCCTGTGCTTAATATCACACTTGATCTCTATCCAAAATAGACTTGCAGAACCAAAACAAGTGTGTGGTGACACACTGATCTCCAGTCTTTCTAGAGCCGCATTAAATCCTCTTGCTGAGTGATTAAGGAGTAGGTTGAACACCTTCTGCTAAGAGCATCTACTAGCACATTCGCTTTACCCGGGTGGTACTGGATATTCATATCATAGTCCGAGTCGTGTTATTAAAGGGCGCATCAGGCGCGCCTAAGACTGAAGTCTCACCAGGCTCAGAGGTTTGCGCCTTTGTGCGCTTATTTGCGCCTTTAGAATATAAAATCGCGTCCGAGTGAGATTTTTGTTATAATTTTTTTTTTTCAAAAGTAAAGAAAAAATAATGTAAAAATTCAATAATTTTTTTGATTTGATGTTTGTGAAAGATAATTGTGAATTGGAACTTAGATATGACCGCAAGTGATCACATTAATTCTTTTTTTTAAGAGATATAAATGATAGTAATGAATGATTAATTAGAAAATTGATGAAAAATTTGGTCGAAAAGATGAAATGATATTTGATACTGATTTTTTTTAAATGGATGTAGTTGCGGCTTGCCTTTGTCAAGCGCGCGCCTGCGGCTTTAGCATTACGCCTAGGCTCTAAGACTTCTTTGCGGCTTGCGCTTTTACTAAGGGCAGATAGGAATTCAATCCATATACACTGCCTCATATTGAACTCTTGCTGTAAAATATGTACTTCAGACTTTTGTGATCCGTAAAATGTTCACAACGAACTCCATAAACGTAGTGTCTCCAAATCCTCAGCGCGTGCACCACTGTTGCTAACTCCAGATTATGAACATGATAGTTCTTCTCGTGCACCTTCAACTGTCTGGATGCGATTATTATGACTCTCCTATTCTGCATCAACACGCAACCCAAACCTTGACCCAAAACATTACTATATATCTGAAAATCATTTACCCCTGAAGGTAAACATAAGATAGGCGCAACCATCAAACTGGTCTTCATCCCCTCAAACGCCAACTCGCTTTCCTCAATCTAGCGGAAGGCTTTTCCTTTCCTGGTAAGTGAAGTCTTAAACATGACAATTTTTAAAAAATCTTTAATGAATCTCCTGTAATAACTGCGGACCTCGATAACTGCCTTTAGCCTTGGCCAATTTCTGATTGCTTATATTTTCTTTGGATCTGCTGGGAGACTTTTTTGACTGATAACGTGCCCCAAGAATGTCACCTCTGAAAGTCAGAACTCGCACTTCGAAAATTTTACATACAATTGATTCTCCCTGAGAATGCTCAAAACAGTCCGGAGATGGGCATCGCGCTCCTCTTTGCTCTTCAAATACACCAAAATATCATATATGAAGACGATAACAAAATGATCCAAAAACTCTCAGAACACCTGATTAATCAGGTCAACGAAAGCTGATGACGCATTAGTTGTAACAACCTCATTGTTATTCTTAGTTATAACAATAATTATAATAATAATAATTTTAATAAAAAAATAAAACCCTATTTCCCCTCTCATTTAACCCGAGTCGCCCCCCATTCGTTATTTCTCGCATCCCGCAAGACCGTCGACCCAGGGCTTCCTCTCCCGTCTCCCGTACCGCAGCCGCAAGCCGCCGATCCCGCCTCCTCTTCCTCCCGCAGCCCCCAGCTCCTTTCCCTCTGGTTTCCCCCGCCGTCTCCGGCTCTCACGTTGGCCGACGACACCGAAAGCAGCGACTGTGCCTCTCCAGGAAGCCGACAGCACCGTCAACCTCGCCGGCCGCTTCTTCCTTTCAAGGCAACTTCATCCCTTCCTTTTCTCCCCCTCCGACCAGATAGGGCAAAGACAACGTTCTTCTCCGACAACCCTAGCTCCTCCTCGTTCCGGCCTGTGGATTTCGTGAGGGACTCCTAGGGTTTCGCTCGAAACCCCTCTTCGTGGATTTCTGAGCCTAGATCTGGTCTTCTTGGGTAAGGAACCCCGCCTAACTCTCGTTTTCAGTTTGCCCTAATTTTATTACGCTAATTTTTCGCTCTCCGATCTAGGGTTTTTGGACGACCCAACCTATGTCCATCGTATAACCCGATAATCCCGGATTTGTGTGTGTTTTCCAGTACGTGTCCTTAAATTTAGGTGGTGGAATCGCTCCAAGCCCTCTCTGAATTAGGGATTTTTGCTTCCAAACGTCGCCAAAACTCCCGATTCCTCGCGGTAGTCTCTTCTCCCCTCACTTTCGAGAGAGGTAAATTTCTAAATCCCTCTCCCGTTGTGTGGTGTGAATATCAAATGCATGTGCAAGTGTAGAAATCTTGTTTGAAATGCATTTTGATCTGGAACAGGTTTAGCTCGTGCTTCTAACCTCGCTTGCGCCACTTAGCTGTCACTAGCATTTTCGAAGTCACCTTAAGGCAAGTAGAGACACCTCTCTCGTTTGCAAACATGAGATCTAATTTACTTCACTTTTTGTTATGAAGTAGCCCCTTATAGACTGGAATCGTCTAATTAATAAACTGTCCAAATAAATTATGAATCCCTGTAATTGTCTAATATCATAGACAAACATTGAGAGGAGAGTGTTGGTTTGGTGTGACGCGTTGAATCGAGCCCCCGCCTAGCTGGTAACAGAAACTACCAGGCGACTTTTGCAAGCACATTTGTTGATAAGCCTTGCATCAATTTATACACTAAAATCCTGTACACCAAATGACAACACCTTCACACTTCATTGTTTTCTGCTTACGGTACGACAACTAGACTAAACTCCGGAGTAGACTATTATAGTAAAAGCATCTTGTTAGACCTGATTACTTGTCCAGTAATAGGTTGCTACATGTAAAACTAGTTCACTGTGCTCTTGTTTATTTTGCTTACTTTTTGTGCAAATTATTAATTTGAATCTTTATGTGTTTTCATGTTTTGAGACATTTTCCTTCTGTTTGGATTTGCCTTAGGTTTCGTGACTGCGCCGCCCGGTTCCTGAGTTTTTATTCTTCCAGCTACAGCTTTGCTTGGATGTTTCATTTTGTTTAATGTATCGGCAGGTTCTATGTATTTTGTTTCAGTTACTGTTGGATTTTTTTTTCTATTCATGTATTAGTTATCGTCAGACATTTCCTCTTGTATCGAGGACAACTTGTAGGGTGAAAATTGTACTAATTCATTTCACTTATGATATTTCTACCTTTGCGACTAGTTGATTTCGTTTAATTTTAATTCTGCTTGTGGCTTAGTTTTATAAAAAAATGCATGCACAACAACTTTTTAATTATTTATGGGTGCCTTCCGCACCAATTTAAAATCAATTAAAACCTATTTCAAAAATAACAAATAAAAAAAACTAGTTGTAGAATTTCTGGTTCCACCTTATCAGGCATGGTTCCTCTCTGCATGCCTGTGACATCACGACCCGCCCGAAGTGCACTCTGATCTTGTTGAGACGAGTCGTGACAGTTGGTATCACAGGGAGGTTGACCCCTAAAAATGAAGTATTTTGAAAGTATTACATATTTTGGAACTCTATTATGTAAAATATCTATACATGCATCATTGCTTCACTCACTCTGTCATTGTCTGTTGTTCGAGGCTGAAACACGCACACACTCACTCATAAACATGAGTAGTATGCGTGCAAATGTTAAGGGAGTATGAACAAACTTAACATTTATATGCATATGAATTTCCACTACGATATACACCGTTTGCAAATATTAAATTGTATGAGCTGTTTAATATTTTCAAGTGCGTGACATTAGAATCATAATACGCATGACATGTTAAAGTGATATGAACACTTAACATGACATGTGTATCAATTCACGGACATTTTTAGGAATGCATTTTAGGCATAATTACACTGCATGCATATCATAACTCATTGCACAAGTGTTAAGCTAAGAGTAACAGATGACGATTGTACACACATGAATTTCACAATTATAATTCTATCGCACGCGATTCTATCGTCGCACTTGCATTTGCATGGCTTTCACCTAGAGTTGTCCACTGAAAATGCTGTAACTATACATGATTTATGTATCCAACAGTATTAGAATGCTAAAACCTGTAGTCTCGATCGGTTATGCTTAGCCTGACTGTTCTCTTACTCAATTCTTTTATGCTTCTTTTAGATGGCTCCTAAGCGATCGCAACGAAAGAAGGCTACCCCTTATGCGAGGGAGGCCCCAAAAGATGAAACTGTCCAGCTTTTGAGACAGTTTCTGGAGCGTGTCACCCGTCTGGAGGGGGATCGCCGAACTCCTGATCCAGCCTCTGGTTCCGGTAGCGCAGGGATGACTGGAGTAGCTGTTACCACCACCCCTCCTGCACCCGGATCTGGAACCGGCTTGCCTGATGGCACCGTGGAGGTCCCGCTCGTGCCAAGTCCGACTGCTCCCCCTGTAGCGATGACAGACACACTGGCTTTCAAGAGACTAAATCCACCTACCTACAACGACGACTGTGATTACTTCGTGATCACTGAATGGATCTCCCAGATGAAAAAACACTTTGAGTATGCTGCAGTACCCGAGGCCCAAAAGGTTCTTCTTGCGGCCTATCAGCTGATCGAGGATGCTTACACTTGGTGGCTTCAGCGCTGCAGCCTCTCCGATCGACCACCTTGACTTGGGGACAGTTCAAGGATACTCTTATGGAGAACTTCCTCTCTTCTGTGGAGCGGGACAACTTAGCTGAGAAGTTGCTGTCCCTTCAACAGTTTGGCAGGACAGTGACCGAATATGCGAGAGAGTTCTCCGGCCTATCCCTCCTTGCCGCGGAGTTCATGCCGGATGAAGCCAAAAAGATCAACCGTTTCGTGAAGGGGCTCCGTCATGACTTCCAGCAGCATGTGGTAGCCCATGACGCCACTACCTACGCGGAGACCGTGGGAGCTGCCTTGAAGGTAGAAGCAATTGAGCTGGATTGTTCTGCCAAGAAAGTCCAGCATGACACTAGTAATGTCGCAGCATCCGACCTCAAGAGCAAGAGTGCTCCATCTCAAGAGCAAGGTCCCGGATCCAAGAAGGTGTGCGCCTTCTGTCGCAAGGTGGGCCATGTTGCCCAAGTCTGTCATTCTCTCCTGAAGAAGCAAAAGAAGGATATACTTGCTCCGCCGCCTCAGATGACGCTTGCCTCTACCTCAATCGTTTGTGCGTATTGCAAGAAGCCGAGCCACCAGCTGAAGGACTGCCGTCGTAGACAGAAGGTCTGTTTTAAGTGTGGGCAGGTTGGACACCTCAAGCTAGACTGCCCTATGAGGGAAAGCCCGATTCCCGCTCAGCCACTACAGGTTGCCCCCGGAGCTCAGGACAGGGGAAGACCGTGTTGAACGTCACCACTCAGGGTGAGACGCTCGCATCTACCTCCGTCATCTCTGGTATGTTTTAAGTAAAGTTTTAAATTTCCTGCATCCTTTAATTACCTGCCTTTAGTATTGATACTCTTAAAATGTGTTTATGATGTTTAATTCTAGAGAGTTTTAGGGTCAAGAATAAGTGGATGCAAATCCTTTTCGATTCCGGGGCATCTCACTTTTTTATAGCGCGTCATATCGTGAATCTCCATGGTTGACCTACTTCGCCACTCGAAGTCCCTTTCGAGATCTCTGTGCCCGACCATGTGCACCTTTCTAATAGGGGTATTCGCAATTGTCCGATCCTGCTTGGCGAATTGCAAGTCTTCGCCGACCTCATAGTCCTGGATATGACAGAATTCGATGTAATCTTGGGTATGAACTGACTGATCGTGTATCGAGCAAGGCTGGATTGTGTGGCAAAGAAGGTCAATCTCAGTATCAATGGGAAGGACTTCAGCGTGCATGTTCAGACCACCCGCATTCACCTGAAGGTAATTTCTACTGTGCGCGCCACTCGGCTTCTTAGCCATGGATGTTTTGCTTGCTTTGTTTATGCTTCACACTCGGATGCTGTCACACCTCAACTTGAGTCTATCCCGACTGCTTCCGAGTTCCCTGACGTGTTCCCCGCCGAGTTGCCTGGAATGCCTCCCGATCGTGATGTAGAGTTCTCCATTGATGTAGAGCCTGGAACGCGCCCCATATCTAAAGCTCCATACCGCATGACACCACGAGAACTGGGGGAACTTAGATCGCAATTGGATAAATTGCTTGAGCATGAGTACATTCGTCCAAGCTCTTCTCCTTGGGGAGCCCCCGTTCTCTTCGTTAAAAAAAAGCGGATCCATGAGATTGTGCATCGACTATCATGATCTGAATAAGGTAACCATCAAGAATAAGTTTCCCCTCCTGCGCGTGGATGACCTATTTGATCTGCTCAAGGGTAGTACCGTCTTCTCCAAGATCGATCTCAGGTCAGGCTACCATCAGTTGAAGATCAAGGAATCCGACATCCCCAGGACAGCCTTCCGGATTCGGTATGAACACTTTTAATTCTTGGTGATGTCTTTTGGGTTGACTAATGCCCCTTCTGCATTTATGGATATGATGAACCGTGTCTTCCGCGAGTACCTGGATAAGTTCATCATCGTCTTCATTGATGATATCTTAGTCTACTCCAAGACTCATGTGGAGCATGCAACCCACCTTAGACTCGCTCTCTCCACGCTTTGTCAGCACCAACTCTATTCCAAGTTGACGAAATGTGAGTTCTGGCTGGATCGTGTTGCCTTTCTGGGGCATGTCATTTCGGGTGATGGAATTTTCGTTGACCCTGCCAATATCTCCGCAGTTATGGACTGCAAGCAACCTTCTACCCCTACTGAAATCCGTAGTTTTCTTGGTCTGGCTGGCTATTACCGGCGTTTCGTCAAGAATTTCTCCTCTCTTGCTGCTACTCTAACTAAGCTAACTTAAAAGCATGCCAGGTTTGAGTGGTCAGATCAGTGTGAGACAGCTTTTTCTGAATTGAAGCAACGTTTATGTTCAACGCCAATTTTAGCTCTTCCGTCAGAGGGGTTAGACTTCTCAGTTTATACCGATGCTTCCAGAGTTGAGTTGGGCTGTGTCCTGATGCAAGAAGATCGTGTTATCGCTTATGGGTCAAGGCAGTTGAAGATTCATGAACGCAACTACCCCACTCAAGATCTGGAGTTCGCTGCAGTAGTGTTTGCTTTGAAGCTTTGGCGTCATTATCTATATGGCGTGAAGTGTCACTTATTCACTGACTATCAGAGTTTGAAGTACAATTTTGTTCAGATGGATCTCAATCTTCGTCAGTTGTGTTAGCTTGAATTCATAGCAGATTATGACTTGCAGCTCACGTATGTGCCCGGTAAAGCCAATTCAGTGACAGATGCTTTGAGTCGTCAGGCTTCTGTTGCCGCCTGTGCACCTATGTCAGCTTCTTTCGCGGCCCTGGTTGATGACCTCGAGCGGATGGACATATCCTTCTCACCTGGAGGTCAAGGGAAGTCTCTGGTCCGTTATGGGTAGAACCGGTAAAGGACCTGCAGCCATCTGATCCGCACTCCTGCGCATTCACCGACAGGTTGAGCTCGGTACTCTTCCAGATTTCTCCATCTCTGATGATGTTCTGCATTTTCGAGGCCGCCTCTGCATTCCCGATGTTCCGGAGTTGCTGGATTGTATTTGTCGAGAAGCTCACGAGTCCCGCACATCTGGCTATCCTGACAACAACAAAATGTATCATGACTTGAAGCAGTTCATGTGGTGGCCTGGTATGAAGAATTATATTGCACGCTTCATCTCTTGATGTCTGATGTGCCAGAAGGTGAAAGCTCAGCGTCAGCGTCCTGGTGGTCTTTTGCAACCTTTGCGTATCCCTGAATGGAAGTGGGAAGATGTTTCTATGGACTACATCACTGGATTGCCTCGCACTCCGAGAGGGCATGATGCGATTTGGATTATTGTGGACCGCTTGACTAAAGTGGCTCATTTTATTCCGTATAAGGAGGGTCATTCCACCGAGAAGATGACCCAGATCTATGTTTCAGAGATTGTTAGACTTCATGAGATTCCTCTGCGAATCGTTTCTGATCGTGACTTGAGATTTGTATCACACTTCTGGAAGGGATTTCAGCAAGCTTTGAGCACTGATCTCAACCTAAGCACTGCTTACCACCCGATGACTGATGACCAGATCGAGAGAGTTAATCAGATTCTTGAAGATATGCTACGTTGTTATATTTTGGACTACAAGGGAGCTTGGGATGAACATCTACCATTGGTTAAATTCACCTACAACAATAACTATCAAGAGAGCCTCAAGATGGCCCCATTCAAAGCACTGTACGAGCGTCGCTGTAGGACCCCGCTCTACTGGTCAGAGGTTGGTGAGAAGGTGGTGTTGGGCCCGGAGTTACTTCAGGAAATGGAAGAAGCCACTAAGAAGACTCGTCTTCAGCTCAGTCGTGCCACTGAGAGACAGAGAAAGTATGCAAATCAGCGCCGTAGTCCGTTAGAATTTGCCGTGGGTGATCAAGTGTTCCTGAAGGTTCCCCTACTCCAGGGGTGAAATGGTTCGGTCACCATCATAAGCTCAGCCCGAGGTTCGTGGGACCGTACGCCATCTCAGAACGTATTGGAGGATCTGCCTACCGTCTGGAGCTACCTGCTTCTTTTGCCGGTGTCTATGATGTCTTAGATGTCAGTCAGCTTCAGAAATACATCCACGATTCTAATCGTGTTTTTGAGGAAGTTCCAGTGATTCTTGAAGCCAATCTGTCCTATCCAGTCGAGCCCGCGAAGATCGTCGAATATCAAGAACGCAAGTTTCGCAAGAGAACCATTCCTATGGTGAAGGTACTTTGGGTGCATGACAAGTCTGAGGAGTACACTTGGGAACTCGAATTTGACACGCGCAACAAGTATCCGCAATTCTTCTCTTAATCTTGGTACGTCTCTGAGAAGAGTAGCCTTGCAGCTGCAGTCGGCCATTCTGAGACGACAGAAGACCTCATTGTTAAGTTATGTCGAGCGTTAATAGATCCGTCCTAGAATCCTTCGCCGCTCTGGCTCTCCTGTGGCTGGGTGATCAAGTGTTCCTGAGGTTCCCCTGAGGGACTCCAGGGGTGAAATGGTTCAGTTTGTTAACCATCCGACTCAACCTATGTACATCGTATAACCCGCTCCAGTAGCTCGATCGGTCTCCGTGGACGCGTCACGCCGAACGCTGCAGAAATCGTGAACATAAGAGGATATGCCTGCACCGACCTCGCCCTCTGGAGCTAGCTTCTTTCTAAATCCGGTGATATCTGATTATTATGATGCTCTTGTAGTGCATGAGAGTCTGACTTCAGAGTCCTCAGTTTCTTGCTCCAGTTCCTCCCCTGATTACATCCTACGATTCTAATATCGTCTGTTTTAGAGGCAATCGATGAATCCAGTGACTTGAGTGAAAGCCATGACAATTCTATCTCCTTGGACCAGTCTAAGAGTACTTTTCTTGAATATCTTTCAGTCGAGCCCGCGAATGCTGTTAGCATTACGTTAGAAAGATATTGAACCTTAGAACGTCAAGTCCACCTTCGCCCCTTATTCTTTGGATACAACATCACATTAAGCAAGTCACGTGTCATTCCTCCATGGTGAAAGAGTTCTCTGAATTTTTCCAGGTACATTTCCACAGTAGGTGCACTTGGAATGCGGGTATCAAGAATTCTGCTAGCTATCCGAGCCGCCAGTCTTTACACTTGAACTCGCGGCTGACACGCGCATTACAAGTATCCACAACTCTTCCTAGTAATCTGACTGGTACGCCCTCTGAGTCTGTACACACTTCCTAAGATATTATGATTCACGTGTATCTTTCATAGACAAGCCTCCATGCTTTTTATGGCAAACTGTAGTCTTGAAGTGCAGAATCTAAGGATCGTTGAATTTTCAGGGCCCCATTCAGAGAATTCTCAGGAAAGTTTCGGGACGAAACTTCTTAAGTAGGGAAGAATGTAACCCCAACCTCATTGTTAAAATAAATCAACAGTTATCGGGTCCCATATAAAAATAAACAAATAACAATATTTAAATTTTAATAACAGGTAAAAAAAAGTACCCTATTTCCCCTCTCATTTAACCGTGGTGCGAGTTCCTTAAGGTGAAAAGGCCCCCCCCCCCCCCCGGGCTTTTGGAATAATTTGTTGGACCCACAATTTCTCGCATCCCGCAAGCTCTTTACTTTTGTGGGTCGGGCCGTCATGTGGACCCACCTTTGGGCATGCGATTCACCACCTCTGAGCCATGTGGGGCCCACCTCTGTGTTGGTGGGTCGTGCTGGGCGCAGGGGGTGGGGGGTGGGGTGGGTGGGTCCAACGTTCGTTCACTTGACCTGCGACGCTTTGCTACTTCCTATGGTAAAAAGGTAGCGCCCTTTCCACAAGTCCGGGCTTTTGGAACAAGTTGGGTAAGCGCTTGATCCTACATACTAAAAGGAAACTTACAACAGAAGTAGAAAATGCAACCAAGGAAAAAGTGTAGCTCATCATTTCTGAATTCACAAGGTCAACTAGAATAGAAAATGAACCATTCATCTGAATTTCTGCAATACTATATAATGTATGATACATACAAATCTTAAACTTTTGAGTTATACCAAGTTCATGAAATGAAATAGTACAATGTGAAATGAAAGACAACTGAACAATAACTACTTATAAATGGAGGTTCGCAAAAGCACTTATCCTAGGCGCAACTCCCCTCCCGTGAATCCTGTAATGAAATGCTCGAAAACGGATGAATCAACTGGAGAATAAGAAAGACCATTCCTCCTAGTGACACTGAAAATATTTTGAAAGAACATGAGTGCATACTTTTTGAAATAATATTTCGATACTATAAAAAAATATATGCTGTTATACTATGCATGCTTTTCTAAAATAGTACTGAGATCATAAATGTCTATTCTAGTTTAATCACATTAAGCACATTTATTCAATTTCCGAAAAATGGTTAACTATGAGGATTTCTAAACTTCAGCATATACTTGAATTTTAAGTGTCTTATGTTTGCCCTTTATATTCTAGGTTGAGTAATTTCTGATGCACAATTCTAACGATCCGAGTCCCTACTGACGAACATAGGTGTTCTAGTGTCTCACGAACACAGACTCGCATCTACTAATCTTCTAAAGGGGGGTTTCGTATCCCCAAAATTGAGGCTCATACGGTCAACTGCGCCCTATTAGTATGATAACACACCTCTATCTATCACGAGATAAGGGCTTGATTGTGCCTCCTAATCATTTTCTGTTAAGTGTTGGCTTGCATAATTGTTCATTTGGAGGCCCTAGGTAGTGCCTCTTACTAGTTAAACATCTTGTGAACATATTCATACAATTTAGTATTTCCGTGCGTTCTATACAATTAGGTTAATTCATATTTAAATATTTTCACGAAATTCATTGGGGGTCTAATTGGAAATAGAGTACTTTACTTATGCTTACATAGTTCTACTCATGATAATTAGTTGCTTTGACGGGTGTATAGTTTCTTATATTCAACTACTATTGTATCATGACATAATTATGAGCATCCATTAATTATATGCGAACATTTTCATGCAATAAACTAAGTGATATGTCTAGCAAAAAAAACATTAGAATTTCTTACAACAGTATTGCGTCGCTCGTAGACGCGATGCGACGACATGACCACCTTTAGATTATTTTGATAACTCAAAACCTTCTCCAATCAATGACAATCCACACTTATAATCTGAAATATGACATAAAAGCCTAATTAATTTATTATCGATATGCTAGGGTTTTGATAGCAACATTAAAACATTTAAGGTGCAATTAAGTGCAAAAAACAATTCAAAGAAGGAAGAATAACTATACCCTGCAATCACTAGGGATGGAGAAAAGTTCAGATCCAAATATGACGAAGCCCTAAGTGACTGGATGGTTTCATGGTTGCAGGAATCGACTTTGAATCATGGCAGAAAAGTGCTCACTACAAGGGCCGTCAATTGATGTGCTTAGGTAGAGCCGTAGAGGAGAAAAAGGGGTTTCAACAATAAAATCATCAAGACAATTTGGCTGGAGCTCTCTTACCTGAAGTGAAAAGGGCCTTGATTGGAACGATAATGGGAGGAGGGGACTTGATCGTTATCAACGTTCTTAAAAAGCCAAAACGTAACTCTTAGAATCTGAACTTTTAACCTATGAGGGAGAAACTGTCGCGACATCCACCCTCTAGAAGGCAGATATGGGCTTACCTGACTTATTTGGCGGAAGAGGAAGAACGAACTTGAGTTGGAGGGGCTCGATCAAACTATCTAGGGCAAGATATTCTTGATTACCGACGATGGAGGTGTTGCAGTGCCTCATCGACACACTGGAGTGGCGATGAAAGGTGTTGACAGTCGCATGATTGAGAGAAGCGGCGACTGCTTCAGTCGTGCGCTCGAACAAATAGGGGAATAGTAGAGAATAGAGGAATAGTAGAGAATAGAGGAGCAAGAGAAGAATTACGGTTAGGGTTCGAGAGAAAGAGAGAGAAATACCTGAATTATTCTTTGCATGCCCTCGCCAGTCCAACCCTAGATGTATTTATACCTCTGGGCCAAGAGGGGGCCGGTCGACCCCCCATGTGGGTTGATTTGCAGGTTCAGCCCCAAGCCGTTGTCGTTAAATTGGGGAGGGCTGAACCGGTAGGTTCATCCCTATTTTGCACTGCCTCCTTCCGCCGCCGCACATATTGATGACCCATGAATCAGTCGTTATGTGGGGGTCATAACATTCCCTCCCCTATCAGCAACCAGCTTGTCGTTAAGATGAAAGTTTGGATAAAATTCTTGGAACTCGAGCAAATCAACTCATGTGTTGTGCGCCGCCGATAAGTTCTGCCATTTTACGAGGATCTCCTGGTGATACTCGGTACCGCGCTTCTTCCATTTGGTGAGCAGCGCCTCCTATCGGAGCGGTCGTAGTTCCCCACCGTGGGTTACTTCTGGCAGGGTAGGGCACGCCTGTACCATGTTCTCGATCTTCTTTTTCAGCTAGGATACATGAAATGTCCGGTGAATGCGCGATCCTTCTTGCAGAGCCAATGTATAGGCAACCGGTCCCACTCTCTAGATGATTCTGAAAGGCCCATAATAGCACGGTACTAACTTCTGGTTTCGTCCTCCGAGACACCGAGGTTTGCCTGCATGGTTGAAGCCTGAGGAAGACCTCATCTCTGACTGCGAACTCCCGTTCCATTCTGTGTTTATTTGCTTGAACTTTCATTCTATTCTGAGCGGTCAGGAGATTTTCACGCAGAAGGGCATAAGTACGATCTTGTTCGCGCAACTCCCGATCTACAACTGGAAGTGCCGTGCCTCCTGGTTCTTATGTCCCCATGGTCGGGGCGGGCCGCCCGTACACAACTCTTCAAACAGAGTGAGTTTACTTGCGGTGTGATAGGAGCTGTATAGCAGTATTCGACCCAATGGAGCTAACGGGTCCAAGTGCGGGGTGCGTCCATCACAAAACATCGTAAGTACGTCTCGACCCCCCGATAAAGCTCCTCTGTCTGCCCTTCCGTTTGAGGGTGGTGGGTAGTGCTCATACACAGTCGAGTACCCTGTAGGCGGAATAGCTCCCTCCAGAAGTTGCCCACAAACACTGAATCCCGATCAGAGATGATGACCCGAAGAATCCCGTGAAGTCAAACTATCTCCCGTACAAATAAATAATCTACTGACTCTCCCGTATATGGATGGTGTAAGGCCAGGAAGTGCCCGTATTTGGACAACTTATCTACCACAACCAGGATAACTGTCTGCCCTTGAGATCTTGGTAGGCCGTCAATGAATTTTATAGAAACCGTGTCCCAAATTTGTTGTGGAATCTCCATCGTAGTAAGCAGACCCGCGAGCGACATGGTTTCGTATTTCTGTCGCTAAAATCTCATACTGCTGCACACATTGTTGAACATCCTTCCGTTGTCCCTCCCAGAAGACGTTGGCCCGTACCCACTGAAGAGTGCGTAGAACGCCCGCATGACCCCCTATCGGCGTTGAATGAAATTTGTGCAACATGGTGATCTTCCATGGTGATGAGGAAGGTATGCTCACCCTGCGTGGTAGTATAGGTGTCCATTATATAAGTGAAACCATGGAGTAGTAGTCCGCCCTTGTTGAAGTGACTCCATAATTGGACACAAATCTGGGTCCTGAAGAATCTCTGCTCATATGTCATCTAAACCCCGATCAGTTGCCCAAAGATGTGGTGAAGCGTCCCCTCTGGTATGCGGGATAGTGCGTCTGCCACCACATTCTCTCTCCCTTGTTTGTAAACGATCTCGCAGTCATAGCCCATCAACCTCGTCATCCACTTCTGCTGCAGAGGAGAAGCCACCCGTTGCTCCAAGAAATGCGTCGGGCTCTAGTGATCAGTTCGTACCTTCAAGTGTCTCCCCAGAAGGTACGATCACCAAAGGGCCACAATATGTATAATGACCATCATTTCCTTCTTGTAGGTAGATAAGCCCACTGTCCGGAGTGCCAAAGCCTTGCTGAAGAAGACTATCGGACGACCCTCTTGCATGAAGACAACCCCAATCTCGATGCTTGACACATCGGTTTCCAGAATAAACTCTTTAGTGAAATCGGGTAGGGCTTTGTTAGAAACCAGGCCGGGGTAGACAACAACACCCACCGGTCCATGGCCGACTGCAGTCGAATGGCAAACAAGCATCCCCAACCAAATCTCCCGGGGTCCCACATATCGGGTAAAGGCCGGGTAGGTTGTTGAGGCCTGGGGCTTTATCCCGGGACCTCCTTTATAAGAGGCGCCTTAGCCAGCCTCTCATACCCAACTGCAGTTATTTGATGGGATGGTTAAGAGATTATCTATGGTTAAACTTTTCACAATTTATCGATGGATATAACCCTTTTGGTATGAATAGTTTATCGGTCTGGGCTTGAATGTTCTTATTTGGACATCTTGTTTGGGCTACTGGATTTATGTTCTTAATTTCCTGGAGTGGCTATTGGCAGGAATTGATTGAAACTTTCTCCGGGGTCCCAACAGAGTTAGAAGCCTTTATCGGATAAAGCTACTCAAAATCAATTGGCAAGAGGTCAACGATTGCGTGAATTGCTTAAACAATCTCAATCAGACCCTCTCGCGGTGGAAGACCAGGTAGCTATTATTTATACCGGAACGGATGAATATCTTGATGTGTTAGAAATTGGACAGGTAAAGAGATTTATAATTGGGTTGCGTACCTACTTAACAAAGAATAAACCTAAATTTCAAGAAATTCTATCTTCTACCAAGATATTCACTGAAGAAGCCGAAATCCTTTTGATAGAAGCTATTCAAGAACAGACCGAACTATTTCTACTTCAGGAACAAACATAAATTTAAATGTTATTTGCAGTTGGGTATGAGAGGCTGGCTAAGACGCCTCTTATAAAGGAGGTCCTGGGATCAAGCCCCGGGCCTCAACAACCTACCCGGCCTTTACTCGATATGTGGGACCCCGAGAGATTTGGTTGGGGATGCTTGTTTGCCATTCGACTGCAGTCGGCCATGGACCGGTGGGTGCTGTTGTCTACCCCGGCCTGGTTTCTAACAAAAGATGGCCGACTGCAGTCGAATGACAAACAAGCATCCCCAACCAAATCTCTCGGGGTCCCAAATATCGGGTAAAGGCCGGGTAGATTGTTGAGGCCCGGGGCTTGATCCCGGGACCTCCTTTATAAGGCGCCTCTTATAAAGGAGGTCCCGGGATCAAGCCCCGAGCCTCAACAACCTACCCGGCCTTTACCCGATATGTGGGACCCCGAGAGATTTGGTTGGGGATGCTTGTTTGCCATTCGATTGCAGTCGGCCATGGACCGGTGGGTGCTGTTGTCTACCCCGGCCTGGTTTCTAACAGGCTAGCACCGACGTGGTAGTCATCACTGTCTTGAGAGCTTAGAACACCGTAACAACCGTATCAACAACCATGCTATCTTGCCATAATCCTTCAGGAACTGCCGTTAGTAGCCCATCAATCCGAGGAAGCCGCGAAGGGCGTTGACTGTGCGTGGTTGGGTCCATGTTTGCATGCTCTCAATCTTCTTCGGATCGGCCCGTACCCCTTATTCCGAGACTATATGCTCCAAGTATTCAACCTCTACTTGTCCAAAGGAGCATTTATATTGCTTAGCGTAGAGCTGTGCTGTCGGAGGATCACCATCACTTGCTCCGCATGTCTGAGGTGCTCCTGCCCACTGGCATTGTAGATCAAAATATCATAAAAAAATATCAATACGGACCTGCGTAGAAGGGGTCGAAAGATCTCGTTCACCACCGTCTGGAAGGTAGATGCCGCGTTGGAAAGCCCGAAAGGCATCACGAGGAACTCGTAGTGGTCGTCGTGGGTCCGGAAGACTGTCTTGTAGATATCTTCTTCCTTCATTTTGATTTGATGGTATCCCAAGCGCAGATCTAATTTCGTTAACAGGCGTGCTCCGTGTAACTCATCCAACAGTTCTTCTATCATGGGGATGAACTTGTCCTTGATGGTAGAGCTGTTCAGGCCGCGGTAGTCAACACAAAACCTCAATGAGCCATCCTTTTTCTTCACCAGAATGATGGGTGAGGAAAAAGCACTAGTGCTGGGTTTGATAATTCCCACTGCTAGCATCTCCTTAACGCTTAGTTCTATCTCTGCCTTCTGGATGCGCGGGTAGTGGTAAGGCCAAATGCTAGTCAGCTCAACTCCTTCCTTGAGGACAATCTGGTGGTCTCTGAATCTCTGTGGCGGAAGTGAGTGTGGTTCCTGGAAGATCTCGGAGTACTGCAATAGCAAGAAATGCATCTGCTCTGGCACTTCATGTAGAGAAGTGGGTCGTGGCACCATCTCCATGATCACCTCCATGGGGACTTCTTGTCCCACAACCTCTCTAAGCAACAGAGGGTGACCTCCTTCATGGGCGAGGTCTTGAGTCCATTAAGGCAGTTGCCCTTTCCATCCTGGATAAACTCCATAGTCATGTGTTCCCAGTCCAGGGTGACCTTCCCTAACTGTCGTAATCATTGGACCCCCAAAACCATGTCGGACCCCTTGATGGACAATAAGTAAACCTCCAATCGGCATACACACCCTTGCACCCGAAGTTCCACCCCTTTTATGACTCCTTCACACTGCAGCTTGTTACCGTCGACTACCATAATTTGGAAGATGGCGTTGCGGTTGATCTCAAGGACCGGGCTCTGTGCAATGACGGGGTTGATGAATTTGTGGGTGCTCCCACTGTCAATCAAAATGGTCACTTTCTGTTGGAGGATCCTTCCAGTGATTCGCATAGTCAAGGGTGTGGTCCCTCTTGCAATAGCCTTAACGAATACACCGTACTTGACCAGGTCGAGGTCTTATTTTGGTTCGTATCCCTCACCTTCAGCTCCCCTGTCTTCTCCTTCTTTTCTCAGCATGTATGCCTGGATCATCTGACATTTATGTTCGGGATCATATTTCTCATCCTGTGAATATCAGTAACATCACCGCAGTTGAAAAACAACCCTTTTCCCGTCTTGCTTGTAGCTCGGGCCATGTTAGCTTCTTCGCCATCGCCTTTCCTGTCGCAGTTTGTTCCTTTCTGACCGTTGGCAGATTCGTTGTGTTCTTCCCATTGGCCATCTTACTCTCTGTCGGTTAAAGCGCTCCTCCTGAATTCGGGCGAAACTTATGGCGTGGTTCAAGCTACGCGACATGCACGCTTGGACCTCGTCCCGAATGTGCTCCTTCAGTCTGGGAACAAAACAACTCAGGAGTGTCCTCTCCTCCCACTGCACCTTGTTCGTCAGCTTTTCAAACTCTGTGCGGTACTCCATTACTGAGACCTTCTGCTTCAATTTCTGGAGAAGAGCCTCAAAATCTTCATACTCGAGGGAGGCGAATCTGGCTATGAAACCGTCAACGAAATTGGCCCAAGGGATAGAGTCACGCCCCCGGAGAAACCACTGGTCCATTGGAATGCATCATCTTCAAGGTGAAAGGATGCCAATTGCACCCACTACTCTTCTGGGATCTCCTGGTAGTTGTAAAATAACTCAGCCTTTTGCACCCATTCCAATGCGTCGCCTCCTTATAATTCATGCATGCCATTTTTGGTGGCATGTAAGCTCTTGGATTCTGCTGGCCGTGTGCTCCATACTCCTGGCCGAAGCTAAGAGGCCGTCGACGCTCTGTCGGACAATTAGGGTATCCTCCTTCCTCTCTGTGTTGATAGCTCGGCCTTGTACCCGCCGGCGGCGGCCTGTACTCCCAACCGCCTCCTGTCCTGCTGATGTCGACTTGTCCCGATCCCATAGGGTTAAGCAGAAGCCCATCCCAAGGAGTGTAGACCATCTCCTTAGGTCGCTGGTCAATCAGGTCCTCTCGTATCCCGCCGTGGCCTCCTAGTGACTAGATCGGCCCCGAGTGAGTGCTCGCCTCCTTGTTCACCGTTGCTTTTCCCTTAATATTTTTAGCCAACAAGCTCTTGATCTTCTCCATGCAAGCATCTAGTCGCTCTTGCATACGTTTCTCTGACGCTATCAATTTTTCTTCAATGGTAGTCACTGTATCAGACAGTCTGGTGTAGTTCTCCTCTAAAGTTGCTAGCCTTGTAGATTCTTCCTGTGAGCGAGTCACCACGGTAGCACTCGATGGTTTAGGGAAAGGCAGCAGCCGGCTTCAAGGTAGTCTTGGACGCTGCATGCTGACAAAGTCGATCGAGAGTTGGGAGTTCGATGTTAAGAGGGGATGCTGGAATTGTCCCAGATGAGCGCTGGAAATGGCGTAGAAATGGGGGCTGGGTCGCTGAAGATGGCACAGATGGGCACTGGCAGATGCGCAAAAATGGTCGCAGTCCGGATTGGTCGCTGAAGTTCGCGGTGGAAATGACTGTTTCGTCTCTAGCGATCGACGGGCCCGTCGATCCCTCTGCGTTCATCAACACAGCCTTTAGTGTCGGGAAGATCGTCGGAATCGATGGAACGGTCGATCGAAGAGGTCGAGCGTAACAGTCTGTCAAACAGACGAACATCGACACCTTGCTACCGATGGTTCGATTCAATGAGCCGACTTGACGGGGCTGCAACTGCGGGAGTTGCGGCTGAGTTACGACTAAGGTTGGAGGAAAGTACCTCTGATAACAAATGATACAAACGAAGAGGGGAATAATAGAGAATAGAGGAGGAAGAGAGGAATTAGAGTTAGGGTTCGGGAGGAAGAGAGGGAAATACCTGAATAGTTCTTTGCTTCCCCTCGCCATACCAGCCTTGGAGGTATTTATACCTCTGGGCCAAGAGGGGGTCGGCTGCCCCCCCCCCCCATGTTTGCTGAACCCGCAGGTTCAGGACCAAGCCGCCGTTGTTTAATTGAGGAGGGTTCCGGTTCAACCTTGTTTTGCGTTTCCTCCTTCCGTCGCTGCGCATATTGCTGACCTATGAATCCGTCGTTATGTGGGGTCATAACACCTCCACACTCAACGAAGTGTCAAGTAGATAGCAGAGGAATCAGGAATCACAAGCAATTAGTCACTAGCCCTTGGGAGTCGAGCAAACATAACACAAAAAAGAGATTGCTGCTAGCAATGACAGACACCAGATTTGCCCGCAACGGCGAATACCACTTGCTGCGGGAAATAATATTCCACAAAGGAGGCTATTACAAGGCACAAGAAGACATATAATACTAAAGACACAAAATATTAAAGGCACCCGATGACTCAAAATTTGTAAGCGCACCTACAACATGGCAAATTCTGGCTCAAATTCCGTGTCTCTTATAAGCACCACTGACCCCTTATTTCTACTGGAGGGTGGGCTGTTCAGACGGTTGTGGACAATGATGCTGCATTAATGCTGTAATTCATGCGGTTATAATAGACTAACTGCACAAACCACAGCTAACTATTGAGAGAGGAGAAGTCGTGTGGTTACAACAGGCTGTAGCGGCACAAGTCGTTGCCAGCCGAAGAGGGTAGCTCAGGCGGGCTCCTAGGGTGCTCGCCCATAACTCCTTTAGATTGGATGCTGAGGGCTGGCTGGAGGGATGCACGGTTTCCATCACATAACCTGTAACAACCCAACTTAGTTTAACCACCAATCAGCCGTCCGACCGGGTCCAACAATAAGAAGTAAACTAAAAAACAATATTAAAACTGACACATAACAGGCATAAACAAAAAGAACTGAAATAAAAGCTTCCAATGGAAGTTAAATAAGGAACTAAGGGTAAAGATGTACCTCAATAAGTTGAAATCACAGAGCCAATAGAAAGAAAAAGGACAAAACCACTGAATATCTGAAATAATACACAATGTCTGGTACATCCACAAATTCGTAATCGTTAACATTACAAGAGTCCAAAACATAATAGTAAGGTTCTAAAAGTAGAACAACAACTGGAAGGAAACAAATTATAGGAGCGACTCCAATAAACGCGCTCATCCTAAGAACAGTTTCCCACCTAGCCCCCCTGTAAAAACATGCCCAAACACGGGTCAGGCGGTCAGCCCAAAGGGAGAGTAAGAAAAACTATTCCTCCTAGTGACACTAGAATCATTTGAAAAGATATGAACGCATGTTTTTTTAGAAATAAGTTTAATACTATAGAAAAACTTATGCTATTGTGCTAAGCATGCTCTAGTAGTGTACTTCGGGCACATAGAATGTCTATTCTAAATTTATCCATACCTAGCAAGTTTACTCAAGTTCCGAAAATTGGTTGACTAAAATATTTTCTTACGTTTGGTCTATATTTGAGTCCAGATGGGTCATAATTGTACTTCTTTTAACGCTTTAGGCAGAGTAGTTTCTAACGCGCAACTATAATCTAACGATCCAAGTACAACTAACGAACTCAGGTGTCCTGGTGTCACGCGGACACGGACTTGAATCTACTAATCTTCAAAAAGAGAATAACGTTTCCCAAAACTCTGAGACTCATAAGGTACCCTATGCCCTATGAGAATGATAGTGCGCCTCTATCGAGCACGAGAGGACTCAAACGTGCTTACAAATCATCTTTAATCTGGTACTACTCTGATTGCGACATTTTTGCGTACTAGAGGCAGTTCATCAAATTGATTTAGTCGGCTAGGAATCATGTTCATAAATTTAGTATTTCATGTTCGTAATTCTACGCGAGGGTACCCGTTCCGTAACATGCACTATTTCCAGTGAACTAGCTACTTGAGAAATTTGGAAATTGTTGTTATTCTGCATATATTTAACCGAACGATTACTGAGTTGCACTCTCCTACGATACTAACAATGCAACTTATAATAACTTTACTGAATTACACGAACATTTTATGAAATCTATGTGGTATGTCTAACAAAAAAGAAATAGAGTTTCTTACAGCGGTGTTGCGACGTTCGTACACCTGACGCCGCGACATGATTTCTCTATGATTTATGTCTTGAAAGTCACGCAGAACTCTCACTGATTTACCCTAAAAGAGAATGTGATAACCATGAAACCTAATCTCAGAAATTGAGATTGAAAAACAAAGAATCTAAGAATCAAAATGGGAAAGAAAAAGAGTTTGAGACATTACCAGGAAGTCCCGCACTAAGGAAGGGGAAGGAAGTACAGTCGGCAGTTTCGTGCACTTACACAGGACGGAAAAACCATACTCTGGGCAAACTCTAGTTGCTGGTGAGAGAGGAGGAACGCCGGGACTTCTAGCAGCGCCGGCTAGAGGCGCGAGTACCGCTCACTGAAGAAGAGCACATGCCGCTCGAGGGAAAAAGCGTCGACTGCGGGAGATGGAGAGGGAAACAATGGTTCGACGAAAGATAGGGTTTACCGGAAAAAAAGGTTGCGGGTTTTAAAAATCGTGCGGCTGGAGGTGTTACGAAACCGCTCAAAATACAATCGAACCGGCAAAGCTCTAACTAGAGAAATTTCTGAGTTTTTATCTTAATTGCAAACTTAACATGACTTGCTATTACTTAGAAAATTTTGTAACACCATTGCACTAACGCACGGCCAAAAAGTTATAGCGGTGACAGCTATTTATTTATTTACGCGCGACAAATAATTATAACGTGACATATCCGATTGCTCCCCCGAGGCTGGGGATGGTGCCTACCAGGAGGGTAACCATCCATACTGCTGGATGCCTGAAGCTTGCCCTGGCTCTGAACTAAGTTGGCTCTGATTGTGGTTGCAGTATTTCAGGTTAACAGTTTTTATAGAAGAAAGTTATTATAGAAGAAAGTTGGTCCATAAAAAATTTATGAACCATGAAAATATTTTATGAAAATCTGACTCGAATAAGTTTAGAATTGGAGGAAAGCAGTTAAATGGAAGTTATTAATTTAAAATTAGGATTAGGGAGGGATAATCATAGTCACACCTTAACATAGTAAGTCTGTATCTATGTGACTATGTAGTGCCAAAATGATAGTAGGCTTGCAGCGATGGATCAACATGCACATTAGACTAGATACTCGACAGAGAGGCAACAATGCAGAGAAGAGCAACACGCTTGCATGATCGAGTTTGAAAGGGGATCATGGAGATAATGACGTAAATGAAGTATTATGTCTCCTAGATAAACTTCATTACAAGAGACAGACGACATACACGCAGTAGAAAAAATAAAACCGCTAATGGAGTTTTAGATTTAGGCTTCATTTGGTATCACATTTATTCGCCGTTCCGTTTATAGGAAACACAACCCCAAATATTTTTCTGTTTCTTTTTCCTCCCGTTCGGAACGCTGCTGTTTCGCTCCTTATGGAATTCTTTCTTTAGCAACCGGCGGCCCCGACCTCCAGTCAGCGGCGTTTTCATTTTTTTGGAATTCCACCGTTCGCCCTCTCGCCATGCCCCTCGCAGGAACCGCCTTCCCGTACCAGATTTTTTGGCTTGCCGGTGGCGGCCTGCGCGGAGCCCACCGACGGGGTCGCCGGACCCCGGCGAACCCTCCAGGGGTATCCCGGCGGAGATCTGGCGGTGGCCCTGACGGAGCCTTGCTGGACTACCCCGGCGGGTTCGCTGGGGTCCGGCGACCCCGCCGGTGGGCTCCAGGCAGGCCGCCGACGGCTCTCCCGCCGGTGGAGGCCTTTACCGTCGGCCTCCGCTTCCTCCAAGCTTCAGCGCCTCCTCCTCTGCCACCGGTTAATTTAAAAAAAAACTTAGTACATCTGAAAGTTAATAAAAATTAATAATTTTTTTTATTAAAATATAATATATAAAAATAATCTTATAATATATATATATCTTTATATTTATATTTATATATATATAATTAATCGTAACCGATGTTTTACCGAATAATTTTCTGTTATAAACAGCTCTGCAAACACAAACTATCCAAACAGATCTCTATTTCCAGCAACCGGTTTCCAACAGCTACTTTTACAAACTTGCATTTACAACAGCTCATTTTACAACCGTAGTCGATCTCCCAAATGAAGCCTTACTGTATGTAGGAGTGAAAACACCCAAAATGTTCTGATGGGATCCATACATCTTTGTAATGCATTGCTATAATGTTTGTAGCAGGGATAAAACCACTTTATTTTTAGGAAAAGGCTCCGTAGAGAAGATTTATGCCGTGTTGGATGTGTGCGAGGTCCATTTCAACAACCGTTTGACATGCATCCAACAGGATCACATAGCATTTTGAATTTTCTTAATTCATAGTTATGATGACACGCAAAAATATAGTCAAATACAGCCATATGTGCATACATTTATAATTAATTGATGTAATCTGTAACTGGATGCTAATTCGCAGGGCAAGTTCAACATCATTGAGAAAACTTTTCAAAATTATCTGTGGTTTCATTTTTTGATTTTTCATTTCATGTTTATCATATCGCTGGTAATTTTGTTCTCAGTGTATCCTGGATGATTGAAATAGGTGTAGCTATATCACATATTTGTGATATTCTCATATCAGTATCAGGAAAGGCAAAGCATTATATTTCTCTTTTTTAATCTTAAATTGCCCATGTTGGTAAGATATAACATGAGAGTAAGTTAAGCAGTTCTTTCTCTCGATTATTTGACACTATTTTTTCCTGTTATTAAAATCGTCCGTTGTCACCAGAAAATAATTTCATCTTTTCATTGATTATTTTACTTTTTTAGAAGTTTCAGTGCTTTAGGCAGTGACATGTATCTAACTCAAATTTAAATCATTGGTTTTTTTTTAAAATTTTGAAAGTGCACTGATTCTAACATATATTTAAGATAACATCTTGTTTTTCATTGTAAGAAGTTAACACTGGGATCATTTTACTGGTTTTTAGGTGGCGTAACCACTGTAATTGAGATGCCTCTTAATAGTTTTCCTACCACTGTTTCTGAGGAAACACTGAGACTTAAGGTTACATTCTACAAATCACCATTATTTACATTTAATTTATATTGTACCGATAACTTTGCTTTATTCCATATTTCAGGTCAAAGCTGCTGAGGATAAAATCTATGTTGACGTAGGTTAGATATTTAACTCATGATTGTTATAGCTATAAACCACTCATTCATGTATATCTATCTATATTTTTGAAAGGGCAGAAGTTTAATTTTTCTATTATCTTTTACTATTTACATTCAAAGTTACCATATTATATGGCTTGGTTACTTCAGCAGAAGCAAGCTTGGATTCATGTCATCGATCTTCAAAATCATTCCCAAAATCCAAATAATTCTCATACTAGTTTGCCATCAAAGGGGCACAATGTTCTTGCGAATGTAAAGGGGTTGGAGTGCTTAAAATAGAAATAATGTTGAAATAGGGTTTATTTTTCAATAAACGTGAGATTGTGGCGGTGAAATGTCTCTTAAGGCATGGAAAGTGAGGTTATGGCGGTGGTTTAAGGCGGAGGCAGAGGGGTTGTTGTTGTCATGATGTTTTTTATTAGCATTGTGGAGGTGATGATTCGGATGGACGAAGGGCTACATGAGGTTCAATTGGCTGCAAAAAGAGGAGATAGCTGACAAAATTGTTAGAGTCCAAGAAGATGAAGGCAATTGCGATGAAATGGTGGTGATCAAAGAAACACAAGATAGTGACAAACTGAACTTGAATTGTAGAGGGTAAGGGGAATTGTAAAAGAGGGCTAGATGGTGGGCTACAAAGGGAGATATAGAGAGATGCTAAAATAAAGAATAAGGTGAGGGGAAAGAGAAATTACAATCTTACATAATGTTAAGATGGGGATTTTATGTATTTATATTAATCATGAGTTTTTTTTTTGTTAGAATAGTCCATGTATTGGGGCCCATGTTTTAGGCCCATTTATGGTTTCTCTCCTTTAGTCCCACATCTTGTATAGGATTTGTTCTCTCTCTCTCTCTCTCCTATATATTTGTATTCTCTACTTGTATTTATATACTCAATCAATACATACAAGCTTTGAGCTTTTTCTACATGGTATCAGAGCCAGGTTTCGGTTCTCGCGGTCTCCCCTGTTCTGACCGCACCTATTGACTTCTCTCGCGGCCTCTCTCGCGGCCTGCCTTAGCGGACTGTTCGTTTCTATCCGCTTGCCTATGCGGCTTGCCCCCTCTAAGTCCGCTTCTCTTCTGCTTCCTCCTGTTGCTCTTCTTCTCCCATGGATCCACCTCCCCCCTTTGCTTTTTATAGCCTTTCCTCCTTCCTAATCCGTGGGGCCACCTTCTTCTCTGTCCGCTGCGGACTCTCTACTCGCCGCGGCCTGTCTTCAGTCCGCCGATTTGCTCTCCGCTTCTGCCTGTTCGCGGACTGTCTTGCTTGCGACTTGTTCCAGCTTGCCGGCTTCTGTTTTTCCCAAATCCGCTTGTTTCTCTACTCGCGGTTTGTTTCTGTTCGTTGCTGTGATCTGCCTGACCGTGCGGGCTGTTTCCTTTCTCACCGGCATCTTGGTCGCGGTCTCTTGCTCTTCTCCTCTTTGTCCGCGCGACTTGGTTCTACCCCCTGCAGACTTCTTCCCCTGTCCGCTTCGCCTTTGGTCGCGGCCTCATCCAGCCGCTTGTGTGTTTCACACCTTGACTGGGCGGTCTCTGCTCTAGTCGCGCTGGCTATCCTCTCTTGCGGATTGCTCTTTTCCGCCGACCTCTCCCTCCCTTCTTGCGGCCTGCTCCTGTCCGCTGCGGCCTGCTCCTGTCCGCTGCGGTCTGCTCCTGTCCGCTGCGGCCTGTCTCCTGTGTTTGACCGCTACTGTGTTCACCTAGATCGTGCAGACTCTTTCTTTCCGCATTTGGGTCACGATCTGACTCATCGCTGGTGCCAATGTGACCGTGCAGACTAGTTTTTTTCCGCTTTCTTGGTCGCGGTCTCCTGTCTTCCCTGGTCTGTGGCCTGTCTCTATGACTTCTTCTGGTAATTCTACGGGCTCGGCGGCCAGCCCGCCTACTGTCCACCCGGCCTGTCCGCCAGACCGCCCGACTTGTTCTGCCGAACTCCGTGACGAGCTCCGGATCACTGCCATCTCTCTTTCTGGCAAGAAAAACTTTATTCCTTGGGTACATTCAGTTCGGCGGGTTCTTTAGGCTAAGGGACTTCTGCCGCACCTTACTCAGGCACCCCCCTCTCCCCTTACGGATGATTGGCTCCGCAATGACGGACGCGTTCAGACTTGGATTCTGAATTCCTTGGATGGTGAACCTTATCAAATGTCTATGTACCACGACACCGCCAAAGCTATGTGGGATGAGCTACATTCCTTGTACTCCGGCCGCGACAGCCTTCAGCATCTTTACGACATCCTCACCGACCTCTTCACTCTCGACACTGGCGGCGCTTCAGATATGATCTCGTTTGTCGCTCGGGCTAAAACTCTTGCTGAAGTCTGGATCCAGCATCAGCCGCCCACCAATGATCATGATGCTCAGCGAGCTCAGAAGGAAGCTGCGTGCATTGCCATCATCATGGCCCGCCTTCCATCTCATCTTCAGAGTCTTCGTGCTCAGGTCCTGGCTGCTCCCACTACACCATCTTTCTCTGATGTCTGCTCCATGATTCTCCAGTTCTCCCTCCTCCAGATCCTCTTGCTCCTCCACCGGCTCTTCTTCAGCAGCACCTCCCCTATTACCCTCCCCTCCCACTTCTGCTCGGGGGGGGGGGGGGCGTTCGGGCTCGCGGGGCCGTGGCCGTGGTGGCCGTGGCGGCCGTGGCGGCCGTGGCCGGCCAAAATGCTCCTTCTGCGGGAAAGATGGTCATCTTGAGGCGACCTGCTATAAGAAAATCGGCTACCCCCCTCGCCCGACAGCTTCTGTTGTTACTGAAGTCAGTTCTCCTGATCTTGAGACCGTCCGTCTTCAGCTCCAACATCTCTAGGGCCTGCTCAACCCACCTTCGGCCTCCGTCGCCTCCGTCTCCAACACAGGTACTGCTTGTCTCTCCACCAGCCCGGGTTGGATTGTGAACTCTGGTGCCACTCATCACATTACTTCGCAACGGCCTGCAAAGTACTCAGAGTCTCCTTATCCGAAGTCTATCACTGTGGCCAATGGGGCGCTGGTTCCCGTCTCCGGCTCGGCAGATCTTTCTCTCACCCCATCCATCCCTCTTCGCTCGGCTCTTCATGTTCCGAGTTCACCCTTTAATTTACTCTCTGTTGGGCGTCTTACTAGTGATCTGGATGGTTCTGTTATATTCACCTCTTCTTCCTTTGTTATACAGGATCGGTGGACGCGGACTACCATTGGTAGAGGACAGTTGCGAAACGGGCTCTACCTTCTCGATGAATCTCCCACCATCTTGTCTTCCGTCTCCTCCACTACATGACATCGCCGACTTGGTCATGCCCCTCTACCGGTTCTACAGCGGGCTCTTCCTGATATTCCTTTTACTTTTTTTCAGTGTGATTCATGTATCCTCGGCAAACAGCCACGTTCTTCTTTTCCTTCGCATTGTACTCGGAGTGCAGCTCCCTTTGATCTAGTTCATTCGGATATATGGGGTCCCTTTAGGATTCCCAGTATAAGTGGTTTTCGTTATTTTATTACCTTTATTGATGATCACTTTCGCATTACGTGGCTCTACTTACTCCATGAACGCTCCGAGCTTCCCCGGGTTTTTCGTGCTTTTGTCCTCGAGACCCGGACGCAATTCCACACCACTCTCAAAACCCTCCGCACTGACAATGCTCGTGAGTACACCAGCTACGACTTTACCACTTTGTGTTCGGAATACGGGATTCTACATCAATTCTCTTGCGCTTACACACCCCAGCAAAATGGGGTTGCCGAACGAAAGAACCGCCATTTACTCGATGTCGCCCGCTCCCTCATGCTTCAAATGCATGTGCCCAAGGCATACTGAAACTTTGCGGTTTCCACTGCCTGCTTTCTCATCAACCGTCTCCCCTCTTCTGTCCTCAATTATGCTACTCCGTTTAGCATACTGTTTCCCTCCACTCCGGCTTTCTCTCTACCACCTCATATCTTTGGCAGCACCTGCTTTGTCCACCGCCTCGGGCCCTACTCGGATAAATTGGATCCCAGGGCGGTGAAACACATCTTTGTCGGCTACTCACGCACCCAAAAGGGCTATGTCTGTTACTCACCCGCTACTCGCAAGATCACTGTTTCTGCTGACGTTACCTTCCGGGAAGAACAACCGTTTTTCCCTGCTCTGTTGTCTGCTACGCTCCCACCGACTCCTCTCCCGCCACCTTTACCACGTCCCGTTATTCCTGCTACTACACCATCTTCACCCGTTTCCCCTGCCCCCTCTCATGCTACCACCAAACCACCTGTCATCCGTGTCTACACTCGTCGCCCTCCCGTTTTCGTTGCCCCTCTGCAGCCGACTTCCACCACGGATACTTCGCGTCCTTCTGATCAGGTAACGCCTTCCACTGCCCATCCTCTGGATGCCTACGTCTCTCTTCATCGCCTCTCTCCCCCTCTGCACACTTTTTCTACTTCTCTCTCTTCGATTGCTGTTCCTAACTCTGTGCAGGAGGCGCTTCAACATCCGGGCTGGCGGGCAGCTATGGAGGAGGAAATGTCTGCGCTCTGTGCTAACCGGACATGGACCGTTGTACCCCTTCCTCCGGGTCAGAAACCGGTTGGGTGCAAATGGGTCTTTGTCATCAAACATGCTGCTGATGGGTCGATTGACCGACTGAAGGCTCGTCTAGTGGCTCGCGGCTTCACCCAGCAACAGGGGCTCGACTATGAGGAAACTTTCTCTCCGGTCGCCAAGCTCAATACCGTTCGCGTCCTCATCTGATTCATCTCTGTTGCTGTTCATCGACAGTGACCCCTCTTTCAACTTGATATCAAGAATGCCTTCTTAAATGAGGATCTCCAGGAGACGGTATACATGCAACAACCGCCCGGGTTTGAGACCACGGGGGAGTCTTAGGTCTGCCGCCTTTTTAAGGCTCTGTATGGTCTCAAACAATCTCCACGGGCCTGGTTCGATAAATTCAGTAAGGTCCTTCGTGATATCGGGTTCACTCGAAGCTTGATCGACTTCTCGCTGTTCACTCGTCACCGACCAACAGGGACGGTCCTTCTGTTAGTTTATGTTGACGACATCATCATTACAGTAGATGATTCACAAGGGATACATGCCGTCAAAGTGCATCTAAACTCGGTCTTCCAGACAAAGGACCTAGAAACTCTACGATACTTTCTGGGTCTTGAGGTTGCCAGGCGCCCGGGCGGGCTTATTCTATCTCAACGAAAGTACTGTATTGATCTTCTTCATGATGCTGGTCTTTTAGGGTGTAAGCCAAGTGATACCCCCATGGATGTAAACCACAAGTTATGTGCTCAGGCATCTGACTCAGATCTACTTCTCCAGAATCCTGAATATTATCGACGACTAGTTGGAAAATTGATCTACCTCACAGTTACTAGACCAGATATTTCCTTTGCTGTTGGTCTTGTCAGTCGATACATGCACTCTCCTCGGAAATCTCATCTTCAGGCTGTTGAACGCATTCTCAGGTACCTAAAAACAGCCCCGGGTCAAGGACTTGTTTACCGGATTTCCTCGTCTGCTCCTACCTTAGTGGCATACTCTGATGCGGATTATGCTGGCTCTCTTGATGACCGACGATCTACTAGTGGTTTCTGCACATACTTTGGGGACTACTTGGTTATATGGCAAAGCAAGAAACAAGCGGTCGTTGCTCGATCATCCGCCGAGGCAGAATACCGGGCAATGACATCTGTTGTATCTGAACTGACGTGGCTTGAAAGTCTCCTCACTGATTTGGGTGTCAAATTACCTTCTCCGGCTCTTCTTCTTTGTGATAGCCAGGCGGCTATACATATCGCCAAGAACCCAGTCTTCCACGAAAGAACAAAGCACATTGAAGTCGATTGTCACTTCGTTCGAGAGAAAGTTCAAATGAAGAAGCTCGATCTGAAGCATGTTCTAGGGACGGAACAAGTTGCGGATGTCCTCACAAAGGCTCTTCCCAAGGCATCCTTCTATCAATGTCTGTCCAAGCTTGGTGCATACGATTTGTACGCTCCAGCTTGCGGGGGAATGTTAGAATAGCCCATGTATTGGGGCCCATGTTTTAGGCCCATTTATGGTTTCTCTCCTTTAGTCCCACATCTTGTATAGGATTTGTTCTCGCGCTCTCTCCCCTATATATTTGTATTCTCTCCTTGTATTTATATACTCAATCAATACATACAAGCTTTGAGCTTTTTCTACATTTTTAACTCCCCTTTATTTACACATTCAAGAGATGCGGGACTTCACAGGATTAGAAGAAAGTATACATGTGCTTAATGCGATCTTTTCTGTTTCGGTTTTAACATTCCACCTCAAACTGAAGCATGCATATACACACACACACACACACACACACACACACACACACACACACACATATATATATATATATATATATATATATATATATATATATACAGACACACACACACACATATATATATATACATATACACACACACATATATATAAGTAGAAAAAAAGAGGAGAAATAATCACTTCGATAATCTTATTTTTCCACATAGGGGGTATTTATACTATTACATCGGAGTACGACTTGGTGACACGTCATTGATCCGTGTGCACTAATAATTCCTAAATAGGGTTTGCTCTATTTAGGATACAAATATTACGTAGTTAATACAAATATACATACTAATATCTCATATCTCTCAACTCTCCCCCTCAAGTCGGATGGAAGATGTCGGTCATGCCCAGTTTTCTGATGTCATCAGTAAATATGTAATTTCCCAAGCTTTTAGTAAACACATCTGCTAGTTGATCTTTTGATTGGACGAAATGAGTGACCACTGTTTTCTTATCCAAGTGATCTTTGATAAAGTGCCGATCAACCTCGACATGCTTTGTCCTGTCATGTTGAATAGGGTTGTGGGATATGCTGATAGCTGCCTTATTGTCGCAGAATAGGGAGAAGGGGGCTGTATCGGTAGACTCCAAATCATGTAGAATAGTTCAAAGCCACAGACCTTCACACATCCCTTGTGACATCGCACAATACTCTGCTTCGGCACTCGATCTAGCCACTACATTTTTCTTTTTACTGCGCCATGTTACCAGGTTTCCTCCAACAAAGGAACAATAACCCGTAGTGGGCTTTCGATCATCACGACATCCTGCCCAATCAGCATCAGTAAAGACCTCTATCCTCAAGTGGTCATTCTTGGTGAACAGGAGTCCACGGCCAGGAGCTTTCTTTAAGTACCGTAACACCCGGTAAGCTCCCTCTTGGTGTCTAACACGAGGAGCATGCATGTATCTGCTCAAAATGCCCACGACATATGTATTGTCCGGACGAGTATGAGATAAATGTATTAGTTTTCCAGCTAATCTCTGATAGCGGGTGACATCAGCACGGTCACTGTCACCATCTTCACAGATACCATGATTTTCTTCCATTGGGGTGTTCGCAGGAACACATCCAAGCATACATGTCTCCTGTAGCAGATCTAGGACATACTTTCGCTGAGATATGAAGATACCCTGATTGGATCTAGTCACCTCTATCCCCAGAAAATATCGTAACCTTCCCAAATCTTTTATCTCAAATTCCGCAGCTAAGTGAGACTTAAGATTTCCAATTTCTTCTGCATCATTACCGGTGATGACAATATCATCTACATAAACAATAAGAACCACAATTCTCTGATCTCGTCTTCGAATGAATATAGTGTGATCTGCTTGCGCCTGCTTATAACCAAACTTAAGCATAGCTTTGAGGAATCTGCCGAACCATGCTCTTGAGGACTGTTTCAAGCCATATAAGGATCTCAGTAACCGGCAGACCATGCCTTTAGCATCCTCTTTACTAAACCCAGGAGGAAATGTCATATAAACCTCTTCCTCAAAGTCACCATGGAGGAACGCGTTCTTGACATCCAATTGAAGGACCTCCCAACTCATGATCACTGCGACGGACAATAATACCCGAATAGAGTCCATCTTGGCCACAAGAGCAAATGTCTCATGGTAGTCCACGCCCTGAGTCTGAGCGTACCCCTGAGCCACTAGCCGTGCTTTCTACCATTCGACCTTCCCTTCTTGATTTTGCTTGACGGAAAACACCCATCTTGAACCAATAGCTCTCTTTCCATGGGGAAGAGGAGAAACATCCCAAGTGTGATTTTTGTCCAAGGCAGCCATCTCCTCTTTCATAGCCTGAGCCCAAACTGGAATGCGCAAGGCTTTCTGCCATGTCCTGGGAATAGAAATAGCCGAAAGAGAAGCAACAAAGGCCTGGTGGCCAGGAGAAAGATGGTGGTACTCAATGTGATTAGAAATAGGATGATTAGTACATGCAGACTTACGTAACTGAGTAAGTGGGATAAGCAAGTCCGCATCATCAGGATCTGCGGCTGAAGCTGGCGCTGGTAGAGGCGGTGCCTTGGTAGCCTGTAAACGGGAAGTGCGTCGGTGATACACGTGGGGGAACGAAGATATTGGAACTGTAGGTAGAGGGATAGGAGGTTTCTGTTCCTGGGACAGAAGGTTGTGGTGGAAGGAGCTGTAGTGGCTGTGGTAGAGGAGGTGGGACCGGAGGAATAGGAAGGGGAAGATCCACATGACTCTCCCCTTGACGAACAACATGAGTCGATGGCATGAAATATGTTTCGCCTTCCCGAAAAGTAACATCCATAGTGCAGTATAGATGACTGGAGGGAGGATGATAACACCGATACCCTTTAGTAGTGGAAGAGTATCCGAGGAACACACACCGATGAGCCCGTGGGTCTAGTTTGTCTCGGTGAGGCGAATGGACGTGGACGAAGCAAACACAGCCAAAGACACGAGGGGAAAGGTGAGAAGTATAGATAGTAGTCATGGTAGGCAACCGTGTTAGAGGAGTAACGTAGCCAAGGATACGTGAGAGAAGCCGATTGATAAGGTGAGCAGCAGTAAGAACTGCATCAGCCCAATAAGGCTTGGGAAGGTTTATAGTGCCTAGAAGGTAGCAGGCAACATCCAATAGGTGCCGGTTTTTACGTTCGACGACACCGTTTTGGGTAGAAGTGTGGACACACGTGGTCTGATGGATAATACCATGATCAGCAAGGTATGAGCCAAATGCTCCTCGATCATCATATTCGCCTCCATTATCACTACGCAAGACTCGGATGACCCCCTTGAATTGAGTCTGAACCATTTTGTGAAAAAACTGAAAACAAGCACGGACCTCACTTTTTTCCCCAACAAGTAAACCCAAGTCGTGCGAGAAAAACAATCAATGAAGGTGACAAACCACCAAAAACCAAAGGTAGATACAACAGGGAATGATCCCCAAACATCAGAGTGTATGATATCAAAAGGAGTACTACATGGAGATGACAAATGTGATGTATGATGTTGCACATGTTTAAACCTGTCACATTCATCACAGACAAAGTGTTTCAAAAATGGGAAAAAAATAGGAAAAAGTTTCAGAAGATAAATAGGAGAAGGGTGTCCAAGCCGTTGATGCCAGCGGCGAACATCGTCAACTTTAATGGCAGAACAGGAGAGGGCCTGAGATGAAGGCATGTCCAAGTAATACAGACCACCGCGGTTCCTACCACTGCCAATGCTCCGCTTTGTACCCAGTTCCTGAAAAACACACGAATCAGGAAAAAAAGTTACCGAGCAATTGAGAGACCGGGTAATATTACTAATGGAAAGCAAATTGCATGGAAAGAATGGAACATGAAGGACAGATGACAGGGAAATAAAAGAGGAACATGAGATCTGTCCTTTGCCGGCAATGGGGGACAACATGCCATTAACAGAAATAACCTTGTCCTTACCAGACAAGGGAGTGTAAGAGAGGAAACCTGAGGAGGAGCCGGTCATGTGATGGGTGGCACCAGAATCAATTACCCACTCAGAGGAGGAGGTTGTGGTAGTAGAAGCACTTGGCATGGCAATAGAGGCAATAAAAGCAGATGCACCCGGTGGTTGATCAGGCTGAGAGTGCAGTAGGCGCAGAAAGCGTCCAACTCTTGAGCAGTAAGCTGACTGGGGGCAGTAGTAGAGGTCTCGTCATAAACATTTGTAGAGTAAGCAGCATCATGATGTCTGAGATTTCCTTGGCGATGACCACCATGACCTGGCCCTCGGCCACGGCCACGACCTCGAGGGGCAAGGTGAGGGTGAAGTCTGTAACAGACCTCTCTGGTATGACCTTTGTGGCCACAATAATCACATGACAGACCAGAGTTGCTGGGGCTGATATTCGGACCTTGGCTAGCGCCAGTCAAAGCAGAGCGTTCAGGAGTAAGATTAACACCATGGTGAAGACTAGAAGTAAGGGACTTCCGGCGGTCCTCATCGCCTAGAACCATGCTGAAGGCCTCACAAAGAGATGAGAGAGGAGAGCGGTGAAGGATATGAGTCCGCATCATGTCAAACTCCATATTCATCCCCATCAAGAAGACATGAAGGCGAAATCGATTTTCCCGCTGCTAAAGCTGAACAACATCTGCAGTGCACTCAGGGTGAAGTGCGATAAATAGTCCAGCTCCTGATATGGACGCTCGAACTCTGAGAAAAAAGACGAGACAGTCATAGACCCTTGCCGCAGCTCCAAAATACGGCGAGTGAGTTCATACACCTGAGTCGAGCTACCCACGTGCGAGTATGTCTCATGGGCGTGGGTCCAGGTGTCAAAGGTAGAGTCCATCAACATGCAACTCTGATAGACCTTCAGAGACAGAGTGTAGGAGCCACGAAACAAGCAAGGAGTTTTCGGAATCCCATTTCTTCCAGGAGGGATCTTTTTTTTGGGGTTCCGTACGAGTACATCAATGTAACCAAACAACTGATGGCTACGAATGACATGTTGCGCTGCCCGGGACCATTCAAGGTAGTTTGTGTCGTCCAACGGGACCGTGATAATCTTCAGAGATCCGGAGTGGCCATGAGCCCGCGGAGGGTCGCTCATTTGAGGCGGACTCACATCCAGTGACGTCACGGAAGAGGCCTCCATGTTGGAACAGTAACCCGACGCAGAAGAACCGCTTGGATCGGCTGGGGACGACTTGGATCGGCTGGCATCGGTAGGACTGGAAGCCAGCGGCGGCCAGCGGTGCATAAGAGTCGCTGGAAGGATACCTAGCCATGCATAGGCACCTTCATGCAGAAATCAGCGTTTGGAAGGTCGCCGGGAAGGTCGAATCGACCGACTGCGTCACAGAGGGGTGGTGGCGACACCCCTCTCAGCAGCCAGCAGCAGAGTCACCCGCCATCCTTGACGGGAGAGGCGACGACTGTGCGAGACGTGCCGAACGTGGCCAGAGAAGGGTGCGACGGATGCGAGAGCGGCGGAGTTGAGAACGAGGCAGGACGATAGAGTCGGGAACGAACGGGATTTTAGGGTTCGCTCTGATGCCAAGTAGAAATAAAGAGGATAAATAATCACTTCGATAATCTTATTCTTCCACATAAGGGGTATTTATACTATTACATCAGAGTACGTCTTGGTGACACGTCATTGATCCGTGTGCACTGTTAATTCCTAAATAGGGTTTGCTCTATTTAGGATACAAATATTACGTTGTTAATACAAATATCTTATTACATACTAATATCTCATATCTCTCAACTATATACACACATACATATATACACACATACATATATACATAGATATATATATATATATATATATATATATATATATATATATATATATATATATATATATATACATATATATATACATACATATATACATGTACATCTATATACATGTACATCTATATACATGTACATCTATATACATGTACATCTATATACATACACACATATGTATATATATATGCATATACATCTAAATATATATACATATAAATATATATACATATATATAAATATACATATATATACATACATATATACAGGTATTTATACTATTACATCAGAGTACGTCTTGGTGACACGTCATTGATCCGTGTGCACTATTAATTCCTAAATAGGGTTTGCTCTATTTAGGATACAAATATTACGTTGTTAATACAAATATCTTATTACATACTAATATCTCATATCTCTCAACTATATACACACATACATATACACACACATACATATTTACACACATACATATATACATAGATATATATACATATATACATAGATATATATATATATATACATATATATATATATACATATATATACATATATATACATGTACATATATATACATGTACATATATATACATACATATATATACATGTCTATATGTAAGATTATTGAATCATTTCATTTGCGAGGAGCTGGATGAGAAGAAACTCTCACGCCCGGCTTTGCAGTAGAGATGGAATTGAGAAACAACCATCAACTATAACCCCAAAAGAACCAGATTTCGTAAACAACATAGAGGTAGAATGAAGGGAATATCTTGCCGAGGCAAGCATATTTGTTTTGGCGGATACGCTCTTCAAGCACTTGAACCTGCCTGGATCACAGCTAAACAAATAGAAGCAGGGCGAAGAGCAATGACACGATATGCGCGTCGTGGTGGAAAGATATGGGTACGTATCTTTCCCGACAAACCTGTTACAGTAAGACCTACATATATATACATGTACATCTATATACATGTACATCTATATACATGTACATCTATATACATGTACATCTATATACATGTACATCTATATACATGTACATCTATATACATGTACATCTATATACATGTACATCTATATACATATACATCTATGTAACATACACACATATGTATATATATATGCATATACATCTAAATATATATACATATAAATATATATACATATATATAAATATATATACATATATATAAATATACATATATATACATACATATATACAGGTATTTATACTATTACATCAGAGTACGTCTTGGTGACACGTCATTGATCCGTGTGCACTATTAATTCCTAAATAGGGTTTGCTCTATTTAGGATACAAATATTACGTTGTTAATACAAATATCTTATTACATACTAATATCCCATATCTCTCAACTATATACACACATACATATATACACACATACATATATACACACATACATATATACATAGATATATATACATATATACATAGATATATATATATATATATACATATATATATATACATATATATACATATATATATACATGTACATATATATACATACATATATATACATACATATATATACATGTACATATATATACATACATATATATACATGTACATATATATACATGTACATATATATACATGTACATCTATATACATATACATCTATGTACATACATCTATGTACATACACACATATTTATATATATATGCATATACATCTAAATATATATACATATAAATATATATACATATATATAAATATACATATATACATACATATATACATATATGCATACATACATACATATATATATACATATATATATATATATATATATATATATACATATATATATATATATATATATATATATATATATATATATATATATAGATGGAAACTATTGATATTGATTTGATAATCACTAAAACAAGGAGTTACACACCTATATATATGGGTATGGTGCATTTATGGAAGTAAAAAAAATAATAAAACAAAATACAAAATGTTAACATCTCCTCAAGTTGAGCGTGTAAAGTTCCTCATTGAGGCAACGAGCTTGCTCCATGGCGCGGAAAAGAGTCATCATGTTGTGGATCCAGAGCTGCGTGAACAAGGGGTAGACAAGGTACATGCGCGACGACCTTGATGAACTCTTCAATGTAAGTGGCCACGGTGTCGCACTGAAGCACAAAGTTGAGTTCCTCTTTTAACGTTGGCCAAGAGAGGTCAAAAATTGATGTGATTTAAAATCTAGGGCTGTAGTTTTGAATGATAATAAAATGCGACCTATTTAAAATAATTGGCGTGAGGGGATTTCGCGGGCTATTTTAGACCGATAAAACGATCTAGGCGTCACAAACACTCGCAACGCTACTGCACGATTATAGCGACGTTATGAGACACAATTCCACAAGCACAATATATTATGGTGGCACGCACGTGTAACAAGAATAACAATAATCAAGAGATATGGATAGTTAGGGCAAGCTCATCATAATTAACTATAACTATTCATTTATAATGTAGGCATTATAATTTGTTAAGGCTCACAAGTGAAGAAGATGAGAGGTATACCAAGGAAAAAGAGGTCGCAACGGTTTGTCTTCAAGTAGAAGGCCAAGCGGGTGGAAGATCTCCAATGACTCGAAACTCCAAGTGAAAGCTGGTCTGGAATCGGGCAGCTGAGGGAAACAAAGCTCCGACCGGAAATGTCGAGGAAGCTGCTGGCGTGGCCGCTGGCACCCAATGGACCCTTAGTGTCCTTGTCGCCGACAGATGGGCCACACGATGGCGTCGACGCTGAAGCACGGCGCTGGAAGGAGTGGGGGAGTCTGCGGGAAAGCTTCCGTCGTGGAAGAGACGCGCAGGGCTTCAGCAATCCTTCCGTCGCGGAAGAAGGACGCCGAAATCGCTGCTGGAGGAGGTTTCGTCGGGGAAAACGGGTGCTGGCGGTGCGGCTTCAGGCGGGAAGAGCTAGTCGGCGCTGAACGGGAGAGAAAGGCGGGGTAGGTCGGCGCTGGGAGAAATCAACCGAAACCAAAAATAGGGTTCAGTTAATTCATTTCCCAGCTCCCTTTAGGAGGAATGAATGGGTGATTTTTATAGGAGGAGGGTTAGGGCTTTGGGTTTGGCTAATGACAGCAATTTCGTAATATCATAGGAATTTATACTTTAGGAACATTGGGCTTTGAATGGATGATATCTTCAAAAATTATAAAGTTATAGTTAATTAAAATTTGCTTGCCCTAATTAACCTACCTCCTAAATTACCGGACCTATGCATTTAAGGCCACGTTGACCGGTCACACACACGAGCCAAACAAAAATTGCGCGAAAGCGTGCGCGTTACAAAATTACATCAAAAACGCTAATACGTGCGCGATACAACTTGACGCTACATCATAATCCGAAAATAATGCGCGAAAACGTGCGCTACAATAATAAAAGACGTGTGCGATAAAAATAATAAAAACGAGGCGACGCGGGTTGCATCAATTCTCCCGGGGTTGAAAGAGCTCGACCCCGACGAGACTCGATGTAACCTGCAAGTAGAAAGTCCAAGTGTCGATCGAAGAGATGCTGCATGCTGTCCTGCTGATGCCGTGACTGCGACCCAAAACCTGCAAGTAACCTCTCATTCCCAAACTCGCAATTCATTAGCCAAATTTTATGCAAAACATTTAAAGAAATTGTAATTATTAGAGCTTGCAGGGGATGAAGGGGGGCGGTGTGTGTAGCAAACAAGTGGTGGGAGGGAAAACGTGAAAAAAATGGAAGCAAGCCGTGGAACCAGTAATTCATGACGCAACATCCTCTTGCTTGGTAGACACTTATGATCGTCCGCTAGACCAGGATCAAATATCGTCCTGATTTCGCCCGTCGATGTCCCACTCGAGTCACAATATTTTAAGGTCCCAATTTTACTGTGTAAAATTTTCCATAAAAAAAACCTTTGAAACGAGTGTCCCGATGTGGAGTAAAAAATCTAAGTGTGGTCTCGACACCCTCAATACGAGTAGACCTAGAAGTTTCAGACCTCGAGCGATAGTGAGGTGGTGGTATAACATGCTCGTCTACAACTAAAAAGAAGTGATGTGGACTAAAGACGTGCTCGTCGAATACGAAGTCGATGGAAGGTGGTGCCTCGGGGGCCTCAGGTGAGGGACCGCCGAACACAATGTATGTGGACTCAAGGGTTTGTGGCGGTAGTGGATCAGGAAACAACTCGGCGACTGAAGGATGTGAGTCAGTCGGGGAAAGTGGGCACACCATGTCAATCGGGAGGAAAGAATGAGAGGGAAAGAACTCACCTTCCTGGAGCAAGGGCTCGGGAAGAACCTCCTCGATCGAAGGGGGTGCTAAAGCGGAGACAGGTGGAGACACGACTTCTGTCAAGGTGGTAAAAATTGGAAGAAGCACTTCTTCCTGGAGCAGGGGCTCAGGAAGAACCTCCTCGACTGAATGGAGTGTTGTAGTGGGGGTGGGTGGGGCTAAAGTGCTCGTCGTGAAACTGAGGAGATGTGGAGGACTAACGAAACACCTAACCTCGGGTTCCACTATGTGACATGAAGTGGGAGGGTATGCAGGAGCAGCATAATACGTGCGCGTTGTCACCTCGAGGTTATGAATAGAGGTGCACAACCCACGAAAATTCTGTCGGACGTCAGCAGTGACGCACTCAACATCTTTCACCAAAGCTCTAATGCGTGCGTTTAAATCTCTCATCATTTTTTTTAAATGAAAACAAAACAACAAAAAGAAATTCTAAACCTAGAATTGAAAAACGACTGACGCTTAGCTATCCCACGATATGAGTGAGATATCCCAGCAGCCACACCAAACTGATGTAATTTAAAATCTAGGGCTGTTGTTTAGACCGATAAAACGATCTAGGCGTCACAAACACTCGCAACGCTACTGCACGATTATAGCGACGTTATGAGACACAATTCCACAAGCACAATATATTATGGTGGCACACACGTGTAACAAGAATAACGATAATCTGGAGATATGGCTAGTTAGGGCAAGCTCATCATAATTAACTATTCATTTATAATGTAGGCATTATAATTTGTTAAGGCTCGCAAGTGAAGAAGATGAGAGGTATACCAAGGAAAAAGAGGTCGCAACGGTTTGTCTTCAAGTAGAAGGCCAAGCGGGTGGAAGATCTCCAATGGCTCGAAACTCCAAGTGACAGCTGGTCTGGAATCGGGCAGCTGAGGGAAACAAAGCTCCGGATGGAAATGTCGAGGAAGCTGCTGGCGTGGCCGCTGGCACCCAATGGACCCTCGGTGTCCTTGTCGCCGACAGATGGGCCACACGATGGCGTCGACGCTGAAGCACGGCGCTGGAAGGAGTGGGGGAGTCTGCGGGAAAGCTTCTGTCGTGGAAGAGGAGCGCGGAAGAGACGCGTGGGGCTTCAGCAATCCTTCCGTCGGGGAAGAAGGACGCCAAAATCGCTGCTGGAGGAGGCTTCGTCGGGGAAAACGGGTGATGGAGGTGCGGCTTCAGGCGGGAAGAGCTAGTCGGCGCTGAACGGGAGAGAAAGGCGGGGTAGGGCGGCGCTGGGAGAAATCAACCGAAACCAAAAATAGGGTTCAATTAATTCATTTCCCAGCTCCCTTTAGGAGGAGTGAATGGGGGATTTTTATAGGAGGGTTAGGACTTTAGGTTTGGCTAATGACAGCAATTTCGTAATATCATAGGAATTTATACTTTAGGAACATTGGGCTTTGAATGGATATCTTCAAAAATTATAAAGTTATAGTTAATTAAAATTTGCTTGCCCTAATTAACCTACCTCCTAAATTACCGGACCTATGCATTTAAGGTCATGTTGGCCGGTCACACCAACGAGTCGAACAAAAATTGCGCGAAAGCGTGCGCGTTACAAAATTACATCAAAAGCGCTAATACGTGCGCGATACAACTTGACGCTACATCATAATCCAAAAATAATGCGAGAAAACGTGCGCTACAATAACAAAAGACATGTGCGATAAAAATAATAAAAACGAGGAGACGCAGGTTGCATCAAAAACCTACTGGCGCATATAATGCACCTAATGGAGCTCCAAACTCTCCATATAAATAGTGGCCAGGGAAACCATCTAGTTGGCAGGAGTGGACTGAAGGTTGAAGAACTGTTCAACGCCAACGATTCAACCAAGTGGGTCGGTGCCGTCGAACAAATGGATCTTGATCCAACGGAGATGGGTTGGATGAATGTCTCTACGAGGGCGGAGAAACCCCATGTAGTCCAAGATGGGTTGCACGGTTTACGGTAGGGTGCAACTCAGGTCGGTTCAGATTGATTCCACCTAAAACCAAGAACCAATTCATGTTAGTTTTGTCCTGATTTTTCAGAACCGGAACCGACCCACGTACCTTAAATATTGAACCAGATACAAACTGAAAAGGTCGGTTTAGTCCTGGTTTGGTTCCCAGTTCTACCCATACTTCATAATTTCTCATTTGTACTCTTATATTAGTAAGTATTTCTAGGCATTGAACTGTTAATTTGTCGAACAATATATTTCATCATACTGAAAGAGTTCATATTAATTTGATTAATAATTGATAATGCAGCTCATTCATTCAATGCATGTACAATGAATAAAACTTGTTGAAAATATGCATATGATGTAATATACGAATAACATGAGAATAAATTACTAGCAATAATCGGTTCCAAGGACTTTAAAATTCAATGGCCTAATTTCAATAATCGGTTTTGGGTCGATTCTCGGGTACTCGGACATAGAACTAAGAAGCAAACCAAACTACTTGGTTCTAATTTTTTTTGGATTCACAACCGAACTGAGATCCATGAGAACCGACTCCAACAACTCGGTTCGGTTATCGGTTCTTCGGTTATTTTTGCACACTCCTAGTTTGTGGTTTACCTTCATGTCCGTGATCTATCTGTGGAGGAGACTGACATCCTAAAGACTGACTTCAAGTTGATCCAAGCGATGGGAGTCAACAGAGGCAGTGGTAGAGGTGTTCTCGTCGCCGTAGAGCTGTGTTGTTAAAGACGCGCCTCAGGCACGCCTAAGGCTTTACGCTCACCAGGCTCACCAGGCTCAGAGGTTTGCACCATCGTGCGCCTTATTTGCACCTTTGGAACATAAAAGACACGTTTGAGTGAGATTTTTGTTATCATTTTTTTTTCAAAAATAAAGAAAGAAATAATTAAGAACTCAATAATTTTTGGGTGCTGTTATTAGCAAATATATTTTGGCTTTTAACAAATCATTATTACTATCAAATCATAAAATTTGAAAATGGCTATTTGAAAACCAAATGGTTTCTGGCAAACAACTTAAAAATATTTTAAAAAAAGTTCCCAAAAATAAGTATTTGTACTATACTATATCATTTAGCATTACAAAATTGGACTAATTATCATGTTTCTTTGCTACAAAAGGATAATAAAAAAATTATCAGTTTTCATTAGCATCTCCATGGGGGAGTATATTTGCGGCAATGCACATCTTTTTAATGAATTTCTGAAACAAATAACCGGGTAAAATTGATTTTAAAAAATTGAAAAATAGGGATATCACACCACAAAGATCTCAGGAAATCTGAAAATTTTTGTATGTCAAACGCTAGGAAAAACATGGCATCACAAATGAAATTATAATAAGCTACATTAGAACCTAACAATTTCTGGAAACTGCTAGATGCTGGTGGTTGTTGCCCTGGAAAATGCAATAGAAGGAAGAGCCTGGCTGAAGCAATCAGGCATCAACAAAAAATCAGGCGGAAGCAATCAGGCGGCAGCAAAAAAAACTGAGAAGACAATCAGGTGAAAGCAAGAAATCAGCAGAGGCGAGAAACATACCCGAGCGGGAGACAACATGCAGAGAGACTTCGACGGCATCAACGACAGGTGGAGAGAACTCGACGACACCGACGACAGAGGGAGAGAGCTCGACGGGCGACGACGGCGCATGACGGGAGCAACACGCGAGAAATAAACTTGCGGCGGGTTTTTAGGGCTGGAAGGAGAATAAACGGGTTTGCTAGTAGAGATTTATTAGGTTCGAAAATTAAACAAATTAAGGCTGAACCGGGTTTGCTAACATCGATTTATGATTTGCTAGTAACAACGCCCTAATTTTTTAATGATTTAATTTTTGCAAAAGATAATTGTGCGTTGGATTTAGATATGATGCAAGTGAAATAATGTTTGAAGTTGATTATTTAAAATGGATGTGATTGCACCTTACCTTCGCTAGGCGCGCGCCTGCGCCTTAAGCCTTGTGCCTATCCTTAGAGACCCCTTTACTCCTTGGTGCACGTTGCACCTTTAATAACTAAGGCGTAAAGGGCTATTGAACGAGTCACAGACATGGAATTGAGGTGCAAGAGGGAGACAACAAGCTGCGGGGTTGAATGAGGGTGGAATGGCAGCTGAACATAACAGTGAGAAGCACGGAACTGATGTGGACCATGTGTGCCGACGAGCGACTGCAGAGGAAGGGCCTAAGGAAGGCCAACAGTCGGTAGAGGTGCCGGTGTGTGACGAGGCCCGCAAAAAAGGAACATAGGCCTCATAATCAGTAGCTGGAAGGAGGTTGCAGGCTGGAGGAGGCGCTGGCAAAAGAGGGAGCGCTAGAGTAGCTGAAGGTGCTGGAATAGACACAAAGAAGACGCTGGAGTGGGGCTATAAGTGGTTAAAATATTTAGATTAGCGGTGATGGTGGAGGTAGTAGGCTGCTAGTGAAGGCTTAATAAAATCTAAATAATCATAATTAATTATTAATAATGGTATAAAACAACAATTACACTTTTTTATTAAATATCATTTAATGGTCAAATTAACTTAAGAGTGAGGTAACACTTAATTGCGCTAGGGTTTGACCCAAGTCATGAAAATTTGACCACAAGCTCTCCTAGATTTTGTGAAACTAATCACTTCATCAATATTCAATCCCGATGTGTTTTGACCCAAATTTGATCATAAGCCAAAATTACCATTTTGCCTTTTGACTCGGTCAACTAGAAGTCCAGTCATAAAATCTAAAGTATACTCCAAGGTGTTCTAAATGCTAAAAAGTGTATACCCTCAAAATTTCATAATATCTGGAGTTGATTTGATATTTTTCATTGATTAATAAGTCAATGATGATGTTACGACCCTTGCTCTTGGATCGTGTCACCGGCGGAGGAGCTATGGTGGCGGAGGGAGGCGCTGAGCGATCGGCGATCGCGCGATGTGCGGTGTCGGCTAGGGCGCACGGTAAGGAGAACCCGTGGGGTTTTAGAGAGAGAGAAAGAGAGGAAGAGGGAAAGTAAGAGAGAGAGAGAAATTTGTTTTAATTTTTCTTGTTAACCAAACACAAAACAAGCGGCAGCTTAAGTAGGTTCCACGTGCCCCCCATTTGGGCTTACTACATATGGGTAAAATATTACTAAAAATTAACATAACGTAAACAACAGAAGTTTAAGATAACTGGCGTCGTCGCGCCCCATAACATCGCCGCCCCCGTTGGAAGACAGCTTGTCCTCAAGCTGGATCGAAGGGAAATGCAGTGGCCTCTCCTCCTGTCGCGTCATCAGCTGGAGGATCATCCACTTCGAGCCAGAATAAGCGTTTGCATCGATGTCTCGGTATGAAAGGATCATCACAATTGTACCACAAGCCTTTCTCGCGACGCTCTGCCATCTTGGTGCGGGACAGACGGCGGCGAACCGTAGGCCGCGGTGTATCGTCCCAGGATGGAGCCCTATCCAGCAAGTTGACCCGAGAAGAAGAGCCTTGATAGTCCCGACGTCCCAAAGGCGGCCGATCAAGTAGCAGTCGCCGCTCACAAGCCCTGACGAGGCTCATAGAGGTGTTGAGATCACGAGGCAGATGGAACTCCACATCCCAACGTAAGCGCTCGTGGAGGCCGGCGGTGAAGAGGGGAACCTGCTGCTCCGGTAAGACAGATGTTGCCCTGGACAACAGTATTTGGAATTGTTCCAGGTAGGTTTCGATGGAGCCAACCTGTTTGAGGTTTGCCAAATCGCCGAGTGGGTTGCCCTGTAGGGCCGGTCCAAACCGAAGGGTGCAGGCCGTGCCAAAAGCTGCCCAGGAAATGTTGGGTTGTTCCCGCAGAAGTTGAGTGAACCATAGTTGTGCGGAGACGAGTAAATGGAAGGAAGCGATGCCGACGCGTTCTTCATCTGGAGTGCGGTGGTTTGCGAAAAAAATATCGCAACGTGTAAGCCACGGAAGGGGGTCCTCGCGGCCTTTGTAGATGGGAAAATCCATCCGAATAGTACGTGCGGAGGAGGGATAGTCCACGCCCGGAGGAGCGGTGGAGTCCACCCGGCTTGCCGAAGGGTGGTCAGGAGTAGTCAGAGGCGGAGGAGACGACATGCCTTGTAGGGCATCCAAACGGGCGTTGAGGGCGTCCATCTTTGCTTTCTGAGTTGCAAACATAAAGTGGAAAAGAGCCATGAGTTCGGCGAGGGAGGGAGGAGCATCTGCCAACGGAGATAGGGCGGAACGGTTGGAGGGTGGAGTTGGAAGGAGGCCGGCGGAAGAAAAGAGACGCAGAGTAAGGGCGTAGGCGCAGGTCGACTGGCCGGTGAGCGGGTTGGGCTGGCTGTGGCTTGCCGATGGAGTGGAGGAGTGATCCCGTGCGCAGGAGGAGAAATCGACGGAATCGGCGGAACGCGCGATCGGCGGAATCGGCGGCACGACCCAGTCGCGCGATTGAGAGGGCTGGAGAGAGGAGAGTGGCTCTGATACCAAGTTGTTACGACCCTTTCTCTTGGATCGTGTCACCGGCGGAGGAGCTATGGTGGCGGAGGGAGGCGCTGAGCGATCGGCGATCGCGCGATGTGCGGTGTCGGCTAGGGCGCACGGTAAGGAGAACCCGTGGGGTTTTAGAGAGAGTGAAAGAGAGGAAGAGGGAAAGTAAGAGAGAGAGAGAGAAATTTGTTCTAATTTTTCTTGTTAACCAAACACAAAACAAGCGGCAGCTTAAGTTCCACGTGCCCCCCATTTGGGCTTACTACATATGGGTAAAATATTACTAAAAATTAACATAACGTAAACGACAGAAGTTTAAGATAACTGGTGTCGTCGCGCCCCATAACAGATGACTTGCTAGACAACTCATGAGATCAAATTTTTTGTAATTCCCCATAAACAATGACGATGCGTTCACTATGTCGTTAGGAGGTTCAAGGTGTCGAAGAACCCATGCTGGCCACTGATGTGTTCCAATTCGGCCATGATAGCTCACATATCAGAATAACTTATTGAGGTTGATCCATGTCGCATTCGTACACCAAAAACCTAAACATTCTAGTCCAATTTGCTCAATGTGTCATATAAGGTCTAAAAGTACATGTACATTTTTTTATATGTGTGATGTTATTCTTAAAATAGTGATCTCTGTAGAAATGGAGAAAGCCAACCTTGTATATATGTTCACTTGGTAATAGTTACAAGTATACATACCCTTATATAGGAGAAGAAGGAAGGAAAAATCCTAATACATGATGTGGGACTAATACAAGAGAGAGAAAAAAATAAGGAACAACATGGGCCCTTAAATGGGCTTTTCTAACACTCCCCCGCAAGCTGGAGCGTACAAGTCGTAGGCGCCAAGCTTGGATAAGAACTGATAGTATAGCGGCCTGGAGAGAGCTTTCGTCAGGATGTCCGCAACTTGGTCGGTAGCAGGAACATGCGCCAAATCTATCTTCTTTGACTGTACCTTTTCCCGGATAAAGTGACAGTCAACTTCGATATGTTTTGTTCGTTCGTGAAAAACCGGATTCTTGGCAATATGAATTGCTGCCTGACTGTCGCAAAATAAGGTTGCCAGAGATGAGAGACGAACACCTAAGTCTCTCAGAAGGCCTTCAAGCCAGGTTAGCTCAGAAACGACAGCAGCCATAGCCCGGTACTCGGCTTCGGCAGAGGAACGCGCAACCACATTCTGTTTCTTGCTACGCCAAGTTATGAGGTGTCCACCAAAGTAAGTACAGAATCCAGTTGTGGAGCGCCTATCATCAATAGATCCTGCGTAGTCAGCGTCAGAATACGCGACAAGAGATAGAGATGTGGATGGCTTGTACACGAGTCCTTGTCCGGGGGCGATCTTGAGATATCGAAGGATGCGCTCGACAGCTTGAAGATGAGATGTCCGAGGAGCGTGCATGAAACGACTCACAACTCCCACAGCAAATGAGATGTCTGGTCGAGTCACCGTAAGGTAGATCAGCTTCCCAACCAAGCGTCTGTAATATTCCGGATTTGTAAGTAGCTTGTCAGAGTCAGAGCTATGGGCCGAGAGCTTGTGATTTGCGTCCATAGGAGTCTCTGCAGGTTTGCACCCAGAATAACCTGCATCACGAAGGAGGTCTATACAGTACTTCCTTTGAGATAACACAAGACCATCAGGGCGTCGGGCGACCTCGAGCCCAAGAAAGTACCGAAGGTTGCCCAGGTCTTTGATTTGAAAGGCAGAATTCAACTGTGCCTTGATCTGTTGTATTCCTGTCGTGTCGTCGCCAGTAATCAGGATATCATCAACATAGACCAGAAGAATCACAGTCCCGGTTGACCGATGTCGGGTGAAGAGAGAAAAATCAGCCGAGCTCCGAGTGAAGCCACTAGCACAGACCACCTTACTGAACTTTTCAAACCATGCACGCGGGGACTGTTTGAGACCATAAATGGATTTCCGAAGGTGGCATACCAAAGACTCCCCCGTGGTCTCAAACCCGGGAGGCTGCTGCATATAAACTGTCTCCTGGAGATCGCCGTTGAGGAAGACATTCTTGATATCCAACTGATAAAGTGACCAGTGACGATGAACAACCAAGGAGAGAAGAACGCGGACCGTGTTCTATTTGGCCACGGGAGAGAAGGTTTCCTCGTAATCAAGGCCATGTTGCTGAGTAAACCCCCGTGCCACAAGACGTGCCTTCAGACGGTCGATAGTGCCATCCGCTGCATGTTTAATGACAAAGACCCATTTGCAGCTAACAGGGGTGTGGCCAGTAGGAAGAGGAACCAGATCCCAGGTCTGGTTAGCCCAGAGAGCCTGCATTTCATCGTGCATAGCAGCCCGCCATCCTGGGTGGTGAAGCGCCTCCTGCACATTGTTAGGAAGAGAAATAGAGGAAAGGGAGGTGGCAAAAGCGTAGAGAGGCGGTGTGAGCCGATGTAGAGAGACGTAGTTGGTCAAGGGATGAGCTGTAGAGACGGGAGCGTGATCGACCGCAGCCGAGCTATCGCTGGCAGCAGGGAGCTGGGTCACGGGAGCATCCATGGATGGACGACGTGAGTAGACACAGATTAGCGGTGGAGGAACCCGAGGAGGAACGGGGGGAGAGGAGGAAGAAGACGGCACATATGGCGTGACCGGGACAACGGGCCGGAGAAGAGAGGGAGCAGAAGACGAGGGAGCAGAAGACGAGGTGGTGCCGGGTAAGTGGAAGGGCTGGTCTTCGCAGAAGGTGACATCTGCAGAAACGACCATTTTGCCGGTAGTAGGAGAGTAGCAGACGTACCCCTTTTGAGTGCGGGAGTAGCCAACAAACATATACTTGGCGGCCCGAGGAGCAAGTTTGTCGGAAGGAGGGCCAAGAAGGTGGACATAACAAACACACCCGAAGATCCGTGGTGTGAGAGAGGTGAGGGGGATGGAGGGATAGAGGAGTTGGATAGGCGAGGCAAAATTAAGGACAGAGGAGGGAAGGCGGTTGATGAGATGACAGACGGTGGAAACAGCAAAGTTCCAATATTCGGTGGGAACATGCATTTGGAACATAAGAGAGCGGGCAACATCGAGAAGATGACGATTTTTTCGTTTGGCCACCCCGTTTTGCCGAGGGGTATACGCACAGGAAGTTTGATGGATGACACCAAAGTCTGTGCAGAGATCGGAGAAGGCACGACCCGTATACTCCCGAACATTATCAGTGCGAATGACTTTGAGAGGAGTGGCGAACTGCGTACGCATCTCAAGTAAAAAGGCACGAAAGACAGAGGGAAGTTCAGTGCGATCATGTAGGAAATAGAGCCACGTGGTACGGGAGTAATCGTCAATGAACGTGACAAAATACCGAAAGCCAAAAATACTAGGGAGCCGATAAGGACCCCAAATATCAGAATGAACTAACGACAAGGGAGTAGGACTCCTGGTACAGGCAGGGGGAAAAGAGGAACGGTGTTGTTTGCCGTAGACACAAGATTCACAGGAGAATTCTTGTAAAGAGATATCAGGAAGAGCCCGCTTGAGAATCGAAAGGGGAGCATGTCCAAGGCGGCAATGCCAATCAACAGTAGAGATGGTGGAGAGAAGAGTTGGTGGGATATCCAAGATGTACAACCCATTCACCAGCTGCCCCTGACCAATGGTACTCCGGGTGCGGCGATCCTGCATAAGAAAAGAAGAGGGTGAAAATGTAATACAACAGTCAAGGTCGTGTGTGAGACGACTAACTGATAATAAATTGAAGGGAGAACCCGGAACGTGAAGAACCGAGGAAAGATAAAGGGTTGGCGTAAGCTGAAGATCAGCGGAGCCAAAGACAGGGAGGGTGTCACCGTTGGCCACAGTGATGCGAGCAGGATGAGGCATTTGGAGATATACTGGGGGCTTCTGAGAGGAGATATGGTGAGTAGCGCCAGAATCAATGATCCAACAAGGATGATGAGAGAGGCAGGTGATACCCTCCGTAGAGAAGGACACAACAGAGGTGACAGCTGAAGCAGCAGGCGCCATGCGGTGACAGAGACGAGGCCGGGTGACTAGCAGAAGGGAGGCCGGCAGCGAGCAGGAACAGTCCGCGGCGGACTGGAGGCGGTTGAGACGAGTAGGGCAGACCGCAGCGGGTAGAGAGAGGCCGCGCGGACAGAGACAGGCCGCAGCGGACAAAGAAGGAGGCCGCGACGAGTAGGGAGGCCGCGACGGACAGAAAAGAGGCCGCAGGCAAGACAGACTGCGATCAAGCAAAGAGCGCAGGAGCGGGCTGACGAGAGGCCGCGACTAGGAGAGAGGCCGCAGCGGACGGGTAAGAAGGTGGTCCCACGGAGAGAGAAAAGGTTATAAAAGAGAGCGTCCGCAGCAAGAGAGAAGAGCGCACAACGGACAAGAGGAGGGTCTGCAGCGGACAGGAGCAATCCGCAAGAGATTGCGGAGTCGGTTGAGGGAGTCCGCGAGGGAGCGCGCAACGGACAAGAGGAGAGTCCGCGGCGGACAGAGAAGGAGTCCGCAAGAGATTGCGGATAGGGAGTCCGCGAGGGAGCGCGCAACGGACAAGAGGAGAGTCCGCAGCGGACAGGAGCAGTCCGCAAGAGATTGCGGATAGGGAGTCCGCGAGCAAAGAGGCTCGAGCGGACAGAAGCAGAGCGAGCTAGAGTGGAGCAGTCCGCGAGCAAAGAGACTCGAGCGGACACAAGAGAGCGGTCAGCGGACAGGAAGGAAACCAAGAGGTTGAGGTCGCCGAGGTCGCGCCGGACAAGAGGAGGCCGCAGCGAAAAAGGGAAGCAGTGGACCCCACAGGATGGCTATAAATAGGGGGCCAGAGGAGGAAGGAGAAGGCGGGATGAGAGGTGGTTCCATGGGAGGAGATGCTGCGGACTGGACAAGGGAGGCCGCAGGACTGAAGCGGCTAGAAGATGCGGACACACTTTCGCAGGCCGCAGAGGAGAGGTGGTTCCACGGAGGGAGAGGCAGCGGACAGGAAAAGGGAGGCCGCAGGAGGTCGCAGGAAAAGGGAGGCCGCAGGAGGTCGCAGGCCGCAGGGCGGACAGAAAGGGGAGTCCGCAGGAGTCAGCAACCTGGCTCTGATACCATGTAGAAATGGAGAAAGCCAACCTTGTATATATGTTCACTTGGTAATAGTTACAAGTATACATACCCTTATATAGGAGAAGAAGGAAGGAAAAATCCTAATACATGATGTGGGACTAATACAAGAGAGAGAAAAAAATAAGGAACAACATGGGCCCTTAAATGGGCTTTTCTAACAATCTCTATAGGACTTTTGATAATCATCTAGATGATTGCTGCTAACATAGTCAAATTGTGTCTTAGAGTAGACACGATTCCTATGAACGTGCGGCGATGGATGAGGGAGATAAACATAGTAAAATGAGAATCTCTCTAGAGGAGCTTTATGGGGTTGAACATATATAGACTTTGGTTCCTCAAATAGAGAAGAGGTGTCCTAACGATGACCCAAATGATACTCGACCCTATCAACATAAAATCATGTTGAACGATCACTATGACTAAGCATGGATAACCTATCGACTTTATAAGACCTACCACTACGTAACTTTAACACAACTTGACTCTGATACCAACTAATGTCCGGTAGCCTAGGTGCGGGTGAACTCTAAACATGCAACCCTAGGTGTAGTGTCGAGGAAATAATTCTTATCTAACCCTAGGGTGATTCGTGTATGTAACGAGAGATTGGATAGTAAATTGCAAATAATAACGAGAGCATAAAACACATACAATTATCACAGAGTTGCAAACAATTTTTTAAAAGGAATGCATTTAGGCTTTCCTCGTATTTGAGGGCCAAAAGCTAATGTGCGCAGGAGAAAAACTCCTGCAAATCACGATTAATCCCAAAAAACTACCAAACTAGACATCCATTATCATATATAGTTTGATCAGTACAATAATGATTACAACAAAACAACCAAACTAGAACTCACAAGCATATGTGTTGTCGGCATAGGACAGGAAGATCCGTAGATCATGGAGATGTATGATGGCTGTCCAAAGGGATAATATACCTGAATGGTAGTTGGAAGGGGCTGATTAGGGAAGTTGGGGGGGGGGGGTGGAATTACGGGTTTTATATGTGGAGGAGGGCTGGCGGGGCCTCCGACTAGGTCCAAAGAGATATGGAGGGGTTTAAGTGGGTAGAGCAGGGGATGAGAGGGCTGGCTGGTTGTTTGAAGACTTGAGAAGGGGTGGTTGACTGTAAGGGAAGACCTTATAATGTAACAGGTCGCTTCTTTTGGAGGAAAATGTGAAGGACAATTGGGAGTTCGATAGCGGGGTCATAGTTGGCTGAGCAGGGAAGGTAGTAAAAGGTTTGGTTAGGGCTGACTGTAGGAAAGATGGAGCCTGACGATAGGAAAACAGGAGTCTGACGGCAGGAAAACAGGTGCCCAACTGCAGAAAAACAGGTGCCATATTGGTTTATGGGTAGACAATGACTGTTAGGGAAGGGGACAAATAGTGGGAACAAAAGGAAAGATAAGGATACAAACTAAGGAGTCGGCACCTTAGGGTTTCGGGGACGCAACACTGCGAGTGATCGCTGGATTTTGGGAAGAGAGTTTTCCAAAATATGCAACACCCTATGATGGCTACCCACACCTCATATTTATGATAAAGCATTATTTAGGACAACCATCTTTAATGATTATGATTGACCGTACGCGATGGTTGTCCAATCTCCCTAAAAAATACTAAAAATAAAACAAATACATAAAAAATATCGAAATGTAGATCCAAATACAATCGCGGAGTCGGATCATCCGTCAAGCAATGTTAAATATGGCAGGTGACAAATCAGTCATGAACAAGCCCAAAACTCATGCTCCACCATCTTGTCGATCTCCATCACATCTTCTCTTGGATGATCAAAATTGTTTTCCTATAATTTGTCCATCTTTTATTTTTTGAACATTTTATTTTCTCCATCTTCTGCCGAACTAAGAGAAGTTCGATATTTTCTTTCGTACAACTCTTCAAAGGGTGTCATCTGAATCGTGGAATAATAACAGATATTTCTCCAAAGAACCTTTCACATCAAGTACACTCATTCTCAGTAAATCTTCTAACATCTAGATAGTTCGTTTAGATTGATCGTCTGTTTTGTGGATGGAAACAAGTACTGTACAATACTTCGTCCTCCGACGTTTGTGTACAAATTTCCAGGTATCTGATGTTAATCGAACATCTCTGTCAAAAATGATAGTTCGGGGAATTCCCCACAACTTTACAATATATTATAATATATATATATAGTAATCTATTATGGGCCTTAGAATGTTGCCGGAGTAAAGGCCGGAGGTGGAGACGACGATGGCAGAGATACTGCGGAGCCTTGACCGCGGCTTCCTAAGCGGGGCGTGCTCGAGAGAGAGAGAGAGAGAGAGAGTGAGAGAGAGCTTCTAAGATCTCTTTAGGGTTAGGGAAAATAAACTTTCTTCATTCATATCGATACAAGACCCACTAGGTCCTTTAAATAAGACTTACAAACGATACCAAAATGGAAAGAACACTAAAAGAACTAACAACGGACTTGGATTTGCGACTAAAAGGGACATGACTCAATTAACGACGTCATATAAGGACGTGACTCTTATGACATTAAATGCATATTTGGAAATAAATAATACTGAGTAATGCCATAATAAGACCCCTAACATAATCTTTCTTTATTGTGATAAAATGTGCAATCGTTAGCTGATGAGTTATTATCCACATGCCATCATTCCTTTGTTTATTACACGATAAGGTAAATACAAATTCCATTGTGATATTGTCCCACTTCCATTCAGGAATGGGTAACGACTGTAAATAATCTCATGGCTTAGTATGTTTATCTTTCACAACTTGACATCTATGACACCTTGCAACATATGTAATCACATCTTTCTTTATTCATGACCGCCAAAAGTGCAGTTTTAAATCGTGATGCATTTTAGTTTGTCCAATGTGGATTGAATATGGAGTATTATGTTCTTCATGCATGACGTCATTTCTCAAGTTATATACATCCGGAACACAGAGCCTGCCATTCATGGCAACAATCCATCCTTTTCCATGAAATTATTTGACTCTCCTTTCTTGACTTTCTCCAATAATTCCATTAAGAAACCATCCCAGTACATAGCTGTTGTATTCTATCTTTTATTGAGTACTTGATTTGCATCTGAAATAATTGCAACCATTTGTCTTCTTGTGTCAAAACAAGGATGATTTCCATCTTTTCAAACTCTTTTAGTAACTGTTTGTCATACGCCTTCATTATAGATAATTTAGCAATTCTTTTTCTACTCAAAGCATCATCAAAATCATAGGCCGGATAATTTTTATCTACTTCCTTTAACTATCTAGAGGCATAAACAATAACTCTTCCTGTTGCATTAAAAAACAATCCAAGCCTTTGTAAGAAGCATCACTATGTATTTGAAATCTCTTCTTCTCGATGACATCACTAGCACAGGAGCCATAATCAGTCTTTCTTTCAACTCCTCGAATGCATGTTGACATTTGTCATCCCATTTAAATGTAAAATTCTTCCTTGTCAACTATATTAAAGGTAAAACAATCTAGGAAAAGTCTTGGTATCAACTTCACAACCTTTCCTAATTTTCTTTATTGCTTTCATGGCTTAGATCAGTGTCTTCAATGTTTCTAAAGATCACAAAATTCTGACCGAATATTGAATGATAACCTCCTTTATCTTACAATTGATAACAACTTCCGGCCTTGATAGCTGGTTCATGCCCAATATTATATTATATTTTGCAATTGGTAACTTTGCCAAGTCTACTTCCATTACTTTATCGTCGATACAGAGTTGAACTCGAGCTCATAGTTGTGTTGCCATCACATTATTATTTGGCATCATAATATTTAATGTGTCGTGGTATGATTTTAAGCGGAAAAGATTGAGAATATGTGTCAAAATAAAAGAATGACTTTGTCTAGTATTAAATAGAACTGTCAACAAATGGTCATGAGCATAGATCATACCTGTGACTAGAATGGAGTCAGCTTTCGCCTCTTGCTGCCTCAAGTTGAATACTTGAGTCTGAATGCGTCTTTCTTTGCGAACATTTTCCATTGGTGCTGGTGCAAAAACAATATATTCACTATCCTTGGATGTATCCAATTAATACAATTTCTGTGGCTGCATTGGTTGGTTTCCACTTAAACTTCCTTCTTTCATCTGTCTTGACTTGGGTCATTCGCTCCGTTGATGACCAGGTTGACGATAGAGGTAATATATACCAGCGCCGACTAAGCATTGTCCTTTATGAACCTTTCCATATTTGTCACATTTTTTTGATGGTGACCGATTAATACCGCTACTCATTGCAGGAGGAGGGAGCTGAGACATCTTTTTCCACTGCGACTCACATGTCTTTCTTGATGACTCTTTGGTCTGTCCCTAGGACGATTGCTTCTTCATGAATTTCTTTATCGTCTGGATCTTCTCCAAGTGAATCTTAATTAGTCTAGCCTTCTCCACTAACGTACAATAATCCGTGATACATATCGACATTTGATATGCGTGAATATTATCACGCAGTTCTTGTTGAAAGCAAAGATATTACTTTGCTTCAGTGTCCAACAATCCTGCATATTATGCCAAACTCGAAAATTCGGCTTCATACTGCAACACTATTCTATTATCCTGAACTAACCGTAAAAGATTCTCTGATAACAGTCTCTTTTCTTACACGGGAACAAACCATTTGGCAAATTTTTGTATGATGTCATACTACAAAATTTCAGTCGGTCCTCTCGTCTCAAATTTTCCACTAATTAAATTGTCTCACCATCGTTTGGCTTCTCTTTCCAACAAAAAGGTAACCGGGTCGACCTTGCCATCTTCAGGACACCGCATCACTCAAAAGATTGTCTTGATTTGTTTAATCCAGTCTTCTGTCTTAATCGTGGTTAGGCTACCCCAAAAGGCAGGTGACTTCAACTCCAGAAATTTCTTTAAATCAACATCTACTTGTCTTCCCACTTATTGCGGCTGCATTGAGGGTCCAACTGGAGGCATCATTAGGGGAGTGTCTCTAACCAGTTGGATGCTCTCCACAATTGCACGAGAAATATCAGTCACTTCCAGTTATGGATTCTGTCCATTATCTTTCCTCAGACATAACAAGCTTTACTACTTCAGGTTCTTCTCGTGTTCTCCGTCTAGAGTAAACCTGAAGGGGTTCCTTTGGAACATGACATGATTATCTTTTAACATGAGCACAATTAAATCAAGATATTCTCAAGTCATTATTATGTACATTGATTCAGTATTTATTGCAGCCAAAACTCAAAAACGTAGCTCTGATATCACTTAATTATGACGACCCGCAGATCGCCACAATTTTCAGTACACATCACATAACAAAGTTTCAAGTTTTTATCTTACCGCACAGTAAAACATACAATGAGTACCAAAATGCACAAAATAAAAATATTTTATTGTATTAAAAGCTTAATTATACAAGGTCATGTCTAGTTCTAACCATACATAAACATACATATGAGCTCATAAATATAAAAAAAAAACTATACTACAAACATACGTGTTGACTCAGGCATATAACTTCATAAATACTACTGTATAATCCACAATTTATACTATTATTCCTATCAAAAGTTTTACCCACAACTTATATTGTTCTTTCTTTTCTTTCCTTTTTCATAGAGTTTCTTATTGGTGTCTAGATTTGTACCGCTTTGACCCTAAAAATTTAGAATATAAAGGGTTAGTCATAAAGATTAAGTGAGATTTTACCTCTTTAACCATTATACAAGCAAACCCAAAGGATTAGTAGCAATATGCATAAATTTATAATCTTTTCATTTTTACAGCACTTACGCAGTGATCTATAGAAATCAGTAATTAGTAAGAAGTAGTATTAATTTAGGAATCTGTATCAGTAATAAACAATATCAATCTAGGTGTACAACCCCACATTCGCTGAGCCAGACCAAGAGGCACAATGGTCACAGGAGGGTTAGCCGAAGTGGTCCCGCCCTAAGGAGGATCTCGCCCACAGAAGGCGGAAGCGCTCTCGCCGAATGCTATAAGGGAAAAATCGTGGGCCGAGAACGCCAAGCGCAAGCCACGCGGAAGCACTCCCGCCCAAACCAAGCTCCTATCTCAAAGGGTTCTCGCCTAAGCCAAGCGAGAACGGTCGCGCCATACCCTGGGCTGAAGGGTCTTGGCATAGTTCCCGCCGAGTTCTCGCCGAGTGGGGCCCAGGGCCTTTGAAGGAATGTCTTTATTGCCCTCAGGAGAAATTACTTCAGTACCCTCAGGAAAACAGCGGGATTTGGCTATTGGCAGACCAACTAAGGGCTTTTCAGTAAATTCAGGACAGCAAAATGCTATAAATAGACCCATAAGGGCTCCTTAGAAAGCAAGCGATCATTGTCTCCGGAATTCTAGTGCTTTCTGAGGAGCTCCTAGCCCAGCTTTGGCTTTGGAGGGGAAGCTCTCAGAGATCTTCCGGGTGTGAGGTGGGACCTCCCTGCTGAGGCTTTTGGGTCAGTCTTAGGTCCTTAGAATCCAGCCGAGGGGTGAGACTTGAGAGTAGTAGGTTTTGGCTGCATCCCTTTTTTCTTCGAACTTCAGTTGAGGTCAATTTTGGCTTCAACAGTTCTGGTGCGGTGAGCGTGGAGCGCAGCCGATTCAAGAAAGCCTTAAGTTTTGTCCTATGGCTGGAGGTGAAGGCGAAGGGTCAGGTTCTGGAGGCTCCCCCACCCGGGGAGAGGAAGCGACGAGGAGGATGCTGGATGAGTTCAGGCGAGAGGTTCTGCAAACGATCAGCTTGGCCTTCTCGGCGCGAGGCGAGTGGGCCACCCCTCAGGTCCCGATAGAAGAGGTTCCGCTCTTAGGCGAGAACGCCCCAGGGCAGCGCCCAGGAAAGGAGGTCCCGGGCGAGGCTGGCGAGAGAGACGTGGCCGCGCGGGAGCTATTCCCGGGCCAGAGCCAGCGCCCGGGCAAGGAGGCGCTAACAGAGCCAGGCGAGAAGGAGGCGGCGGTGCGGGAACTCTTCCCAGGGCACGGTCTCGCGGATCGGGCGAGCCAGCCGAGGCCGCGAGACGTGCCTTCTCGCCAGGCAGGAGGCGAGAGCCCATTTAGCGAGCTCATCATCTCGGCTCCGGTACCGGAAGGGTTCCGGGAGCCCGACATGTCCTACTACTCAGGGAAGGATGACCCGGTGCAACACGTACAGTGGTTTGAAGACGTCGTATCAATAAGGCAGATGACAGACGCCTTCAAGTGCCGACTGTTCGCCATCACGTTGAAGGAGAAGGCAAGGGACTGGTTCACCAGTTGCCAGCAAGGTCGATCTACTGTTTTGAAGATTTGCGGAGAAGCTTTCTGTTGAGATTCTCCACCTCAAAAAAGCGGAAGAAGGAAGCGGAGTGTCTGTTTGCAGTGAGGCAGAGGCCGGATGAGACGTTGGGTCACTATGTCGACCGGTTCCAGGAAGAGATCCTTCTGGTCCAGGAGGTTCCAGGGTACGCGCTGATGTTGGCCTTCACCCTGGGGCTGAGACCGGGATTTTTTAGCATGGAGTTGAAGAGGATGCCCCCCCTCTCCTTTGAGGAGCTCATGGAGAGGGCGGCAAAGGAGATCGATTTCGAGAGAGCAAACCCAGCGTTCGCCAGGAAGTTGGCCAAGCTAGCAGAAGAGGACGGGAAGGAACCAGCGGCAGGAAGACAGAAGGAATCAAGAGAGCAGAGGGAGCAGAGAGAAGATAGGAGAAGGGAGGAGCCCCGAAGGTTTGGGCAGCAGCAGGGGTGGGGGGCCCGGGAGCCAGTCAACCGGTTGGGTTGGAGGCCCCAGGAGGGTCGCCCCCAAGGTCCAGGAGAAGGCTATCGGGGAAGAGATAACCTACGGGAGCCCCGGAGGTTCGATCGACCGGCATGGAGGCAGGAGCCGAGGGATCGTCCCCCACCACCGCAGGAGGCAATGGAAGTAGGAAGAGGGAGAGGAGCAGCCAGAGGAGCTCGAGGAGGAAGAAGAGGAAGGGGAGACGGGAGAAGGGGCGGGGAGGCGTTGCTCTTTTGTGACTTCCACCAGGAGGAGGGGCACGCAACGGCCACCTGCCCGGAGTTCTTAGAGTTAAGGGCGGCCAGAGGAGCAGGGAGGCAAGATCCACCGATGAGGATAGTGGAGGTGCAGCAGGGAGAAGCGGAGGACAGGTGAAGACCGGGTGGATGTGGGGACCCGGGGAGGAATCGGGGTGATTCATGGAGGAGTGGGGATTGAGGCAACCCGTAAGGGGAGCCTTCAAACCATGTACCGGAGAGGGGTAGCCTCAACCTCCCAGGTTCCCCCACCAGAAGAAAAGATCACTTTCTCATCAGCGGACATGCCAGACTATGAAGATCCGTTCTGCGACGCCCTGGTGATCCAGACGGCAGTGGAGAACTATACCGTTTCGAGGATACTGGTAGATAACGGGAGCTCAGTTAACGTCATCTTCAAGAAGGCTTTCGATGAGATGAGGGTTGAAGGGAAGAGGGTCTTAGCGTCGGACGGACCTCTGTTCGGATTCTCCGGGGAGAGGAAGGAGGTGGAAGGAGGAGTAGGGTTGCACGTAAGGTTGGGGGGCGTATCGCGGAACTGCAGGTTCGTGATCGTGGACGCCCCGAGCAGCTACAACGCCATCTTTGGGCGTCCCCTCATCAGCGCCTTTCGCTGCGTCCCCTCCTCGTTCCATCAATGCCTCAAGTTCAACAATGGGGGGGTGCAGGTCAGGGTTAGAGGGGACCCGAAGGTGGCAAGACAATGTTACGTTACGGCAGTCAACACCATCTCATGGATGGCGGAGGCGGAAGAATTGGAGATTGAGATGGCAGCCCTAGAAGAGGTTGTGGAGGAAGAGGAGATGGTCCTTGAGGAGGTAAGAAAGGAAGCTGGAGAGATAGCTGGAGAGGAAGTCGGAGAAGGAGAGATAGGGAAGCCGCGAGAGGATGTGCAGAGGGTCCAGGTGAACGAGGAGCAGGAAAGCCCGGAAGGGGCGATGGAAGTAGGGGGGGAAGTGGCAGAAGAAGTCGAGGGGGAGGTCCCGAGGGGCGTGGGAGCCGAGCAGCAGCAGCAGAGGGGGATAGAAGCGATGGAGATTGAGGAGGAAAGGGGAGAGCTGGAGCTGGAGGAAGAGGCAAGGACTGGTTGGGAGCAGTCGCGGCTGGAACCGGCTGAAGAAGTGGTGGAGATGGAGGTCTTCACCAAAGCAGGAGAGGTGCAAAGGGTGCGGGTCAGCGGGGGGTTGAGTCTTGAGGCCCGGGAGCAGGTGCGGGCCTGCATTCAAAGCAACGTTGACGTCTTCGCTTGGAGCGCGGCGGACATGCCAGGCATCGACGCCGACGTAGCCTGCCATCGCCTGAACCTGGATCCCCGCGCCCGCCCCATCCGTCAGAAGATGAGAGCCATCGCCACCAAGCTGGAGGAGCCCATTCGCGAGGAGGTCAAGAAGCTCTTGGAGGCGGGCTTCATTTCAGAGATCCAGTATCCAGGCTGGATCTCCAATGTGGTAATGGTGAAAAAGGGATGTGGTAAATGGAGGATGTGTGTAGACTTTTCTTTGTTGAATAAATCATGCCCTAAGGATTGCTATCCCCTGCCTCGGATCGACGCGCTGGTTGATTCAGCCGTCGGTTTTTCTGTCATGAGTTTTTTAGATGCTTTTTCAGGTTACCACCAAATCCGGATGCACCCTCCTGACACCAAGGATGTGTCCTTCATCACAAGGGAGGGGTGCTTCAGCTACAAGATGATGCCCTTTGGGTTAAAGAACGCAGGGGCTACCTATCAGCGCATGATGGATAGGGTCTTCCGGGATCAGAGGGGGAGGAACTTGGAGGTCTACGTCGACGACCTAATGATCAAAAGCAAATGCATAGTTTCGCACCTGCAAGACCTCGAGGAAACATTCGCCACCCTGAGAAGGTTTAAAATGAGGCTGAATCCCTTGAAGTGTGTCTTCGGGGCAAGCCGCGGGAAGTTCCTCGGGCATCTCCTGACTCCGGAAGGAGTGGAGCCCAATCCGGACAAAGTCAAGGCCATCCTGAATTTGGAGTCACCTCGCGACATCAAGGAGGTCCAGCGCTTGACAGGCAAGCTGGCTGGGCTAAGCAGGTTCCTCTCCCGGGCAGGAGACAGATGTTCTTCATTCTTTAGAGTGCTGCGGGGGAATCAAAGGTTCGAGTGGACGGCCGAGTGCGAAGAGGCTTTCCAGGGGCTGAAAAGACAACTCTCTCAGGCTCCCCTCCTTCAGAGCCCAAAGGATGGGGAGGATTTGACCTTATATCTCGGAGTAGGGGCGGAGGCGGTAAGCTCCGTCCTAGTGAGAGAAGAAGGAAAGAAGCAGCTTCCCATCTATTACGTCAGCCGATATTGAAAAAGGCAGAGCTTCGCTACCCTATCCTGGAAAAGCTTGCTTATGCCTTGGTCATCTCGGCCAGAAAGCTTCGTCCGTACTTTCAAGCGCACTCGATTAGGGTGGTGACCGACCACCCTCTTCGCAAGATCTTCGATGGAGTGGAGCACTCGGGAAGGCTGGCTAAGTGGTCCATTGAGCTAAGCGAATTCGACATCTCCTTTGTACCAAGGCTCTCCATCAAGGCGCAGGCGGTGGCGGACTTTCTAGCAGACTACGTTGTTGAGGTCGAGGGGGAAGAGCAGCAACCGCGAGAAGCATGGAGGTTAACGGTTGATGGGGCCTCAGGAAGGCACTCCCTAGGGGCAGGGTGGTGTTGACAAGTCCCCAGGGGGTAACTATAGAACAAGCAGTCATTTTACATTTCCCAGTGACCAACAATCAAGCGGAGTATGAGGCCGTCATTGCTGGCCTTCGCCTGGCAAAGGAACTGGGGATTCAGGAGGTAGAAGTCTTCACTGATTCAAAGGTAGTGACATCGCAAATCCGGGGAGAGTTTGAAACTCGGGAACCAACCCTCATCAGATACCTCTCCAAGGTAAGGTGATCATCGGAGGATTCCGGTCCTTCTCAATTCGACATATTCCAAGGGAAGAAAGTGTAACCGCCGATCGACTGGCCAAGTTCGGACCGCAGGTAGGAGGGACCTTGACGGAGCTATTCCGACCGGCTATAGATGAGGGAGAATTGATGATGGTGGATCGACAGCCCTCGTGGGTGGATCCATTTGTGGCCTTCCTGACCACCGGAGAACTGCCTGAGGGGACCAAGGTGGGGAGAAGCTTTAAGCACAAGGCGGCTCACTACTTGATGATGGAGGGGGGTCTGCATCGCAAAATGTTGTCAGGGCTCCTAGCCAGATGTGCGACCGAAGAGGAAATCCCGAAGATTTTAGGGGAGGTGCATTCGGGCGAGTGCGGCAGTCACTCTGGAGGAAGGACACTGGAGGCTAGGGTGGTCAGACAGGGGTACTTCTGGCCCACCCTAAGGAAGGATGCTATGGAGTTTGCAAGGAGGTGCCAAAAATGTCAGCTCTTCGCCCCCCTTCAACTCTTGGCAGCTCAAAGACTCCGGAGTATCACGGCACCATGACCATTTGCTATCTGGGGAATGGACTTAGTTGGGCCCTTCCCTCCGGCTAGTGGACAGAGGAGGTTCCTCTTGGTCATGATTGATTACTTCTCGAAGTGGCTAGAGGTAAAAGCCTTAGCCAAGGTCACCTCGCAGGTTATAAGGAACTTCATTTGGGGAGAGATCATTTGTAGACATGGGTTGCCCCAAGCAATAGTGACCGATAACGGCCCCCAGTTTGCCAGCGAGGAGTTCATCAGCTTCTGCGCTCAACTGGGGATAGATCTCCGGTTTGCCTCCGTCCATCACCCTCGAAGTAACGGTCAAGTGGAAGCAGCAAACAAGATCATTGTCAACCTACTAAAGAAGAAGGTGGAAAACTTGAAGGGAAATTGGGTGGAACAGCTCCCATCGGTCCTGTGGGCTCTACGAACAACTCCGAACACGGCTACCGGTGAGACCCCCTTCAAGCTCTCTCATGGATGTGAAGCTGTCCTACCGGTGGAGTTTGAGGTCCGGTCCCCGCAAGTCACAGCCGCGGGCGAAGGTGACGAGACTTGGAGGGTGGAAAATGAAGAGGGGCAGCGCCTCTCGTTAGATATGGTAGAGGAACTGCGAGACGTGGCGGCTATCAGGCAAGAAGAAATCAAGCGACGAATGGCAAAGCATTTTGATAAGCACGTCAGGGTCAAGCAGTTCACAGAAGGGGATCTGGTGCTGAAAAAGGTCGACGCGGCGGGAAGATCGGCTCCCGTGGGTAAGCTCCATCCGAACTGGGAAGGTCCATACATTGTGAAGGAAGTCCTCGGAACAGGGGGATACTACCTCCAGGACGTGGAGGGAAGAGCCTTAAGCCACACGTGGAGTGGTGATGATCTAAAACGCTTCTACCCCTGAGGGGGGAAGGATGTAACCATGTATCCCAAAATTAAACTTGTTATATTATATCGATTGTTTCTCTTTTAATTAGTGTCGAATTTTTCATGGCATAACGTAGTTGAATGTTTAGTGATGCCCCGAGCTCGGCTCGGCCCCAGGTAGACCCGCTGCGCAGGCTCTCATCTAGCTGGCAGGTCCGAAGGCTCGCCTGTGGGGGATAGGTTGGTTTGGTTTGAAATCTTCATCGGCACCCCGAGCTCGGCTCGGCCCCAGGTAGACCCGCTGCGCAGGCTCTCATCTAGCTGGCAGGTCCGAAGGCTCGCCTGTGGGGGATAGGTTGGTTTGGCTTGAAATCTTCATCGGCACCCCGAGCTCGGCTCGGCCCCAGGTAGACCCGCTGCGCAGGCTCTCATCTAGCTGGCAGGTCCGAAGGCTCGCCTGTGGGGGATAGGTTGGTTTGGCTTGAAATCTTCATCGGCACCCCGAGCTCGGCTCGGCCCCAGGTAGACCCGCTGCGCAGGCTCTCATCTAGCTGGCAGGTCCGAAGGCTCGCCTGTGGGGGATAGGTTGGTTGGTTTGAAATCTTCATCGGCACCCCGAGCTCGGCTCGGCCCCAGGTAGACCCGCTGCGCAGGCTCTCATCTAGCTGGCAGGTCCGAAGGCTCGCCTGTGGGGGATAGGTTGGTTTGGTTTGAAATCTTCATCGGCACCCCGAGCTCGGCTCGGCCCCAGGTAGACCCGCTGCGCAGGCTCTCATCTAGCTGGCAGGTCCGAAGGCTCGCCTGTGGGGGATAGGTTGGTTTGGTTTGAAATCTTCATCGGCACCCCGAGCTCGGCTCGGCCCCAGGTAGACCCGCTGCGCAGGCTCTCATCTAGCTGGCAGGTCCGAAGGCTCGCCTGTGGGGGATAGGTTGGTTTGGTTTGAAATCTTCATCGGCACCCCGAGCTCGGCTCGGCCCCAGGTAGACCCGCTGCGCAGGCTCTCATCTAGCTGGCAGGTCCGAAGGCTCGCCTGTGGGGGATAGATTTGTTTGGTTTGAGATCGTCATCGGCACCCCGAGCTCGGCTCGGCCCCAGGTAGACCCGCTGCGCAGGCTCTCATCTAGCTGGCAGGTCCGAAGGCTCGCCTGTGGGGGATAGGTTTGTTTGGTTTGAGATCGTCATCGGCACCCCGAGCTCGGCTCGGCCCCAGGTAGACCCGCTGCGCAGGCTCTCATCTAGCTGGCAGGTCCGAAGGCTCGCCTGTGGGGATAGGTTTGTTTGGTTTGAGATCGTCATCGGCACCCCGAGCTCGGCTCGGCCCCAGGTAGACCCGCTGCGCAGGCTCTCATCTAGCTGGCAGGTCCGAAGGCTCGCCTGTGGGGGATAGGTTTGTTTGGTTTGAGATCGTCATCGGCACCCCGAGCTCGGCTCGGCCCCAGGTAGACCCGCTGCTCAGGCTCTCATCTAGCTGGCAGGTCCGAAGGCTCGCCTGTGGGGGATAGGTTTGTTTGGTTTGAGATCGTCATCGGCACCCCGAGCTCGGCTCGGCCCCAGGTAGACCCGCTGCGCAGGCTCTCATCTAGCTGGCAGGTCCGAAGGCTCGCCTGTGGGGGATAGGTTTGTTTGGTTTGAGATCGTCATCGGCACCCCGAGCTCGGCTCGGCCCCAGGTAGACCCGCTGCGCAGGCTCTCATCTAGCTGGCAGGTCCGAAGGCTCGCCTGTGGGGGATAGGTTTGTTTGGTTTGAGATCGTCATCGGCACCCCGAGCTCGGCTCGGCCCCAGGTAGACCCGCTGCGCAGGCTCTCGTCTAGCTGGCAGGTCCGAAGGCTCGCCTGTGGGGGATAGGTTTGTTTGGTTTGAGATCGTCATCGGCACCCCGAGCTCGGCTCGGCCCCAGGTAGACCCGCTGCGCAGGCTCTCATCTAGCTGGCAGGTCCGAAGGCTCGCCTGTGGGGGATAGGTTTGGATGATTTGAGATCTTCATCGGCACCCCGAGCTCGGCTCGGCCCCAGGTAGACCCGCTGCGCAGGCTCTCATCTAGCTGGCAGGTCCGAAGGCTCGCCTGTGGGGGATAGGTTTGGTTTGTGGGTGATAGGTTAGGATAGGATAGGATATGTTAGGATAGGTTAGGTTAGGTTTGTGGAATCGTCATCGGCACCCCGAGCCCGGCTCGGCCCCAGGTAGACCCGCTGCGCAGGCTCTCATCTAGCTGGCAGGTCCGAAGGCTCGCCTGTGGGGGAAAGGTTTGGTCTGATTGGCTTGGATAATGTAAGGCAGGAAGCAAGTTGGGAATGCCAAATGAAAAGTGAAAATGAAGAGATAGATTTCGGCAGAGAAACATCTCGGCAGGAACAGGTCTCGGCAGAGATACATCTCGGCAGGAACAAGTCCCGGCGGAGATATATCTCGGCATGAACAGGTCTCGGCAGAGATAGATCGCGGCAGGAGAATCCTCATCAAAGGGGATCCCAAGGTGGGGAGGCTTTCGCCGAAAAGGTTCCTCAGATTTCTTGAACAAATAGGCGAGATCGTTATACGATGGGCAAGTAGGGACTCGCGCAGTCTAGAGGGGACGGTCCCGCCCTAAGGATTCGAGAGTCACGCTTCCGGCTGGCCGGTTACCGCGGGTTCTTGCTGATTCATCGCTACGAATTTCCTAAGGCCAATGGCCTTGGCGGAAGCCTACGCCGAAAACATCCAACTACGACAATCACATCAAGCACATTCGCAAATAACAGAATGTTCGCAAGAAAAAACATTTGCATTAACAAATACTATATACGGGTACAAAATGATAGCGTCTCGCGCTTTACATAGGAATGAAAAACAAAAGCAAGAAGACACTCAAGGGGACAAGCTGTATCCTTCTGAAGTCTCGCTGGAGCTTCCGCTGGAGCTTCCGCCGGAGCTCCCCCCGGAGGTCTCGCCATCAGCTGCGGGGGACTTTGGGACATCCGAGGGAGGGGTAGTGGGGGCGCCAGGGGGCTTTGGATGGGCTCGAAGAGCCAGGGGACAAGTTGTGGAGCGGTAATGTCTTTGCCCTTTTCGTCCCAACAGTTGATGTCGCGCAGCGTCTCCAGCGTCAGCCTTACGGTGGCTTGCGCGTTCCCCTGAAGGAGCTTATCGATGTCATAAGCCGAGTAATACTGGCTCTTCAATCTCTCGTCCAGCGGAGGGGGTGCACTCGCCTCGAGGCGCGCGATCTGTTCTCGCAGGAGAATGTTGTCATAGCGGGCCTGAGACAGCTCCTCACGAAGCGCGGCTTGAGCGGAATCCTGAACAGCGGGAGGTTAGCATAAGAAAAAGGTTAGGACTGCGAGAACAACTGATTATGAAAAGTCTCGCTTACCCCTTCCGCTTGGCGCGAGGATAGTAGTTGCTGGGTCTCGGCCAGCTCCTTGGCCAGAGAGGCCGCCCGGGCCACCGCATCCTCCCTGGCCTTCAACATATCTTGAAAGTTACGGTCTATCGTAATGCTCCGCCGGGCGCACATGTGCGTGAGCTCCAACCCACGCATTAAAGCGCGAGTGGAGTCATATGCCAACATCCGGGTCGACGTCCTGTCGAAGACGCTAGCATCCTCCCGGCTGTAGAGGCCGTACCCTAAGGCGAAAGCTTCGCCGGTGACCTCGTCTCGCTCTGCCCAGCTCGGCAAGAGGGACGAGACCGTGACCTTGTTGGCGTCAGGGTCCCATTGCAGCAGCGGCTTGTTCTCCGCGTCCAGGTACCTCACGCCGAGGCCATAGTTACGATGACCCCGCGGCACCTCTTCAGACGGAGGTTGGCCGGAGGTCCCGGCGGCGACACCCTCGCTCTCGGCGGCGCCAGGGGTCCGAGGGTTCTCGGCAGGAGTCCCCGAGCCGCCACTGGTGGCCGCAACCCTGCTTGCTGCCTCCAAGACCTCCTCGAAGGAGCGGCCGGGGGGGAGAGGTTGGACGGGCTGGACAACCGCAGCCTTGCCCTTCTCGGTATCCATGGTCTTGGGCCTCTTGATTGCCTGAGGTGCGGAAGCAACCGGTTTTCGCTTCACAACACCGCTCGAGGGAGGGAGGCCCGGCTCCTTTCGGCAGGCTTGCGCGGCGGCTTTCGCAAGAGCCAGCGGGCCCTTCGGAGGCTGACTCCCTCCGGCGCGAGCCTCGTCAAAAGGCTGGCGGAGAGGGATTTCGCGCTCTCCTGCAAAAAACAACAGAGTTAAGTTCTAATCTCGGGAAAGGCAAGAAAAAGACAAATGAAGGCGAGACCCTACCTTCTCCCGGAAGCACAGGGGAGAGAGAATCGACGTCTCGCCGGAGGTGGAGGACGTCGAAGTCCTTGGTTCCGAAGAACTCAAGGAGGGCGCTCTCGCGGGAGCCCAAGGACGGAGGCTTGTAGGCGGCATCTTCATATTGGATGGGGGCCAAGGGTACGTTCCCGAAGTCGCCGGAGACGTAGATGAACTTCTCGCCCCAATGATGATGCTTGTTGGCGAGACCGATCGTCTTCAGAAGCTGCCCGGAGAAGAACACCACGCCTCCTTTCGCGCGGAAGGTAAACAGCTTGCGGAAGATCGGCAGGCTGAACTCGATCCTCTCGGAGCGCATATAGCATATGAATGCCACGAGAATGGCAACTGAATTAGGATTCAGCTGCGCGGGAACCACCCCGTAGTACCGGAGAGCCTGTCGCATCTCAGGCCACAGCGGAAGGCGGAAGCCCACCTCGAAGTGTTCTATGGGGATGGCGAGCTCCCCCTCCCCGGCAGTGTTGACCTTGTCATGACTGCCCGGGGGCCGCGCGATGAAGCCAGCGGGAACGTGTTGGGCCTTGGTCAGATTGAACTCCTACAGAGTGAGGGTGCAGGAAGGAAAGAGATGCTTTTGGAAGGCTTCCGCGCAGTTGGATCTTCCTTCACCACCACCCGGCATCGCAATAGGGATCGAAGGCGAGATCTACGGGGGAAGGGCGAAAGCGAGAATGGGGCGAGAACGGAAGTGGAAGACAGAAAAGGGCGAGAGCTTCGCGAAGACCGCGAGAGCAACAGCAAAGAGGAGAGAGACGGGAGTCAGAGGAATGAATGTGGTAGGTGAGCCTCCTATTTATAGAAAATCGTGGTAATGATGGTGGTTTTCAGAAAGGCGGCGAGGGTACAGCCGCCGCGTCCTAGGTCAACGGCGCTTCGTTTTTCCCGCCCGAATCTGACAGCGACCGATTAAACAGCTAGCGCGAATGTTGCAAAGAGTCAGGCAGCAGGAAAAGTAGGCGGAAGCAAGGTGGTTCTCGCCACCCCAAAGAGCTGGGAAGATAACTCATACGCATACAAAAATATTAAAGACAGAGCCATCGCTCTCGCTGAGCGGGAACGCGATAAAAAATAATAATAATACAATAAGCGAATAAAGAGCGGGAACAACAGTCACAACTACAAGCGAAAAAGTAAGGGTACATTAGAGAAGGGAAGGCCAGAGGAAGAGGAGGGGACGTCTCGCGCTTCAGTACGGTTCCCAGCGCCATTTGCCTCGGTCCCGCAACTTGGTCCGGGGGGGCGCCTGCGGGTTGAAGTAGGATGACAGAATGCTGCATCCCAGGTCAACCCGGCGAGACAGATCCCGGATCCTCTCGATGCATCTCTCAGGTGAAGATCCCGCGGTAGCTCCTCCGGGCCGGTCCATCTCGCCTAGAAGGAAGTCTCGCTCCAAGGATTCCAGCCTCTTCTCCACTGACTGGCGGAACTCTCGGGCCGCAAGGTCGCGGGCCCGTTCTCGCCGAATGAGTTTCGACAGAATGGCGGCAACCTTCTTCCCTCGTCTTTTTGCGCTCCCAGCACCGGTCAGGATCTCCTCCATCTCATCAGATGAAGGGAAGGGAGAGCTCTCGCCATCCTCTCCTTCTCTTTCTTCTTCTTCTTCTTCTTCTTCCTCTACCTCAGCGCCAGGCCGCGAGTCCTTGTCCCCTATCGAAAGAAGCCCCATTTTAGCGGAAACTAAAGGGTAGCAGCGATAAAACGGCCGTATACCTTCGGAGTGACGAGGCCCCCCGGTCGACGGCAGGCGAGAAGGCCCAGCCCCCCCCTCAGCTCCAAAGAGGAGGTGGATTGGCTTTCCTTTGCCGGGGGGTAAACTTTGCGGAGGGTGATCCCGGCCTGATCGAGAGCGGGGGAGCGGGTCTCCTCAGCCGCTGAAGGACTAACGTCTAGCGGCGGCACGGGGATCTCGGCACTTTTTCCTCTCGCCGATAGGGAGGAGTCAACCGCACGGGCAGGCTGATCAATAGTTTTCGCCCCACCATCCTGGGTGGCGAGATCCGAAGGTACGAAAACCAACGCTGCGAGAAATCAAGTCAGCATTTGGAAAATACCAGGCGAAGCCAAGAAGGGAACCTTTACCGGCGATGTTCGGGTCTGGCGGAGGAGGAGCCTCAGGAACCTGTGGTTGATCGTCGTGATGGCTAGAGGGCGGATTCGAACGTTCTCGCGGGGACGCGGCAGCGTCAGGAACCGTCTCCTGCAAGAGGTATCAGGTTAGACAATTGAGCAAACTGGATGTTAATGGGTATATCAAGCTTACCTTCCGCGGCGAGGCGCCGTCCGCGCAACTAGGGGTCGGGGTGGGCGGGCTCCTGTTCTCGCGGGATAGGTCCCGCTGAACCACCTTCGCTTTCTTCTTCTTCTTCTTCTTAGGCAAAGAAGGCTCAGCAACTGGCGGCTGTCTCGCTAGCCATGGGGCGACAAGGGCACTGTTAGCCCTAGCTCGCGCCTGCGCCGCGTTTATGCGGTCCTGCAGATCCTGCGGAAGAGGTTTATCGGCACGCTTGGAAGGCATCGCAAGAGAGGGCGAGAGCTCAGAAGGAGAATGACGGCTCGAGGAAAGTGTCATGACCGTCTATCGGCACTCATATTTATAGATACCGTACGGACCCACCAAAAGATTCCCTGATGTTGACACGTGCTCAGCGAATATTTTTGGGGTTGGACATGTCTTTTCGAGCGCGGTGCTAGCTCAAAAAGAGCGGGGATTGTGTACAACCCCACATTCGCTGAGCCAGACCAAGAGGCACAATGGTCACAGGAGGGTTAGCCGAAGTGGTCCCGCCCTAAGGAGGATCTCGCCCACAGAAGGCGGAAGCGCTCTCGCCGAATGCTATAAGGGAAAAATCGTGGGCCGAGAACGCCAAGCGCAAGCCACGCGGAAGCACTCCCGCCCAAACCAAGCTCCTATCTCAAAGGGTTCTCGCCTAAGCCAAGCGAGAACGGTCGCGCCATACCCTGGGCTGAAGGGTCTTGGCATAGTTCCCGCCGAGTTCTCGCCGAGTGGGGCCCAGGGCCTTTGAAGGAATGTCTTTATTGCCCTCAGGAGAAATTACTTCAGTACCCTCAGGAAAACAGCGGGATTTGGCTATTGGCAGACCAACTAAGGGCTTTTCAGTAAATTCAGGACAACAAAATGCTATAAATAGACCCATAAGGGCTCCTTAGAAAGCAAGCGATCATTGTCTCCGGAATTCTAGTGCTTTCTGAGGAGCTCCTAGCCCAGCTTTGGCTTTGGAGGGGAAGCTCTCAGAGATCTTCCGGGTGTGAGGTGGGACCTCCCTGCTGAGGCTTTTGAGTCAGTCTTAGGTCCTTAGAATCCAGCCGAGGGGTGAGACTTGAGAGTAGTAGGTTTTGGCTGCATCCCTTTTTTCTTCGAACTTCAGTTGAGGTCAATTTTGGCTTCAACACTAGGGATATGTAAGCAGTAAACAATGTAGTAAACAATAATAATCAACATAGAATTCTTATACTAAACAATTATTTCCTTACATTATAAATCTTTAATCATCCAGTCATTCTCAATGTAGAGGTACTGCTTAGGGTAGGCGCCTCAGTCATCAGTCTTTTGGGCCTGACCTCTCAGGATCATCATCTACCAATACAGCGTGATCAAATACACATTAGGCTTTTCGACCCTCTGGATTGGTCATCATTTATTATAGCGTGATCGATCATGCGTTAGGCCTTTCGGCCCTTTGAATCATCATCATATCTACCAACGCGATTGAACACGTGTTAGTCTTTATTGCACCCTGGATTTGACATCTTCCAATTCAGCGCGATCGAACACAGGTTAGACCTTTTGACCCCCTGAATTAGAAATACAGTACATGGTCCACTCTTAATATTACCTATGCATCGATGCATTCAATCCCGTGTTTTCCTTCATTTACGTGTTATATTCTTATTTATGAAATAGAGTGTTAATTGAATAAATTTTTCCTCCGATGCTTAATCGCTTTCTGAATTATCCTTAGTCATCATTAGCAAATATTTTTTGTTAGTGATTAAAATGGAGAAAGTATTCAATTTAAATGAAACTATGCGTATGCACTTACACAAATTAATTTCTATATAAAAATAAGTAGCTGGGTTTGTAATAATTTAAAAAAAACGGAAAATAAAGCCTAAATCAAAGAGGTAAAACTCTCAGTTATCTTTTCCTTACCTCGATCCTTCTTAGGGTCATCTTCACGTTTCCGCTATGCTTTGTAGTATTTGTAACATAATAATCCTCTTATTATGGGTTGCATCTTAAATAGATGTTGACATTGACCCTTCAAGATGATAAATACGTCTTATTTATGGGCGATGGAAGGAGAAATTATTAGAGTAATTTTAAATTGAAAAAGTGAAGGATGAATAGTTGAAATTCCTAAAGGAAAGCAAACCCGAACATAAACATAGTTGATTACTAAATGAAATCGATAATGAAAACTGAAATCCCAAAGATACAAGCCATAAAATACCCCCAATTTCCAACCAAGTCTTCATAATATATAGGATGTACAAAATCAACCCAAACCAGTAACTATAATTTGAAAGAGAAGCAGGAAATTGGATTTCAAAACCCAAACCGCATGAATCCTACCAAAATAAAAGCCCCATACTAAATATTCACCATACCATATAGCTACTATTAATTAATTAACTGAAATAGTGAATCAAAATCCACCAGAAGAAAAGCCCCAAATCTTATTGACCATGGCAGTCCACATCTCATATGGGAATAAAGAAGAAGCGGTGAAGAGAGCTTACAGTTGAAAGAAGAAATAAAACTCCTAAGCCAGTTAGACCCAAAGCTGCACAAAACCAGAGCACCAGAATCCAATTGGCCTTGCTTGTTTTCGAGGGGAGGATAAGGTTCTTTGCGGTAACAAGCTTAGTTGAAGGAGAAGGAGAAGAGAAAGACTCAAGCCCTAGCCTCCCTTTGAAGCTCATGCATAAAGAAGCGAGAAAGGCGTTTCATACGACTTGGGTGAAGAAGAAAGCATGAATTTTCTCGAAACCACACGAGAGCGAAAGAGAGGTAAATAAACATAATAATATCAAAGTTCTTTTTATAACCTCCTTAATCGTCCCCCACAACCATCGATTGATGGTAAATTTTTATGTTGTGGTTGTTGATAGAGGAAATGAGTAGATATGGTGTTGTCAACTACTGGCATAAGGTCGACACGCTTTGCTAGTGGTTTTGTCGAGCTGGAGGATAGGGATGAAGTGGATTTGGCTTACTTCAGTTGAGCTGGATGATCGGTTGGTTCCCCTGGCTGGAAAAAATGAGGAACAGAATCAAGGGATGTTTGGTCGACTGATGATTTGCATAGAAGAGAAGTATTCAGTAGAGGACCTCACAGGTACCTCGTGTCAACGATGGAGAGGATGGAGAGGCTATAATACCAATATGTCATAGGCCTCCTATAACACAGTTAGAACTCGATGGAAGGGGAGATGTTAGCGGTATTGACAGTGGCAGAGATACAAGAGGGTCATGCTCAATCAAAGGTGAGGGGGAGAAGGAGGGGAGCCTTGATCAACAATAATCCTCTTTAGGGCGGAGGAGAAGAGGTGAGAAACTAAGTGAGTAAGGGAGAGGTTAATTAACATTTGCTTCATTCATGACCCTAGAGATCTTTAAAAGTGAAGTAAATCCCTACACTGGGCTTGCATTAAATAACTATCCTTAAATTACTACACCTTATAACACTGTAATTAATGGTATAAAAGACATCATAACAATGACCCATAACATTCATCTACTGGTAATTGATGAATTTTCTCTGTATATTCCATAAAGGGGCAGCCCGATCCACAAAGCATCCCCACGCAACGAGGTTTCGAGTCAGGGTCCTACCACATGGGTGAAATGTAGGCAAACCTTACCCTGCATTTTTGCAAGAGGCTGCTTCCAGGACTTGAACCCGTGACCTCAAGGTCACACTACAACACCTTAACCGGTGCGCCAAGGCTCCCCCTTCTATATTTCATAACAAAACAAATTTATACAGAAAAACCTTCTTTCCAGTTATATTCCATATTTCCATTATTTGTTTTAGGTTTCTTTCTGTTACTTTCTCTTAATATTTAATCAATTGAGATATCCCTCGACTTTTTTGTACATTAATTGATATTATCTATAATATTTTATAATGGAAAACCCTCCTTTGGTGCAACATTCATAATCCCAATTATGCCCCACATTTTAAATTTAATGACTACATCTTTCTTTGTACTCATTTCAAATAATTTTGCTTACTTCGGTTTGAAGGCAATTTTCTTATTCCTGCCAACTCTTCCCACCCAAAAATTGATTCCCGTGTCTATCAATTCCGGTTTTACCCCTCTTTATTATAAAATTTCTAATTTCTTTAATTTATTTTTCTTTAAATTTAGAAAATGTGCTTTTGTATAGTCAAAATCCATTGCCTACAATAAAAAGTGTGCTCTCCCTATCGCTTGCAAACCCCCATGCACACGAAAAAAACAAGCGACGAGCGGAGTATAACGCTCGGGGGTTTGCGAGCTGCGGGTGTGTCATCGTGTTGGGAAAACGCCGTGGCCGAAGTATTGTCGAGCGGGGCACTGGAGGCCTCCATGCACTGTCGCGGTCGGGATACTGTCATTGTTGGCCGTAGGTGCAGAGCCCCTTGCCAGTCACTTGTATATGTATAAGCAACTTGTTGGAAAAGCCCACTTAACATTAGGCCCATTTGTATAGCATTTATTGCTTTTCTCTCCTCTCTTTAGTCCCACATTGTGTATAGGACTTTTCTCTCTCTTTCTCTCATCTATATATATGTACTCATTCTTTGTATTTGTACTAAGTGGACATATATACAAGGTTGGCTTTCTCCATTTCTACATGGTATCAGAGCCAGGTTACGATCTCCTGCGGACTCCCTCTTCTGTCCGCCCTGCAGCCTGCGGTCTCTGCGGCCTCCCTTGTCCAGTCCGCACCTTCTAGTCGCGTCTCTCCTGCGGCCTCACTTTTCCTGTTCGCTTCCTCTCCCGTGGATCCACTTCTCTTCCCCCCAACCTCCCTTCCTCCTCTGGCCCCCTCCTTTTATAGCCATCCTGTGGGGTCCACTGCTTCCCCTTGTCCGCTGCGGCCTCTTCCTGTCCGGCGCGACCTCGGCGACCTCTATCCTTCGGTCTTCTTCTGACCGCAGCGAACTCTGTCTTCGCTTCCTCTCCTTGATCTCCTTCTGATTGCCAGCTCGCCAGCTCGCCAGCCCGCCAGCCCGCCAGCTCGCTAGTCACCAGCTCGCCAGTCGCCAGCTCGCCAGCCCGCCAGCTTGTCTTCTCTTCTCAGTTCACTCCTGTCCGCCGCGGTCTGACCCAGACCGCCGCGACCTGACCCAGCCCGCAACATCTTCCAGCTCACCGCGACCTCATCCAGGTCGCCGCGTCCTCACCCGGTCCACTGTGTTTGCTTCCTCTAGCTGCTGCCTCCAGCTCGCTGCGGCCTCCAGCCCGCCACGGTTTTCTCCAGCTCGCTGCGGCCTCCAGCCCGCCGCGGTCTTCTCCAGCTCGCTGCGGCCTCCAGCCCGCTGCGGTCTCCTCCAGCTCGCTGCGGCCTCCTCCAACTCGCTGCGGCCTCCTTCAGCTCGCTGCGGCCTCCATGACTACATCCGCAGACTCCGTCGGTACGGCTGTTCCTCCTGAACGCCCGGCCTCTATACCGGAAGTCCGCGACGAGCTCCGGATCACTACCATTTCGCTCACTGGCAAGAAGAACTTTGTGGAATGGGCGCACTCAGTTCGCCGTGTCCTTCAGTCAAAGGGATTCCTTCATCATCTGACCCAGACCGTTATTGGTGTCCCTACTGAGGCGTGGTTACGCAATGATGGGCGTGTGCAGACTTGGCTCCTCAACTCTCTTGATGGAGAATCTTATCGCTTGGCCATGTATCATGAGACGGCCAAAGGCATGTGGGACGAGCTACACACCCTCTACTCTGGCAAAGATAGTCTCCACCACCTATATGATATCATCACCGCTCTCCAGGCCCTTGACAGCAGTGACGCAACCGACTTGACGTCCTTTGTTGCTCAGGCCCGGTCTCTGGTTGAGGCTTGGATCCACCATCAGCCTCCAACTCTAGATCTCGCTGCTCAACGTACCCAGAAGGAAGCTGTGGGTATCGCCATGATGATGGCCCGGGTACCCCCTCATCTTCACAGTGTCCGGGCTCACATCCTCTCCTCTACTGTTACACCGTCCTTTTCCGACGTGTGCTCAATGCTTCTCAAAGTCTCCCCGCCTCCGGATGTTCCCGGACTTCCTTCTCCGGCACTTGTTCAACAGGCACCCGCTCCCTTATTGCCCCTCCCCCCCTCTACCCGTGGTGGCCGCTCTGACTCTCGCGGCCGGGGTCGCGGTGGCCGGTCTAGGCCTAAATGCTCGTTCTGTGGTAAAGATGGTCATCTTGAGGCCACTTGCTTTCGCAAACATGGCCGACCTCCTCGTCCACATGCCTCTGCTGCTACTACCGATTCTGCCTCCTCTCGTACTGAGCTCGACGAGGTTCGTCTTCAGCTCCAGCATCTTCATGGCTTGCTCAGCCGTCCGCCTGCCTCGGTTGCCTCTGCTGCCTCTCTCTCCAATGAAGGTATCGCCTGCCTATCCTCTGGCCCGCGCTGGATCCTTGATTCTGGTGCCACTCATCATATCACCTCTGTTCGGCCACCACAGTACTTGTCTTCACCTCACCCGAAGTACATTACTGTTGCTAATGGGGCGTCGGTTCCCGTCTCTGGATGTGCTGATATTTCTCTCACCTCTTCTCTCCTCCTACGCTCGGCTCTACATGTTCCGGGCTCTCCTTTCAATTTACTCTCTGTCGGTCGCCTTACTACTGATTCTAATTACTCAGTGACATTTACTTCTTCTTCTTTTCTCATACAGGATCAGCAGACGCAGACTATCATTGGTAGAGGACGGCTGCAGAATGGGCTCTATCTTCTTGACGACTCTCCTACTGTCCTCGCATCTATCTCCTCTTCGGATTGGCATCGCCGTCTGGGACATGCTCCTCTTCCAGTCCTCCGGAAGGCTCTTCCTGATGTCACTCTCCCTGCTTTTCGTTGCGACACATGTATTTTGGGCAAACAGCCCCGTTCTTCTTTCCCCCCTCATTGTACTCGGAGCTCCGCTCCTTTTATTTTAGTACACTCCGATATATGGGGTCCGTACAAAGTTAATAGTATTTCTGGCTATCGCTATTTTCTTACTTTTATTGATGATTACTCTCGCATGACGTGGTTATATCTCCTTCGGGATCGCTCTGAACTTCCCCGCGTATTCCGGGCTTTCATCCTCGAGACTCGCACTCAGTTCTCTGCGCCTATTCGCACTATTCGTACTGACAATGCGCGGGAGTACACCAGCCATGCGTTTGCGACTCTCTGCTCTGAATTCGGCATTCTTCACCAAACCTCATGTCCGTACACTCCACAACAAAATGGTGTCGCCGAGCGCAAGAATCGTCACCTTCTTGATGTCGCTCGCTCGCTTATGCTTCAAATGCAGGTCCCCAAACTGTACTGGAACTACGCTCTCTCCACGGCTTGCTTCTTCATCAACCGCCTCCCGTCTTCCATCCTCCAGTATGCTACTCCCTTCAGCCTCCTCTTTCCCACCACTCCGCCCTTTCCCCTTCCGCCACGGGTGTTTGGGTGTACCTGCTACGTTCACCACCTCGGTCCCTCCACGGACAAGTTGGACCCTCGTGCCACCAAGCAGATCTTTCCGTGAAGATCTTCCATTCTTCCCTGCTCCGGATATCGCTCTGCATCCCGCTCCCGTCGTTCGTCCTGTCATTCCGGCTCCTCACTCCTCCGCCTCTCTCCCTTCCCCACCTCCGGTCCGTCCTCCACCACCGGTTATCCGGGTCTATTCTCGTCGCTCTCCTCATTCTGTGGCTCCTCTGCAGCCGGCTTCGCCCTCTGGTGCTCTGCTCCCTGCTGCTCCGGCTCCCGTCTCCACCGCTCATCCGATAGCGAACTACGTCTCGCTCCATCGCCTCTCCCCCTCTCTTCTTCACTTTGCCACCTCCTTATCTTCTGTTTCAGTCCCTAACTCTCTGCAGGAGGCGCTTCACCATCCTGGCTGGCGGGCTGCCATGGACGAAGAAATGACGGCCCTTTGGGCCAACCAGACCTGGGTCTTGGCTCCCTTACCTCCCGGTCAGCACCCTGTTGGATGTAAATGGGTTTTCGTCATCAAGCATGCTCCGGATGGCACTATTGCCCGACTGAAGGCCCGTCTTGTGGCCCGTGGCTTCACACAACAGGAGGGCCTCGACTATGAGGAAACATTCTCTCCGGTGGCCAAGCTTAACACTGTCCGCGTTCTTCTCTCCGTCGCGGTGCACCGCCGCTGGCCCCTTCATCAGCTTGATATCAAGAACGCCTTTTTGAATGGCGACCTTCAGGAAACTGTCTACATGCGCCAACCGCCCGGGTTTGAGACCACGGGGGAGTCTCGGGTTTGTCTTCTCAAAAAGTCAATTTATGGTCTCAAACAGTCCCCACGGGCGTGGTTTGACAAGTTTAGCAAGGTGGTTCGAGACATGGGGTTCACTCGGAGCTCTGCAGATTTCTCCCTTTTTACCCGACACCGGGCCACTGGCACCATTATTCTGTTGGTTTATGTTGACGACATCCTTCTCACTGGGGATGACTCAAAGGGGATTCAAGACGTCAAACAACACCTGAGCACTGTTTTTCAGACTAAAGATCTGGGGAAACTTCGCTACTTTCTTGGTCTCGAGATCGCCCGGCGGCCGGATGGGTTGGTACTCTCCCAACGAAAGTACTGTCTCGATCTTCTCAAAGATGCTGGTCAGTCTGGTTGCAAGCCAGCGTGTACTCCGATGGAGGCAAATCACAAATTATGCGCTCATGCTTCGGATGACGATTTGCTTCTTCCGAACCCGGAATACTATCGACGCCTGGTGGGCAAGTTGATCTATCTAACAGTCACAAGGCCAGATATCTCATTTGCAGTTGGGGTTGTCAGTAGGTTCATGCATGCCCCCTGGGCTTCTCATCTCCAAGCGGTTGAACGGATTCTCCGATACCTTAAGGGAGCTCCAGGCCAAGGGCTGGTTTACAAAACCTCAGACTCTGCTCTCGCATTGGTTGCCTATTCGGATGCCGACTATGCGGGTTCCCTGGACGATCGAAGGTCAACTAGTGGGTTCTGTACGTATTTTGGTGGGCATCTTATTACTTGGAAGAGTAAGAAACAAGCTGTGGTGGCTCGTTCCTCTGCAGAGGCTGAATACAGATCGATGGCCTCAGTTGTTTCAGAACTCACATGGCTTGAAAGTCTCCTTACTGACCTGGGAGTAAAACTCCCCTCCTCTGCTGTTCTATTTTGTGATAGTCAAGCCGCCATACACATCGCAAAGAATCCGGTCTTTCATGAGCGCACAAAACATATCGAGGTTGACTGTCACTTTGTTCGTGAAAAGGTTCAATTGAAGAAACTTGAATTAAAGCATGTTCCAGGAACTGATCAAGTTGCCGACATCCTCACAAAGGCCTTATCAAGCACTCTGTTCTACCAATGTTTGTCCAAGCTGGGTGCATATGACCTATACGCTCCAGCTTGCGGGGGAGTGTTGGAAAAGCCCACTTAACATTAGGCCCATTTGTATAGCATTTATTGCTTTTCTCTCCTCTCTTTAGTCCCACATTGTGTATAGGACTTTTCTCTCTCTTTCTCTCATCTATATATATGTACTCATTCTTTGTATTTGTACTAAGTGGACATATATACAAGGTTGGCTTTCTCCATTTCTACACAACTAAATAATAACATTTAACTAAAATATACTAATGTCTATGCCTGCCAGCAAAAATAGCCAATGGAATCTATTCAGCACAAGTTGTGGGAATTCCCATTTCCTCCATTATATATGTATATATAATGCATCTTCTCTTAAAAATTTCAACTTATCCTTCCTGCTACATTTTGTACATAGATATAATCTGTCATGTGTTATGATAAAATTTGCCATTTTACTGTCCAGGTTACGTCATGTCTGTATTCATGTTTTCTGTAGATCATTTTTCTGAACACAAGACAATGAATGGAACAAAAATATTCTACTTGAAACTAGTTTACTTACTTTTTCTTTTTCCCTACATTTTTTAGTCTGTGATGTGTTGTTTTGGTTCCTGGAGAATAATTACAGTTGCTTATATGCGTTGTTCTTTTATATCCAGGTTTCTGGGGAGGTCTTGTACCCGACAATGCCTTTAATACAACTGCTTTGGAGAGACTTCTGAGTGCAGGTGCACTTGGGCTAAAGGTGCTTTATTTGAAATAAAACTGAAGGTTTTAAGTTTGTAGAATTTTTTTATGGGCGTCACATCCACTGTTATGGGGTTGCTTTTACTTCACCTTGATATGCTTTTATTTTGTCTTAAAGTCACGTCTTTATATGATACCATATTTATGTCTTGTTTTATGTGGTGTTCTGTTTAGTCTCCTGTCCAATTCTATCGTTTATTTTCATTAAAGTCTGTTGCAAGTCCCATTAAAAGTACACTATGGATCTTGTATGATCAAGCAATGAAAGATAGTCTATTTCCCATCTTTGAATGAGATTTTGGAAGTTCTCTCTCAAGCATGCCCTGCTTAGGCAGTCATGCTCAAGATTCCATTGTATCTCCGCCACCGTCATTTCCACCTTTGGACACTCTTTCAACAACCTCCGAGTCGGCCCATAACATATTTGGAGCCATGTAGATGGTCAACCTCCAATATTATGTGGATCAAAACATTTACAAGTCTTAGGCTCCGTTTGGGAGAGTGGTAACTGCAATGAACATAATGATGAACAATGCAGATGATTTTGAGTAGTGCGGCTATGAACATTGCTTTCTTAAAATGGTGTTTGGGAGAAGAACACCATCATATTCACCTAGGTGTGTCCATGCGTTAGCGGTCCCAAATGCTAATGAATGTTAACAAAAAACAGAGTTTAGGTCAGAAATTTTAGCGGTCCGAATGCTAATGAATGTTAACAAAAAACAGAGTTTAGGTCAGAAATTTTTCGACAGAAGTTCCAAATGCTAATAAAAGGCTACCAATATCTGCCCCCCCAAACACCATTATTGCCCCCAACAGAGCCATAATCTGCAAGTTCCCCGTGTTGTAGGATGATTGAGCCATTTACTCAGTTTTTCTTCTTCTAATGGTTACTAGCCATCCAACATAAAATGAATAGTTTTTTTTTCTAAAAAAATCATCGTTTTGACGTAAAGCATGCTTCTGTTGGTTCAGATTCACGCCACACTTTGCATTTATATGTAGGAAGCTGATGACTTTCATAATATCAATTAATTTAAGTACCAATATTTTAATACAAATTCACTTGCTACTTATAATGTTGTTTTGGTACTACCTTCTAGATTCGATCTCAACTTCTGATGCTCATCACACTTGATATGCTTGGAAGGAACAAAGGAGCGAGAGTACCATTACCGTACTGCTCACGTAGAAAGAAAGCATCCACCCAGATATGCTTGGAAAGTGAGTGCTTCATCGGGTTCAGAGTAAGTTGAATGACACTAGTGTTATCATAGTGGAGTGGAGTGAGATCGGGAGAAGAAACACCAAGATCCTCAAGAAGCCAATGAAGCCAAATAATATCCTTAGCGGTGGTTGCCATGACCTGAAGCTCAACCTCAGTGCTGGAACGAGAAATACCAGTTTTTCCGAGATTTCCATGCAATAAGTGAAGAACCTAGGGCGAGCCTGAGCTATAACTTCCATGTAGGATACACGATATTGTATGTATAATATTTTTTACACCCCCCTCAAACTCGCGGGGGATCATACACAGAGTTTGGACAAAAAATAGACATGTTGGGTCCGCGTATGTGGATTAGTCATCAAGTCTGCAAGCTCCTGCTCGGAAGGAACAAAAGAGCGAGAGTACCATGACCATATTGCTCACGTAGGAAGAAAACATCCACTCCGATATGCTTGAAAAGCGAGTGCTTCTCCGGGTTCAAAGTAAGCTGAATGACACTAGTATTATCATAGTGGAGCTGAATGACACTAGCATGTAAACCTCTTGTTGAAGATCGTCGTGAAGAAAGACATTCATCATGTCGAGCTGAATAGAGACCAGTGGAGAACAACTGCGACTACAATAGGAGTGCACATCATAGTCATGCGAGCGAGCAAAACAAAAGTCTCAGCATAGTCTCATCTATGCTCCTGCTAAAATTCACAAGACACAAGCCGAGCCTTGTACCTCTCCACAGAGCCATCAGAGCGAGTCTTGACCTTGAAGACCCCACTTGCGAGTAATAAGAACAACACCAGGTGGAAGATCAACAAACTCTTATGTTCGAGTGTGCTTACGTACCTCCAACTCAGCAGATATAACGACCTGCCACTCAGGTATCTGGGAAGCCTCACGGTAGGAAGTTGGCTCTGGAGTACCACATGCAGTAGTAAGAAGGGCATGCAGGTCCAGTGGTAGTGTACTAAGGTTAAGGCGGTCAGGAGGATCTCTCACGAAGTGGGTAGCGACGCACATGAGGGTTATCGACATGACACTCGTTGGAGGAGACAGACATTGAGTCTGGGGGCACTGGAGGCGAGGGAACGAGAGGACGATGAGTGTAGTGATATGGAAGAGGAGGTACCAGTCCCAAATGAACAACTCATCAGAGGGAGCAGTGGGTGACCAAGGGGAGGAGTGAGGAGGTGAGACATGAGAGTTCAGTGACAGTGTTTGCTGAGGCAAGGGGAGAGGTGGTGGACAGACCGGTACCAAAAAAGAGGATACATGAGGTGGGTAGATGAAAAGGTTGAAAAACTGCACTTCAATAAGAGTAACAGATGAGTGCGAAGTCAAGGGGACAAATGATACAAAAAAATAGTGAGACTCGTCAAAGGTGACATCACGTGAGATGCAAAGTCGACGTGCAACATGGTCATAACATCGGTAACACTTATGCTCAACATTGCATCCAAGAAAGACACATGGAGCATACTGAGCATATATCTTGGTACACTTACGTGGAGGGAGTGGAACATAGCACCGACAACCTAAAACACAAAGATGAGTGTAACAAGGGGGGGGGGGGGTCGAGCGTCCGTACATACAATATGACTCTGGATCTGAAGGAAAATGGAAGGTTGCATGTTGATAAGGTAGATAACAGTGAAAACAACCTCATCCTAAAAATGAGGAGGAACATGGGTAGAGATGAGGATGGTGCGGGCTATCTCATTAATGTGGCGATGCTTCTTTTTAATGGTGCCATTCTAAGTGTGAGCTCTAGGACATGCAAGCTGAGCGACCGTGCCATTGGTAGCTAGCAGCTCTCAAAAAGCATGAGAAAGGCACACCTCCCGAGTCGGAACGAAAAATACGGATCGAAGCAAAAAGCTGTGTGCGCACCATAGCAAAAAAGTAACATAAATTTGAAAAAATTCAGAACGAGAATGCATAAAGTAAATCAATATATAACGAGAATAGTTATCAACAAAGAGAACATAGTACCAGTGTCTGCCCTTTAATACAAATGGTGCGGGACCCCATACATCAGCATAAACTAAATCAAGTGTACCTGCACTGGAAATCCGACTAAGGAAACCATGAGTGATTAGAGACTCTTGATGCGAACGACTGGGATGATCGAGACAGTTATGCCATTGAGAGAAGCCCACCGAAGGAAGACAAATGGTAGAAGCCGCCGGTGACGAGGAAGTGGATGGAAGATGGAGACGATCAAAGATGTATACCCCACTACAACAACGGCCAACTCCAAGGAGTATCTATGTCAGACGATCCTACACACGACAAGTAAACTCATCAAAAATAACAAGACAATCGTGGAGTATAAGTTGGCTAACGGATATAATGTTCATGGATAACTTGGGTATGTAGGCAACTTTGGGAACATGAAAAATGCTGGTATGAAAGAGGCCATGACTGGTGATGCTAAGGCCAGAAGAGACAGACTAACATGACAAGAGGTGAGTGGTATCATAGGTCATGTGAAAAGTGGCTCCAGAGACAAGAAACCAGTCAGAGGGAAAGATACTGTTGTGTTCTCGGGATTACGAGCGTGTGCGCCGAGAAAGAGGAGGGAAGTCCTCAAGAAAGGAGAGGAGAGGCCGACGAGCTATGGCGGCTGCGATGGTCCTGCGGTGAGATCGGCGGAGCGGAGGGTTCGACGCGCTCTATGACTAGGGTTGGGATGGAGTGGGTCTTTTCTATCCGTGGAGTTAGAGAAGGGTAGAGAGAGAGGGAGAACTAGAGAGAGAGTTTAGAAAAGGATAAAATGAAAATATTCTTGCTTGCTACTTTCCAAGGTTCACCCCACCGGGTATTAATAGTCAAATGCCCCCTCCTTGGGCTTAGACACGGAGGATCAAAATACACATAATAATAAGCATAAAATTAGAAGTAGATAAAATGTCCGCGACATGCTCGACCAAGGCGGGGCTGTAACATCCCCACCCTACCCGACGACAAGCTTGCCGTCAAGCTTGGTCTGTAATGACGGTGGACGTCGGATTTCCCGTGTCGGTGTCAGCATCCCGTTCAGAAGCCGATTCGTCGACCTCCAGCCAGAAGAGGCACTTGCAGCGATGTCCGCGGAAAAAGGGCTCGTCGCAGTTGTAACAGAGGCCCTTGGCACGACGGTCATTCATCTCCTGTGGCGTCAATCGTCGAATGGTAGCGGGGCGGTCGGCGTCGCGGTCTGGGGCGAGGAGGTTTGCTGTGGTCGATGACGGAGGCCGCGGAGGGCGCTTGGACCCCTCGGTGTCCTGGTGATGTAGATGAGGGCGGTCCAAAAGCCGGAGTTTCTCGCAAATGCGAGCCAAACTCATTGCAGTGGTCAGATCTGCGGGTGCCTGATATTCGATGTCCATGCGGAGGCGCTCATGGAGTCCCGCCGTGAAGATGGACACCTGCTGTGTCGGCAGGATGGTGGTAGTGCGGGCCAAGAGGACTTGAAACTGTTCAAGGTACTCGTCGATCGGACCGGTCTGTCGGAAAGAAATGAGATCCCCTAAGGGATTGCTGTGGAGCGGTGGGCCGAAGCGGAGGGTGCAGTTGGCCTTGAAAGCTTCCCAAGATAGTAGTGGTTTCTCTCGTTGCAGTTGAGAAAACCAAAGTTGTGCGGGGCCCATCAGGTGGAAGGCTGCAATATTGTGCCATTCTTCCCAAGGGGTGCACTGGTGGGCGAAGAACTGCTCGCAACGAGAGAGCCAGACTAAGGGGTCTTCGTGGCCGTCAAATATGGGGAAATCCAGCCGAAAGTATCGTGGCGCCCCGTTGCGCTCGTGTCGCGGGGGGAAAAAATTTCGGCAGAGTTGGCAGAATTGACACTTCACTGGAGGAGCCCGCTGTCGGTTGGGCCGGTCGGTTAGCCGCGAGTTGGGTGGTGACGGCTGCAATGAGGGCGTTGTTGTTATCCGTGAGGAGCTTGGCGAGAGACTCAAAAACTTGCGAGAGGGAGGGCTGGTCGGCCATTGCGTAGGACGAAAATGGTTGGTTGTCGGCGCCGGAGAGAGCGGAGGAAGAAGGGTTCGACAGCGGAAGTAGCCCGGTAGAGGTAGCGAGCAAGGGGGCCCCGTCGAGGGAGGAGCCGAGAAGGATACGCAGGGAAGAGGGGCCGGCGATGAGCGGTCGGTGCGAAGCCAGATGCTAAATGTTTGACTGCGCGGAGGGGTCGTGTGGGCCGTAGGAGGTCGGGAAGGGACCAGACAGGCCGCAGTAGGTCGGAGAAGGGTCGTGCGGGCCGGAGAATGTCGGAACGGCGCTGTGCGAGCCGCAGCAGGTCGGGGAGGAGTCGTGCGGGCTGGAGGAGATCAGAGCGGCACTGTGCTTGCTGCAAGGTTGTCAGGATCGAGATCCTAGATGAGATCGTTTTGAGGTTGGATCAGATCGGATCGTAGGATCGGATTGAGGATCGCAAGATCCTACAACATTCATAAATTAAGACTAAAAAAATAAAATTGAATTTTGTATCATTAAATTACATGCTCAATTAATAAAAAAAATCAATAAATTGAGTAGTATGTGAATATATATATTAAATTTTTTTTTGAATAGTTAAATCAAAAAGATAATATCATACTAAGTTCAATTTCAGTTTCACATAAGACACCCAATGCTTACTAACAATAAAAACAAATTTGGACTGGAAGCGACTGAAGAAGCCGCTCTTGGCCTCTATTTGCAGTCGACAATTAACACTTGAGATACAATAAAACAACATGATATGATTCTGTGATGTGGTATGAGGGCGGGATTGAGATAAGCTTAAACAATGAGTTATGGGTGTTGGACCGATTGAATGGGGTCAAGATAGGGTTGGACATGTTACTAGTTACCTTTGGTTATACAGGTAGAATCGGGTCAGGATCGCGATCCTAAAGATTCTAAGATTCAGATCACGATCCCAGTCATAGATATGCCGATTACGATCCTACGATCCGGATCGCAATCCTGATAACCATGGCTGACCGGATTCGGACGGGGCGGAGCTCTGTCGGGGCAGATCCGGCGGTTTGGCGGTGGGGAGGAGCGTTCCCTCTGATACCAAGTTGTTGTGTGCTCGGGATTGCGAGCGTGTGTGCCGGGAAAGAGGAGGGAAGTCCTCAAGAGAGGAGAGGAGAGGACGACGAGTTATGGAGGCTGCGGTGGTCCTGCGGTGAGATCGACGGAGTGGCGGGTTCGACGTGCTTTGCGGCTAGGGTTGGGATGGAGCGGGTCTTTTCTATCCGTGGAGTTAGAGAAGGGTAGAGAGAGAACTAGAGAGAGTTTAGAAAATGATAAAATGAAAATACTCTTGCTTGCTACTTTCCAAGGTTCATCCCACCGGGTATTAATAGTCAAATGCCCCATCCTTGGGCATAATAATAAGCATAAAATTAGAAGTAGATAAAATGTTCGCGACATGCTCGACCAAGGCCGGAATGTAACAGATACTTGCAGGGGCAGATGCAATCGATTGAGAGGAATCCGATAGGAACATAGAGGCAGAGGAGCGCGATAGTGAATCGTGAGAGAGTTACTGGGCAATCTGCTAGTCAAACAAATAAACAACGAGTGACTGTTCCAGAGCAGAAAATAAGCTGAAGGTGCACCAGGAGCACGTTGCTGACCAGACGGCTGAGCCCTCTGAAGCCTGCGACACTCAGATTTGACATGACCAAGACACTAACAGTAGTGACAGTGGACAGGCGGGCGATGATGTGCACCAAACTGAGCAACAGACAGAGGACGAGGAGCAGGGCACACTAAAGCACTAGAAGACAACTGTGAAAGCCGGGTAGTAACCAGAACAACATGAGGGATCACACCAGGAGTAGCAGTGTCCAAGGAGTGGAGACAAGTCTCCTCAGCAATCACCAAGGCCAAGCTATCACTCGGAGATGGCAGAGGATCCCGATGCAGAAGTTGTGCTCGAACAAATTCGAACTCGGGGCGTAGACTCTTAAAAACCTCATACATACACTGGAAATCGCGATCCTGGGATGTAGTGACACCCTGAGTGCAAGTAGCACAGAGGATAGGTTCCATCTCATCGCACCGACGCCAGAGGTCCAGAAGATCAGTAAAGAAAGCCTGTATAGACCGATCTCGCTGGCAACAGACACCAAGGGTCTGGAACAGGGAGTAGCGCAGAGTCTGGCTAGATAGCAGGTAGAGACGACGCAATTGATTCCACATCGCCTTGGCCGCAGATAGCTTGTAGTCGAACATACGAATAGGGAGCACGCAGGATTGATAGATGACGGCTATCACGCGACATTCGTCCGAGCGCCACCTTGCCTAGTTGGAATGCTGGAAGTGGTCGTGCCGAGGAATCAGAGTTTGCAGGACAGCCAGCCGATGGGTACAGAGCAGGCTCAGTGTCGTTAATGTGGCCCCATAGATCGAGGCCATGGAGGATCACGCCGACGGTGGCGGATCTTGCCTTGTAGTTTTGCCCGTCGAGAATGACATCAAACTTCTGGAGGAAGGCAAAGGAGGTAGGAGACAATGCCATCAAACCAATGGAGGACGAAGGAGGAGGGCTGTAGAAGGCAGCCGAGGATTCCAACGGTGATCGGCGGGCTGCGGATTGTATGGAGGAAGTGGTCAGGACTGCAAAATTTGTTAGAGGAGGTGGAGCGAGACCTTCGACTGTTTGACAGAAATCGGCGAAGTCGCTGGAGTCGGCGAGTCATCGCTGGCTTACTCGCGCGACGCAGGCTGGCGCTGGGAGAGACCTTTATCAAGGAGGTGATGAGAGCTCGCCTGAGTGCTTTTTATCAAGGAGGTCCCGAGATTGAATCTCAACCTCAACAACCTTTCAGATTCCTGTGGTTGGACTGGAGAAGTGTTGAGGTGTACGACCCGCGTGCCTGATAAAGCATATCGGGTGGAATCCCGGTGGGCCCCCTGGGCAGGTGCTGACTCCTGGCGCCAGGATGACAGGCAGGTGCTGATGCTTGTTTTGCATTATAAATGCAGGGCATGCATCAACACCTGGCTTCCACCCCAGTGTCAGGAGTCAGGACCTGCCCAGGGGTCCCACCGGGAGTCCACCCGATAGGCTTTGTAAGGCCCGCGGGTCACACACCCCAACCCGTCTTCGGTCCCACCACAGGAATCCAAAACTGAGATTCAATCTTGAAACCTCTTGATTAAGAGCTTGCAGGCAAGCTCTCAGTTGGTAATGAGAGCTCGCTTGAGTGCTCTTTATCATGGAGGTCTCAAGATCGAATCTCGGCCTCAACAAACTTTCAGATTCCTGTGGTGAGATCGAAGACGGGTTGAGGTGTACGGCCCGCGGTCTGACAAAGCCTATCGGGGATCCGTTGGTGATGAGAGTTCGCCTGGGAGCTCTTTATCAAGGAGGTCTAAAGATCGAAACTTGGCCTTAACAAACTTTCGGATTCTTGTGGTGGGACCGGAGACAGGTTGAGGTGTATGGTCCGCGGGCCTGATAAAGCCTATCGGGTGGACTCCCGATGGGAACCCTGAGCAGGTGCTGACTCCTTGAGCCAGGGTGGAAGGCAGGTGCTGATGCCTTCCTTGCATCAGGAAATAGTGTTCATATGAAAATATGTTGTTAATGCATAAATTAAAGAGGTAAAAATTCACTGCCATCTTTTTTTTCCCTATCGTTCATTGGATCATCATTGCATGTATCTTTTGACTCCATTTTCTGTAGTATCTGTAATTAGACATCTTTTTAATATGAGTTGCTTCTTTAAATAACTACTGATGTTGACACCATTAAACAATTACGACTTTTTAAGGGGTGGTTGTAGGTGAAGAGGAAATTTTGGGTGTTTCAAAATCGAACAACCATTGCTATGTAATCACATTCTTTACTTAAATAAAATCAGTCCTTAAAACCAACAAAAAACCCCTAAAGTTTCATTCAATTTACAAATCCCCAATTCTGCAAACAAGTATGAAATTTGTATCCGTCCAGGGACTCACAAGCTAAAGCCCTTTTTAATCAAAATTGATTAAATAGAGGCCTTAAATTAACTGCCATCAAGACCAATATAAAATCTGTTTTTAACCTGCCACCAAAGGTACAACCAGAGTTAGGCTCCATTTGGGAGGACTTATTTTCACCGGTCAAGCGGTCACGACCGCATGAACCGGGCCATAATTTAAGGCCCGGTTCATGCGGTCGTGACCGCTTGACCGGTGAAAATAAGTCCTTCCAAACGGAGCCTTAATGAAAACTCAATAAATGAAGCAGGAGCAAGCCCAAAATTACCAAAGCAACCTTAGGGGATATCAAGTCGAGTTCGAGCGATTTGGGCTTGGCTCGAAATCGAAATTTTCGACTCGCAGTCGGCTCGAAATCAACTCGAAATCGACTTTGAGTCGAGGTGGCTCGAATCGAAGTCAACTCGATTCTGAACCAGCTCGAATCAATTTCGAGTCGGCTCAAAATTAATTTTTTATAATTAAAAATGTATTTATTTTTTTTCTTATTAAAAATTTATTTTTAGAAATTCACACGTACACTAGCAAAAATTATGGAGTCGAGTCGTCCACTTCTGCTTCCAATTACTATATAAGTTTACTGATATTTGAAAATTTTCAATTACTCAAAAGGTCATAAATCAAATTTCTAAAATTTCATAAAAAAGTTTAAAAATCAAAGTACTTCCAAATTTGAAACAATTGAGTCATTTGATATTTTAACTAAAAATATAACAAAACTACAAAATAGACAATTTATAAGAGATAAAGAGTGCAATAAGAGTCCATAACAGTCCATGTTCAAATTAGAAAATCAGTTCGAAAAAGTTTTTTTAGCTGAATATGACATTATGCTATAGAAGTCTACAAAATGATCTTCGGCGCTCTGCTTTTGCTCCTGCCTTCTAAATCAAAACTTGCAACCTATATGAATTCATAGACAATAAAGTCAGGTTAGAAGCATTTATAGAATTACAATACAATTTCAGATCAGAAACAGTCATATCATTTCAGATTATAGAAGTCATGAGATGAATAATGCAGCAACATATCACAAACTCAATACAATACATGCCAATTCAGTAGATAATAAATAATAAATAAGAGTTCCTCCCTCTTGATTCCTTTTTTCCCTACTATCAATCCCAAATCAGTAGACTGATCTGAAAGCATATCTGTAGATAGAGGAAATTATGCCGATCTGTATATAGAACCATTAAAATGATATGATTTATTATTTGTATGTAGAGTTCAGATTTCAGATTTTTAATAGGCCTTGAATTGTAGAATTTCTTTGACCTGCAGAATTGTACTGAAATATTTTATATAATATGATCAGTCAAACAATCCATGCCGATTCCACTGTTCTTTTAGTTTTTTGTTGGAAAAATACTAAAAATGAGTTCAATCTATCGGTTATTTTGTAACATAATTTTCAAAATTGTCCCGCTGAAATGAAGATATTTTATGCAAAATATGGCAACAAAACCTGGTTGTAATAGCCTGAGTCGGGAGATCCATCAAAATTAAGAGTCCAAGCTAAAACCATTGTGAATTTTTCGTCAACATTAAGTAGATAAATCTCTGTGTTCACATCCAGCTACAAAAACATTGAGAAATAAGATAATTGCACATGAAAAATTTAGAGCACATGTTTAAGTATCTAACTAGCAAAGATCAAACAAAAATTTCTAAAATGAAGCATAAAAAAGAACAGATTCAAAAAATCTAAGCAAATAATGAAGGTACTAACCTTTATCAAAAAACATACCAAAGCACATGTTATATCCGCCCAAAAATTTGGATATTTGTTCACTTGTATTGGCAAGTTTGATTCTTTGATACCAAAGGAGACATATTAGGAAGGTGAATACATGAACATATATTCTTGGTTTACAAGAGTCTAGATTGAACACAAATCTCCTACATACACATGAATACATGATATCAGTAAAGGGAGTTCACATATCCCTAATTTAACACATATCCCTAATTTAACACAAATCCCCTACATAGTACATACACAAAAACTGTATCCAGAATAGACGATCAAATCCCCTACATAGTACATACACATGAATACATGATAATTACACTCAATTTTTAAACATAGAACAAAATGATTTAAAAAAACATATCAATGTTAAATAGCGTGCTGATAGCGTACCGATCATAATTGTTTGATCAGGGGATTTGAAAAAAAAATGAAGTGTTGATTTTAAATTATTCCAGCAAGCAATAGCATACCACTCTGTATTTAAATTCCATTAATTCCTAGGGATTGCAACTAATCTTACTTGTTGAAGTTTAATCTTTAGTAGAAGTCCCGACGATCTCGTTTGGTAGAACACTTGTTAAATCATTCATATCAACCTGTGATTGCAAAAAAATATCGAAGTTAAATAATATAATTGAGGGTTAATAAAACATTTCATGAGTAATTAAATTCAAGGTTGTAGATGTCAGATGTCGGGTTCATGTCGGTTTGGGTTTGAAATGTCGTATGTCGGATTGCGGGGGATATATCGGGGATATTTTAAAATATCGGATTTTAATATTTAAATAAAGATTACAGTATTTATAAACATATTTTTTGCAAATAAGTAAAAATGTACAGACAAATAACTATAGTAATGTATAGACAAATAAGTATTTATAACATTTTCTTTGAAATAATTTTGAAAGAAAGGAAATGCACATGTAATTATGTAAAGTTGGAGGAGAGTTTTTCTTAGCACAGGAGAATCAAAAATCACTGCAAATTTACACAAGGAAAGGTATAAACTTAACTATTGCAAAAAAGAAACTTAACTATAGCATAAGTAAGAAGTTTACAGTAACACAAGTTTAATAAAACTTTTAGATCTTATGGTTTGATCAATATAATAACTCCAAATAAAACTTTCAATTGTCGCATAAACAAGAAAAAAGAAGAAGAAAGAAGAAGGGGGCTTACAGTGGAGTGAAATAGCAGAAACCCTAAAGCCCGGCATCAACTCCTCGCGTCCTCGCCTGCGATGCCAATTCGTAGAAAGCCCGGCGTCGTCGTCTACTTCTCGCCTGCGATGCCGATCCGTTGCCTCGTTACCAGAGGAGCTGTTGAGTGTCGACCACTCCGCCAGAGCGACTCTCCCGTAAAATTTAGGGTAGAGCGTGAAATGCCGAATGCGTGAAATGGACTCGTGAAGTAGAAAAATATGGGTCCGGTGAACTTTGTTTTTTTATATATTAAATATAATAACCGAAATACCGGGTTAGAGATATATCGATATATCGGGATATATCGTCGTTTTTTTACAAAATGATATTTTTGTCAAACAAATCGGTTTTGTTGCGGTTTGCATCCAAAACCTTTATGTCGGCTGACATGTCGCCCGATATCTACAACACTGATTAAATTAAAGTACTTACATTGACACGATGTTTATATTGAGAACAAATCCAATTTGATGAACACACTAGAGCATTCACAGTTTTTGGATTTAGAGCACTTCTATAATCATCAAGTACTCTTCCTCCAACACTAAAAGACGATTCAGAAGCCACAGTTGTGATGAGTATTGTGAGGATATCTTTTGCCATCTTAGATAACTTCACATATTTCAATAAATAAATTTTCCACCATTCTAAAACATCAAACTTATCTCTCCTCTCAAGTGGAGGTTGTACAAGTGCTTCATCTAAATATGCTTCAAGTTCATTTTTAAGAGGTTGTATAGAAGAAGTAGAACTCAAGAAATCATCAACGCCCATAATAACCGAGTTTGTGATGCACTGTGGTTGTGTTGTTGCACTTGAATGTCTCATTACTCCCACTCTAGTTGATGATGAGCTTTCTGAACTGATTAATGAAGTATTAGACTCCATCCCACTGTTAGCACAATAGTGGGAAAAAATCTCGAATATGCTTTCTTTTACCACTCACTTTATGAACTACCTCACGATTATTGTACAATTTAGTGAAAGCATAAGTAATAAACAATAATTTACGGCGAAGATCAAGTACAATGACAAAAGACATGAATAAGCTGCAATCACTCCAGTATTTGTCAAATTTGCTTTTCATTGGTTTCGCCATGCCACGTACAAACTCATCATCAGATATTGAAGATTTATCCAACACTTCTTTAATAGCAATCAATGCAGACAAAAATAAATTGCTTGTTGGATAAGAAGTTCCTGAAAAAAGTTTTGTTGCTGATTCGAAGACTTCTAAAATATTCTTAATTTTAACAAACCGTTGCCAAATTTCTTCAGGAAAATCCCACACCAAACATTTATCCTTTCTAAAGAAATCATGAATAACATATCTATAATGAAATGCGCAATCGAGCATGTAATAAGTGCTGTTCCACCTAGTTTTCACATCTGAAGAAAGACCGCGTGAAGTAAAAATTCCCAGTAACTTAGCTGATTCAGTAATAATTGCATTTGCATCGGGATTTATGAATTCATCATCCTCCACTGGTGAGGATGACGAGTCACTACAATTCTCTACTGAATTAATAATATTCATATCTGGAAGAAAAAAAGTTAGTTAAAACTATAAAAAACAAGTAAAAGACATTTATAGGTGTGAAATGAGTTTTGTTGGTTACAGAATCAATTACCAAGTACAGAAGTATCTTGTGAGAGTGTTGTTGTAAAATATGAGATGTCATGACCGTAATAACTTTTTAATTTATTTTGTATATTCATTTTATTTTTGTTTAAAATTTGAATAGAATGGTAGAAGCATTAGACAATTGTGATGAGTTTGAGGTGTCACCAACAGATATAAGGATTACCTTAACATATAATATGGATACAAATTAGGTTTTCTTTTGTTCGTAAGAAAACAAAGTTACCAGCAGATATAGACTAGAAAATTACATGAATAGCAAACCTGGACAGTTGAAGAAATTCTTGTGAATGATCCCAATTTCTTTCCTTCAAGACTTGCGGCAACAGATTCACACAGCTTCTCAGCTATTTCTTCTGCCTATATGTTTTACTAGTATTCAATAAAATAAAACCAGATGAGGCTTGTGCTATCATCAGATACATACCACATTTTTTGTCATCAATCTATCTTTAAGGGATTTAAGTGCAGGTTGCAGATCCGGTTTCTCCAGCACGGAATTCCCAGAAATACTTAAAAATTAGAAGGATAGATAATGTCACTATAAACATAAAACTAAAACTATAAATTTAACTGGTTGAGAAAAAAAACACATGTTACACTGAGAAATGTATAATAAAAAAGATCGTGAAATTAAGCAAACTTCGTAAAACTGTGATCTAACTGCAACACCATATTGAGTTAGAGCATCATTTTTAGCATCAAAACAAAAACAGAGGCAAGCTAATTATTTTTGAGAAAACATATAAAACATAATCCAAAAATATGCACAAGAGTTTATGATGCACAATCTAATGGAGAACTACTTAGCAGTCATACCGACTCAGAAAATCGGACTAAAGAAGGCTCCATAATGATACAATCTTGCCCGACTGAACATGGTCTCGAGACTGGAGGGAGAAAAGAGGGAAAAATTGAAAATGGAGAAACTAAAAATAAAAAAATGCTTACCTTAAGTCCTTAATCACGGGAGAATCTGAAAGGGAGGTCGGTTGTGCCGTCTAATCTGACTGGAAGAATCCAAACCTGGCAGAAGCGACGTGGCCTCTCGCAGGCTCGCAGCTTGCGACTTTGCAGTTGCCGACTCGCCGTCCTGGAAGCAGGAAGCCAAGAACGCAACGCTGCATCGCCGTCGGAGATGCAGAAGGAACAAGGAAGAAACCTAAAAGCTCGCTCAATGTTTTCTTCCCGAAATCCGAATGAAAAATGAAGAGGCGTTACAGGCGTTCAGGAATTTCAGGGCATTCACTCTTCAGTCATCAGGCGGCGGGCCCGTTAGTGAAAAGGGAAAATCATAAATGATTTTCATTACCGAGGGGCGCTGGCCCGTTGTCATTCGCATTTGACATTGTAGAGATGGAAGAAACCAAACTTGTATACATGTTCACTCTAGTCAAATACAAAGAATGAGTACAAATATATAGATGAGAGAAAGAGAGAGGAAAGTCCTATACACAATGTGGGACTAAAGAGAGGAGAGAAAAACAATAAAAGCTATACAATGGGCCTAGTTTAAGTGGGCCTTTCTAACACTCCCCCACAAGCTGGAGCGTATAGGTCATATGCACCCAGCTTGGACAAACACTGGTAGAACAGGGTACTTGATAAGGCCTTTGTGAGGATGTCGGCAACTTGATCAGTTCCTGGTACATGCTTCAATTCAAGTTTCTTCAATTGAACCTTCTCACGAACAAAGTGACAGTCAACTTCGATATGTTTTGTGCGCTCATGAAACACCGGATTCTTTGCTATGTGTATGGCGGCTTGACTATCACAAAATAGAATTGCAGAGGAGAGTTTTACTCCCAGGTCAGTAAGGAGACTTTCAAGCCATGTGAGTTCTGAGACAACCGAGGCCATCGATCGGTATTCTGCTTCTGCAGAGGAACGGGCTACCACAGCTTGTTTCTTACTTTTTCATGTAATAAGATGACCACCAAAATAAGTACAGAACCCACTTGTTGACCTCCGATCGTCCAGGGAACCCGCATAATCGACATCAGAATAGGCCACCAAAGCGGGAGCAGAATCGGAGGTTTTGTAAACCAGCCCTTGACCCGGAGCTCCCTTAAGGTATCGGAAAATCCGTTCAACCGCCTGGAGATGAGAAGCCCGCGGGGCATGCATGAACCGACTGACAACCCCAACTGCAAACGATATATCCGGCCTCGTGACCGTTAGATAGATCAAATTTCCCACAAGACGTCGATAGTATTCTGGGTTCGGAAGCAGCAAATCGTCATCCGAAGCATGAGCACACAGTTTGTGATTTGCCTCCATCGGGGTACAAGCTGGCTTGCAACCAGACTGACCAGCATCTTTGAGAAGATCGAGACAATACTTTCGTTGTGAGAGCACCAACCCGTCCGGCCGCCGTGCGATCTCGAGACCAAGGAAGTAGCGAAGTTGCCCCAGGTCTTTAGTCTGAAAAACAGTGCTCAGATGTTGTTTGACCTCTTGAATCCCCTTTGAGTCGTCCCCAGTGAGAAGGATGTCATCAACATAAACCAACAGAAGGACGGTGCCAGTGGCCCGGTGTCGGGTAAAAAAGGAGAAATCTGCAGAACTCCGAGTGAACCCCATGTCTCGAACCACCTTGCTAAAATTGTCCAACCAAGCCCGAGGGGACTGTTTGAGACCATAAAAGGATTTTTTGAGAAGACAAACCCGAGACTCCCCCGTGGTCTCAAACCCGGGCGGTTGGCGCATGTAGACGGTTTCCTGAAGGTCGCCATTCAAAAAGACGTTCTTGATATCGAGCTGATGAAGGGGCCAGTGGCGGTGCACCGCGACGGAGAGAAGAACGCGGACAGTGTTGAGCTTGGCCACCTGAGAGAAGGTTTCCTCATAGTCAATGCCCTCCTGTTGTGTGAAGCCACGGGCCACAAGACGGGCCTTCAGTCGGGAAACAGTGCCATCCGAAGCACGCTTGATGACGAACACCCATTTACACCCAACAGGATGCTGACCGGGAGGTAAGGGAACCAAGTCCCAGGTCTGGTTGGCCCAGAGGGCCGTCATTTCTTCGTCCATGGCAGCCCGCCAGCCAGGATGGTGAAGTGCCTCCTGCAAAGAGTTAGGGACCGAAACAGAGGATAATGAGGTGGCAAAGTGAAGAAGAGAGGGAGAGAGGCGATGGAGAGAGACGTAATTCGCCATCGGATGAGCGGTAGAGGCGGGAGCCGGAGCAGCAGGGAGCGGAGCACCAGAGGTCGAAGCCGACTGCAGAGGGGCAATGGGTGTAGGAGAGCGACGAGAATAGACCCGGATAACCGGTGGTGGTGGACAGACAGGAGGTGGGGAAGGAGGAGAGGAGGAGGAGTGAGGAGCTGGAATGACAGGACGAACGACGAGATCTGGACTCGGAGCAACATCCAGATCAGGGAAGAAGGGAATATCTTCACGGAAAGTCACGTCAGCCGAGACGGTAACCTTGCGGGTAGCAGACGAATAACATACATAACCCTTTTGAGTGCGCGAGTAGCCCACAAAGACATGCTTGGCGGCACGAGGAGCCAACTTGTCCGTGGAGGGACCAAGGTGGTGAACGTAGCAGGTACACCCAAACACTCGTGGAGGAACGAGAAAAGGCGGAGTAGTGGGAAAGAGGAGGCTGAATGGAGTAGCATACTGGAGGACGGAAGAATGGAGGCGGTTGATGAGAAAGCAAGCCGTGGAGAGCGCGTAGTTCCAGTATGGTTTGGGAACCCTCATTTGAAGCATAAGGGAGCGAGCGACATCAAGGAGGTGACGATTCTTGCGCTCGGCGACACCATTCTGTTGGGGAGTGTAGGAACACGAGGTTTGGTGAAGAATGCCGAACTCAGAGCAGAGAGTGGCGAAGTTATGACTAGTGTACTCCCGCGCATTGTAAGTACGAATAGTACGAATGAGTGCAGAGAACTGAGTGCGAGTCTCAAGTATGAAAGCCCGGAAGACGCGGGGAAGTTCAGAGCGATCCCGGAGGAGATATAACCACGTCATTCGAGAGTAATCATCAATAAAAGTAAGAAAATACCGATAGCCAGAAATACTAGTAAATTTGTACGGACCCCATATATCGGAGTGTACCAAAATAAAAGGAGCGGAGCTCCGAGTACAATGAGAAGGGAACGATGAACGGGGCTGTTTGCCCAAAATACATGTGTCGCAGCGAAAAGCAGGAAGAGAAACATCTGGAAGAGCCTTCCGGAGGACTGGAAGAGGAGCGTGACCCAGACGGCGATGCCAATCCGAAGAGGAGATAGATGCGAGGACAGTGGGAGAGTCGTGAAGAAGATATAGCCCATTCTGCAGTCGTCCTCGACCAATGATAGTCCGCGTCTGCTGATCCTGTATGAGAAACGAAGAAGAAGTAAATGTCACGGAGTAATTAGAATCAGTAGTAAGGCGACCAACAGACAGTAAATTGAAAGGAGAGCCCGAAACATGTAGAGCCGAGCGCAGAAGGAGAGAAGAAGTGAGGGAAATATCAGCACAGCCAGAGACGGGAACCGATGCCCCATTAACGACAGTAATGTACTTCGGGTGAGGTGAAGACAAGTACTGAGGCGGCCTAACAGAGGTGATATGATGGGTGACACCAGAATCAAGGATCCATCGCGGGCCAGAGGATAGGCAGGCGATACCTTCATTGGAGATGGAGGCAGCAGAGGCAACCGAGGAAGGCGGGCGGCTAAGCAGGCCATGAAGATGCTGGAGCTGAAGACGAACCTCGTCGAGATCAGTACGAGGGGAAGCAGAGTCGGTAGTAGCAGCAGAGGCCTGCGGACGAGGAGGTCGCCCATGTTTGCGATAGCACGTGGCTTCAAGATGCCCATCTTTATCGCAGAAGGAGCACTTAGGCCGAGACCGGCGACCCCGACCCCGGCCGCGAGAATCAGAGCGGCCTCCACGGGCAGAAAAGGGGAGAGGCAATAAGGGAGCGGGTGCCTGTTGAACAAGGGCCGGAGAAGGAAGTCCGGGCACATCCGGAGGCGGGGAGACTTTGAGAAGCATCGAGCACACATCGAAGAAAGATGGTGTAACGGTAGAGGAGAGGATGTGAGCCCGGACACTGTGAAGATGAGGCGGGACCCGGGCCATCATCATGGCGATACCCACAGCTTCCTTTTGGGTACGTTGAGCAGCAAGATCTAAAGTAGGAGGCTGATGGTGGATCCAAGCCTCAACCAGAGACCGAGCCTGAGCAACAAAGGACGTCAGGTCGGTCGCGCCACTGCTATCAAGGGCCTGGAGAGCAGTGATGATGTCATACAGGTGGTGGAGACTATCCTTGCCAGAGTAGAGGGTGTGAAGCTCGTCCCACATGCCTTTGGCCGTCTCATGGTACATGGCCAGGCGATAAGATTCGCCATCAAGAGAGTTAAGAAGCCAAGTCTGCACACGACCATCATTGCGTAACCATTTCTCAGTAGGGGTACCGATAACGGCCTGAGTCAAGTGATGAAGGAACCCCTTTGACTGCAGGACACGGCGAATCGAGTGAGCCCATTCCACAAAGTTTTTCTTTCCAGTTAGAGAAATTGTAGTAATTCGAAGCTCGTCGCGGACTTCCTGGAGAGAAGCCGGGCGGTCAGGAGGAGGAACAACCGTGCCAACAGAGTCCGCAGAGGTAGTCATGGAGGCGACCTGGAGGAGAGGAAGCGGGCAGAGACAGCGGACTGGATGAGGCCGCGGTGAGAACAGACACGCTCAGCAAGGAGCGGACTATTGAAGTCCGCGGCGGACTGGAGTAGGCCGCGGCGGACTGGAGTAGGCCGCGGCGGACTGGATTAGGCCGAGGCGGACTGGAGCAGAACGCGGCGGACTGGAGCTGGCCGATGCAAGAAGAGCACAACAGCTGGCTGAGAAGAGAGGGCAAGCCGGGGGAGCTCGGCAAGTCGCGGGAGCTTGGCAAGTCGCGGCGACTAGAGGAGGACTGCAGCGGGCTGGATCAGTCCGCGAGTCGAAAAAAAAAAAAATTCAGGGGAGCGAGCCTGCGGCGGACAGGGAAAAGAACGTGTCCGCCAGAAGAGAAAGGAGAGCAGCTGCAGGCAGGAGAGAAGCGCGGACAGAAGGAGGCGAAAACCGAGCTCGCAGCGGACAGAAGAGAGCGGAGCTAGGGAGCGAGTTTGCCGAGCTTGCGGCGGACAAGAAGAGGCCGCCGAGCTCGCGGCGGACACAAGAGAGTAAGAAGAGGAGGCGAAAACCGAGCTCGCAGCGGACAGAAGAGAGCGGAGCTAGGGAGCGAGTTTGCCGAGCTCGCGTCGGACAAGAAGAGGCCGCAGCGGACTATGGGAAGCAGTGGACCCCACATATCAGAGAGAGAGGGCTATAAATAAGGGCCAGAAGAGGAGGGAAGAGGAGTGGCTCCACGGGAGAAGAGGAAGCGGTTGGACAAAAGCAGGCCGCAGGGGCTATGCGACTAGGAGGCGCGGACACACACTCAGGCCGCGGAAACCGCAGGCTGCTGGGCGGATAGGAAAGTGAGTCCGCATGAGACCGCAGGCCGCTGAGCGGATAGAAATTGGAATCCGCAGGGATCGTAAGGCTCTGATACCATGTAGAGATGGAAGAAACCAAACTTGTATATATGTTCACTCTAGTCAAATACAAAGAATGAGTACAAATATATAGATGAGAGAAAGAGAGAGGAAAGTCCTATACACAATGTGGGACTAAAGAGAGGAGAGAAAAACAATAAAAGCTTTACAATGAGCCTAGTTTAAGTGGGCTTTTCTAACAGACATGATGACATCCCGCGATTTCCGGCGATCCTCTAGCTGTCAGTCGATTCCGCCGCACACCTAACAATTACTTTATATTTTATTTTAAACCCGCTCGAATCATAATTTGAGCGACTCGTGATCGGCTCGAAAATAATTTCGAGCTATTTTGATTCAAGTCAAAATGATTCGAATCATTTTATTTTTATTTCGATTCGACTGAAAATTCGAGCGATTATCGAGTTCCGATTATTATGCTCAGCCCTAAGCAACCTAATGCAGCCCTTGCTTTCATTCCATCAACATTTAAAATGCCAAATAACATCCAAACTTCTAATGGAGAATGATGAGAGAAACAAAGAATAGACACCCCCCCAACACACACACAATGCCAGCTATTATACTTTCATTCTTCCAGCAAACTGAAGCTACCTCCAAAATCCAATTAAAATTTCATCACATAAGCTAGGAAAGCTCACATTAACTCATAATAAAAACAAAACACTTGATTTCATTCCAGCAGCAGTATAGAAAAGGAGGCGAAGAAGAGTAGAAGAGATTCCAGTAGAAAGAAGAAGAATCATCAGTCTGGCGCCGCAGAAGATCATAGCAAAATACCCCAAATCGGCCTGCTCAACATCGGGATGAGAGGCGCGACACAAGTTCAGTCGAAGGAGGAGAAGAGAGGGATTGAGCCCTAGTGAGATTTCGTTCCACAGAATTTCAGTCGAGAGAGAAAGAGAGATAGATCATGCCACTCAAATGACGAAGGAAATGCCAAAACCCTCTCGATTCATCGTGTAAAGGGTTTAAATAAACATAATAATAGCAATTTCCTCCTATACCCTTCTACAGAATCATCCAATTGGAGCAAAGAGATTATTTCCTTCGTTCAACTTCTTCAACCATCAGAAGACTTCAGATTAACCCAAGCCTAATTTCAGCTAGCTTATTATAATTCCCAAAACCAATCTCATTCTCAGCAACATCCAGCCATATATATATATATATCTTAAATCCTGGTATGAGCCAACCATTACTGTCCATAGACCCTTATCATCACCATAGTCTCCGGTCTCAAATACTGTCATATTCCAACAATTTTCCGTTAAGCTTAGATTAATTTTAGGGCTAAATTTTGTGTACTTACATCTTAGCATCAGTAATTCTCTCTCAATTCTCGTAAGCTTTCCAATCAAACTCTAATGATCATTATGCATTTCATTTGGTCATTGAATCTTCACATCCCTCCTCAAGTCATCTGGATGTATGATTAAACTTAGAATATCATTATATAACCTAATAATCATGCTATTAATGTTAAATAACAATGCATAAGTTTTGAGGTATTATGGACTATAATCAAGGAGCGGTGTAGTCATGACTCTACATTAATAGTTGCAACATCAACCATGCCTGGGAACTGAGTCATGACATGTCATCCACGTTCCTTTAGCATTCATCATGGTGTTTCCTCTAGTGTAAAAGTTTTTAATAATCTTAACGTATAGAAGAAGGAACTTTACTGGTCGTATGGGGTTTGCGTAATTGTGTAAATGCTAAGATTTGAGGTATGAGCGTAATTTGCGGTTGTGAGCTTTGTAATCTTCTTCCACACTCAATCTCTTTTTACAGTGAACTTATGCCTACCTACCAAACTACTAAAATCTGTTTCTCACTTGTGTATTTCTACATATGGTTCATTTGCTGGATTTGAATAAAGACACATCCTAATCTAGCCACAAATGGTTACAAACAGTTACACAAATAATTCAGCTTAGAAATACCATACACAAGTACATACAAGAAGTTACAAAATTTTGTTAACAAGAAGTCATAATCAAGTCGTACACAAATAATTCAGCTGCGATCTGAAGGTGGAAAATTGAATGTGGATCCTTAATTGTGTTACTCTAAACGATGACAGTAGTTTACTTAAGGCCACTGAACTAGTTAGCTAGCAGCTGCTGCTGCACATCATAGAATCCAACCCGGCTTCCATCTCCAGATCTTGCTACATTTTTACATCTGGAACAAAAACACCGTAAAAGCAAAAAAAAAAGAGCATTAGATACAAATGTCTACAACGGAAATAGAGAGCTTGAGACTGTTAGGTAAAAATTATGAAACATCCACATTAGGTAAAAATGTTCCTACCTACCTTGATCAGCAATATAAATAGCAGTTCTACTATCCTTGATCAGCAAAACAATTAGAGTTGGTCTTTCTTCAAAATATCAACCTACTCAAGGAAAATAAATGAAGAGTTAATAGTGATAATAAATATAGTTATAAAAATTTAGAATACGAAAAGTTGACAAAATTACTTGATCTTTTTGCGGACATGTTGTTGAGTAATGCCCTTTCTTGCCACATGTACCACAAGTTATTTTTTACCTTGTGCTTGAGAGGTTTTTATAATAATCTTTCTTGAAATCCACATAAATATCTCGGATTTCAAAAACATGCTCGATTAGGTGTTTTCCTATATGCCATGAGCAAAATCTATGACGTGTTTGCGGGAACACTTTTTTAATTGCATTGTACATAGCTCAATCCATATCGATAATTATAACTTTAGGAGTTTTGTCAAACATACACTTTAACCACTGATGAAACAACCAATGAAAAGTTTCTTCTGTCTCATCTGCTAATAAAGCACAAGCAAATAGAATTGACTGTCTATGATGATTTACACCTGTAAAAGGTGCAAATGACATCATAAATTTGTTTGTTTTATAAGTAACATCAAACACAACAACATCCCCAAATGTTAAAAAATCATTTCGTGATCTTGAATCTGCATAGAAAAAAGAACGAAGTACTAAATTAGAATCCAATTCTATGTCAAAGTAGAAATTTGGATCTAACTCTTGCTGCTTCTTTAAATACGCAAACACCGAGGCACCTTCATTTCCTATGTTATTATTGCGGTGTTCACTCAAATGCACTGAAACTTGTTTTGCAGATATTGAGTTATTAAAATTGGTTTCATTTAAAATCTTTGCAATCTTAGCAGAACCCATTCCAACACTATAAAGTTGATCCATCAATTTTTTAACTTCCTTATCTTTGTGAAGTACATTATGTGAGCGATGTCTCTTAGCTTTGCTGAGAGTATCTAACTCATGATTATGCTCCTTTATAAATCCAGTGACAACCCATTTAAAGTCCTTATTCTTGCGAATATCTAATTTGACTTTGCAATTAACTCTTGTCAATCAATGTGCTCTCGTTGAAGATCCTTCGCCCTCTTTTGAAGTCTTTAACCCAGACTTATTACATTCGAATCTTCTGACAATAACATCTCCTGAAGTAAATGATTTAGAAGTTGATCCTTTCTTAATTCCAAACCCTAAATTAAGAGCATAACTATTATAAAACCAGTACGCCTCATCAACACTTTCAAACACCAAACTAACATATGGTTCAGTAACACTGCGCTCAGTAGAATCTGTATTCGTTTCAGGTACAACAACATCCATACTTTCAGAATTTGATGACTCAGAAGTCATTGCGACTGAAGTGAAGCTGTACATTACAAGTTGATATACATTATACTTCCAACATAATGTTGCATTTACATCAAAACAATAAAGAAAAATACAAACCAAACAGAAATCATTTGGACACAATTAGAGGAAATGTACCTAAAGTCGATTGGACGTTATCTTCTCAGAAAGATCGGCTCTCAAGAGATTCAGACTTAATTGATCGGCTATATACCTAAAGTTGAAAAGATGTAAATTCAAATAGTGTGTGTGTGTGCATTATATATCAAATTCAGACCCGACTAAAACTTGTCTCTGGTGGTATTACAAATGACCTGAATATGTAAATAAAAAATTATCTGGATTGTTGCATACATAATCAACAGGTTTCAATGCTAACATAATTGATCCAAATGCAAATCTGTAAATGAAATACCTAAATACAATTCAAATGCAATACCTAAATGCTAAATGTACTGAAGAAGAAGAAGAAGCTCGACATTCTTTGTCGAGCACTCGAGCTCGACAATTGTCGTCGAGCAGTCGAGCTCGACGAAGAATGTCGAGCTCGACATTTTTCGTCGAGCAGTCGAGCTCGACGAAGAATGTCGAGGTCGACATTTTTGTCGAGCAGTCGAGCTCGACGAAGAATGTCGAGCTCGACATTTTTCGTCGAGCTCGACATTTTTCGTCGAGCTCGACATTCTTCGTCGAGCTCAACGAAAAATGTCAACTCGACGAAAAATGTCGAAGTCGAAGAAGAAGAAGAAGAAGAGATACCAGCGGGCAGGCGGGCAGCGGGAGCAGCGGGCAGCTGTGGATGAAGAATGGACCTTGCGGTAGGTGGTGCCGTCTTCATAAACGATCCAACCAGCCAGAGCACCTATCGCTTGACAGGTAGAAGAAGAGAGCGATGGGGTGACGGGGAATCGCTCAATACTTGATGATAATCACGCTTTTTTAAGCTTAAACCTAGACGATGGGGCGACGGGACGATTGAAAGCAAGAAACCTAGATCGCGTAAAAAGCGGGGGCGGAAATAGCCGGGGCGAGCCGCCCAGTGCTCGCGCTTTTTTAAGCTTAAAAAAAGCTTAAAAAAACGCGAGTGTATATATATATATATATATATATATATATATACTCAAAGAAATTCAGTTTAACATTTTAAAACTGTGAACTAAGGGTACTAAATCTTTGACCTTAACACTATTAGTGCATGAACTAATCTTTCCAATTGTAGAAATACGTTCTCTTGCTAAAGAAATTTTAAATATGTTCTTTAACTGATCCAATCTCCTCTTCTTCCCATCTGTAACAGCGCTTGGATGTTGGTGGGGTTGGGTAGCTGGTGACTGCATTAGTTAGCGAGAGGCTGATGGTGCTAGGTGACTGATCATGAAAAATGGTGGCAGTGATAGGCACTGACTGGTTGGTGACCCCAGATTCTTCTCTATGGGGAAGAGAGTTAAAGAGATAGATTTAAGGACATAACCATATGTCCATCTATGAAAAGTGTTGTAATATTAATTAAGTTAAGAGTGTTTAGTTTTAGGCTATATATAGCCACTGTATTTGTCCTAATTGAAATAAGATTCGTTTGCAACTTGGTAACAGAGCAGCAACGCGTCTCTCGTCGACAAAACCCTCTTCCGCAACCCCAACAACACGTATCGCTCGATCCTGCAGCACATCTCCCGCAGCTCGTCTCCTGAACAACGATGCATCTCTGATTGATCGCTAGATCCGTCTCCGCAACGCGTCTCCCAACCAACGACCAACAGACCATCAACAACCCCAATGGCTGCTTCTGTTGGTTGCGACTAAGAAGGCCGCTGTGGACATCCACCTTGGCGTACTCGATGGTTGTTTCTATCGGGCAGGGGTGCAACATCTTCACAGCCAGTCTCACATGCTCCGACCATAGGATGCGGTGAATGGATCTAGCGAAGGAGGCATTTCTTGTACTTACAAGATGTGGTAATTGGTGAGGAAGTTGATCCATGACGTCGAAGGAAGGAATGATGGAGAATGTCTTCAAGATGTTGGGCCCTGATGAGTTGGCTACATTGTTGAGGGTGTTGGGCTCATCACACTGACCGATGAAGTTGGAACTTCCACCGATTGATCTGAAGCTTGATGGACCGACCACCTACTTGAGTTGGTCATGCCGTGTTGGGGGACTTCCTAATAGGGGCGTTGAATAAACCAGAGACATCGATTGGAGGATATGAGTGAGAGTCGACCCACATGACGGTGTTTATGTGGCTTCTTAGCTCGGTTGTCCCATTGATTGCCGCCACGGTAGATGACCTAGAGACAGTCATGGAGGCTTGGGATAAGGAGAAGAATATATATAATGGTGTGGGGAACACTCTGCTGGTATTCCAGGTGAAGAGAGAAATTGATGACACCTCTAAGGGAGAGAAGACGGTGTAGGAGTATGCCTCCTGGTTGAAATGCTTATGGGTGGATTACGATCACGCCGCTGATGAGATGTGTTGCAGCGACTCACATTGCCGAGCCTCCAAGATCATCGTGGAGGGGAGGACGATGAAGTTCCTGAAGGGATTAGATGACAAGTTTGATTAGCGGAGAGCCCTACTTCTATCTGATGCGGCGATTCCTACACTTACTCATGCCATCTCTGTCATGCTCTAGGAGGAGACACATCGCAAACTTCAGGAAGGGATAGGAGGGTCCACTACTATGAAGTCAGCGATAGCGGTTGCTGGACCTGGGGTTACAAGATAGAGGGAAGAAACCCGTCAGTGCTACAACTGTGGGCAGGTGGGCCATTTGAGGCAAGCCCACCCCAAGCCGCCCAAAGAGAGTTTTGGGTGGTTGACGAGGACGTGGTCGGGCTCGTAGTGGTCGAGGAGGCTAACAAGTCAATTTGGGCATGACTGACAATGTGAAGGATTTCGACATTATTTATACAGAGGAGGAGCAGACCCTACGGAGCATGATGGAGGACATCGAGAGGAAACAAACGGGCGAGGGGAGCAATGATGGAGCTGGGGGGCCGTTATGTATGTCCAACCAACTGATGGATCTTTTGCTCTTGCATCCACATCTTCTTACAGGGCATCAGATTGGATCATTGATTTAGGGGCATCACGTTACGTGACATAAAATACACGTGAGTTCTCATCCTACACTCGCCTAGCTACTGCATGTAGCATCCAGACGACCAATGATACATTCCAACCAGAGGTCAGTGTTAGAACATAAATCTTGACGGTTTGGCGGTCTGCTCTGGCGGTCTGGTCCGAGCGGTTTGGCGGTCTGCTCTGATGGTCTGGTCCGAGCAGTTTGGCGGTCTGCTCTGGCGGTTTGGTTTTGGCGGTTTGACAGTCTGCTCTGGCGGTCTAGCCCTGGTGGGCTGGCATACTGCTCTGGCGGTTTGACTCTGGTGGTTTGGCAGACTGCTCTGGCGGTTTGGTGTGGCGATCTAGCTGTCTTGAGGATGACCAGTGTAACACACCTTTGTTAGAGCAAGAGAAGCCTGGTGGAGATTAACCACTGTTGCGGTCTGGCGATCAGAAAGGGCTAAAGATGATGCGGTTTGGCGGTTAGAGTCTGTCTAACCGCTCCTGTTGCTCTTGGTGGTCTGCCACGGTCTGGTAATTAAAGACCGGCAGATACTTCTTTGATATGCTATTGTCGGGCGGTTAGTTTGTCTAACCGCACAGTCCGCCGTGGTCTGCAAATATCTATCCACCTAGTTGCCTGTTGCAGGCATTGTGTTTTTTAGTCCCACATCATCTGTTATATTCTCTCTCCCCAACCTTCCTCTATAAATAAAGAGTCATACCTGTGTAATATTAAGTTTTTGGGCAATAAAATTCAGTTATTTCACATGGTTTTTGAGGATAACTCGATCCTTCTTTGGCGGACTCTGATTTTCTAACCGCCCACCCCTTTTGTGCTTGTGCGGACTCCTTTTTTCTAACCGCTTGCTCTGAGCTCTTCTGCGGGCTCTCTCCAACCGCATCCCTGGCTTTGCGCGCCCTGTGTTTTTCACCCTTCGCAGCTCGCGTGTGACCCGCTTACAGTCCGCTCCTTCACGCTCTTCGCGATCTCAGCCCTTTTCCATGCGGCCTCTGTCTAACCACGCGATTAGAGCTTTTTGCCTGCTTCTTGTTGCCCTTCGTTTTTTTTCCGCGGTTTCGGCTCTCTTCGAGCGGTCTCCTTCGCTGTCCGCGCATGTATTTTATTTGTCAGTTTTCTCCCCTCTCTATGGACACTCCGGTTCTCTCTTCGTTTACCCTATCCGCGCCCCCTGTTCTAACTGATCCCTCTGGTTTTCACTCCTTCCGACAATCTTGGAACTGCCTCCAAGCTGACTGACCCAAATTATCCGAATTGTAGTGTTTCCTTTATATTTTTGTTACAGTTTTTGCACAAACGTCATCATCTCACTGATGACCATCCTGCACGAGGTTCTGCTATCTTTGATGACTGGAACGCCAATGATGCCCTGGTTAAAACATGGCTTGCAAACAGTCTCTCTGATGAGGGCCTATTCGTCATTCATCTTGATGAGACGGTTAAGGCTGCATGACTTGCTGCTCTATACTGCAAGAGAGCTCAAACTTTGCACATATTACACGTTATATGCTGATCTTTTTGCCCGTCCCACAATCACTCCTGTTGCTGCGTACCAGGAGGTGCAAACTCTTGACGTTGAACTTCTTCAACATCGCTTTTTCTCTGCCGATCTTGCCAAACAACGCAAGCACTTCCAAGAACTTCTGATGGTGTGTTATCTTCTTCGTCGTCCAGAGTCTTATGATATAATCCTACAACAAATTCTCGGAGAAGATGACTCTTTAACTCTTATGCTACCGTCGCTCGCATCTTCGTTGTTTCTACTCTTCTTCAGTGTCCCTTTCTTGCCTCTCCTCCCCATCCTGACACCATTGCTCATCCAACTTGTCGTGGCAACCCTAGTGGCCGCGGAGGTCACTCCGGTGGGCGTGGTTCATCGAGACACCTCTGCTCTCATTGTGACAAGACCGAACACCTTGTTGATCATTGCTGGGTCAAGTATCCTTGTCGTCGCCCTCCAGCGGGTCACACCACTTTCTCTACCACCAAGAAGTCGACATCCCTTGCTTTCTCTTCAGGTAGTGCTCATATGGTCACTAAGGGTAAGTGACTCATTGAGTCTTGTGCTACTAATCATATGACGAATGATCCTTTTCTTTTATCCCTTTTGGATAAACATAATCGGTCACCTCCGGTTTTTATTGCGGATGGTTCGCCGTCCCCTGTGTGCGAGACTGGTACAGTCCACATCACTCCATCTCTACGACTTGAGGACACTTTTTATGTCCCAACTTTTTCATGCAACTTGCTCTCTGTTACCTCTCTATGTAAACAATTGAATTGCACAGTTACCTTTACATCTACTACTTGCTCTTTTCATGATCCACACTTCAAGGAGACGTTTGCTACTGGGACTGAAAGCAACGACCTTTTCTTCCTTGACAATGTTTCTGCCCTCTCCGCATCTACTTCTCTTCTACACTGACATCTTTGCCTTGGTCATCATCTTCTTTGTCTTCTCTACCAGCTTCTACCTTATCTACCTCAAGGAGATTCCTCTTTCTACTGTGATTTTGTGAAGCCCGCCAACTCGACAAATATCACCACTCATCCTATCCCGCAAGACATGAACGTAGTTCTTCTTGTCTCTTTGATCTTGTTCATTCTGAGATTTGAGGACCCTCTCCTACTAGCTCTGTTGGTAGGGACAGGCTGTATTTTGTTAATTTTATTAATGACTTTTTTAGATGCACTTAGTTGTATCCTTAGTTATCAAGGCACGCGCCTAGGCGCTCCTGAGGCGCCGGGCGCACCGGGCGCACGGAGTAGCGCCCGAGACTGGGCGAGGCGAGCGAGTTGGCCCAGGCGCGCCCCAGGCGCGCCTAGGCGCGCGCCTTGGGAGCCTTTCAGGCGCTAAATAGGCGCGCCTAGCCTAGAATCGTGCTGGGCCCGGTTTAATTTAACACCTTATATATACCCGATGCCCTCATTTTTCCGATTCACGCATCAGTCGCTGGTTTAGGGTTGAAATTTCCGCTCCATTCGCCGCTCTGCTCCCGTCGCCGCTCCTCTTCCGTTCGCCGCTCTTCTTGGGCTCGCCGGCCGCCGCCATTTTTGGTAACCTCTTCTCACTTCATTCCTTCTTCTTCTTGCATTTTGACTGTCGTTTGAGATTTTTCCGGTTGTTTTTTCTGGATGCCATGTTTTCCGGCTACTCTCTTCTGTTATAGCATAGATGCATAGTGAAAGCCTCGTTCAAGTAATTATTTTGGCTGCTCTCTTCTATTCTAGCCTTCTAACCTTCTAGCATATAGTCATAGTGGAAGCACAATTCACTGTAACAGTGAACTGTGCTTCCAGTTCACTGTTTTACAGTGAACTGTGCTTCAGTTCACTGTTTTCAGTGAACTGGGCTCCAGTTTTACAGTGAACTGTGTAAAACTGAACTGGGCAGCTCCAGTTCACTGAACTTTTTACAGTGAACTGGAGCTCCAGTTCACTGTTTTAAAACAGTGAACTGGAGCCCAGTTCACTGTAAAACTGTGAACTGGGCAGCTCCAGTTCACTGTAAAAGGTGAACTGGGCAGCCCAGTTCACTGTTGTACAGTGAATTGGAGCCCAATTCACTGTAAAAAAACAGGGAACTGGAGCCCAGTGAACTGGAGCCCAGTTCACTGTAAAACTGTGAACTGGGCAGCTCCAGTTCACTGTAAAAGGTGAACTGGGCAGCCCAGTTCACTGTTGTACAGTGAACTGGAGCCCAGTTCACTGTAAAACAGTGAACTGGGCAGCTCCAGTTCACTGTTAACGTAGAGCCTACTTTTATACTTCCTGTTTTGCTTAATCACCCAGAGGCTGAGCAAGCTATATTTGATGAGATTCTTGATGGTGATCTTGACTTTGAAAGTGATCCATGGCCTAGCATCTCAGATAGCGCCAAATATCTTGTCAAAAAAATGCTCGTTCGAAATCCTAAAAAGAGGTTGACAGCTCATGAAGTTTTATGTGAGTTCACAAACTCAATTGCTGCTAGAATCGACATGTATGACAAGTTTTTCTAATTTTAACTTATTTTTATATGGTTTCCTATTTGGCCTCAGAAATTCAAGAGTATATGCAATAATTAGACTGCTCTTTTCATGATTTAAATTAGATTAATATTTTTATCTTTCTTATTTCTATGTAATAATTTTTTTAAAAAATTTTTAATAGCTGGAAATGGACGCGAGTGGATCTGGTTCATCCAGTGCCCAATCTAGGATTGATCCTGGTTGGAAGTACGTGCGGCAGACATCTAGTGGGAGGATTTAGAAATACCAAAATCTGTCCCAAATGCCCACAGCATGTACGAACAGAAATTCAAGAGTATATGCAAACGAAAATGGCTCTAAGCATTACAGAAAAACAAGCATTCCCGGACTTTGCAGATGTAGATACCTTTGGAAGCGATGAAGATATGGATGACGTCGGTGCGAAGATTCATGGATGCGGTTCAAGCGGTGCCCATAAAAAGCCTAGAACTAAAGGACCGATTGATGTTTTTTTTGCATCTAATATTGAGAAAAAAATGAAACAAAAAGGCCAACATCAGCAAATGAAACAAACTTCAATCAACGAAGCATGTAAGAAGGAACTTAGTGGGAGAGCTTGCAAGCATATAGCTCAATGGATGTATGATGCAACTATTCCTTTTAATGCGGTTACCTACCGTAGTTTTGCAGTGATGATAGAATCCATTGGCTAGTTTGGGGTTGGATTGAAACCACCCAGTTATCATGAAGTTCGTGTGCCTTTGTTGAATAATGAAGTAAATTGAAATTCAGAAGATGATGAAGAACTATGAGGATGAGTGGAGGTTGTTTGGATGTTCTATCATGGCCGACGGATGGACAGATAAGAAACAGAGAACACTTATAAATTTTTTGGTAAATTCACCAAAAGGTACATTCTTCCTGGAATCTGTTGATGCATCTGATTACGCAAAGACTGGAGAGAAGATGTTTGAATTGCTTGATAGAGTAGTGAAACGTGTTGGAGAGGCTAATGTTGTTCAAGTTGTTACTGATAGTGCAAGCAATAATGTACTAGCAGGTAAATATATCGTTAATCATTCTCTTTTAATATTTTTTAAAATTTAATGTCGTATGTTGAAATTAAATAACTGTGTTTATTATGAAATAGAGAAATTATTGGAAGCAAAACGACCACATATATATTGGACACCCTGTGCCGCTCATTGCATCGACTTAATGCTGGAGGATATTGGAAAGATGCCAATTATTAGTAGAACAATTAAAAGAGCAATGAACATCAACAGTTATATTTATGTTCGGCCTGGACTAGTCAACATGCTAAGGAGCTTCACAGGACAAGTGGAGCTTGTTAGACCTGCTGTTACTAGGTTTGCGACTTCATTTCTTGCTCTTCAGTGCATTCATAAACAGAGTACAAATCTGAGGAAGATGTTCACTTCACCAGAGTGGACATCAAGTAAGTGGGCAAAGGAAACAGGAGGCAAGCAAGTACAAAGCATTATATACATGGTCTCTTTCTGGAGTACTATTGTGTACATTTTGAAGATTTTCGGACCTTTAGTTCGGGTATTAAGATTGGTAGATGGGGAGAAAAGACCGGCAATGAGTTATATCTATGAGGCTATGGATAGAGCAAAGGAGACAATCATGAACTCTTTCAATGGGAAAGATGAAAAATATAAAGAAGTCTTTGCGATTGTTGACAGAAGATGGGAAACTCAGCTTCATCGACCATTGCATGCGGCAGCTCATTATTTAAATCCATAATTCTTCTATTCAAATCCTGAAATGACATTAGATGGAGAAGTCATAAGGGGTTTATATCAAACACTGCAAAAGATCATTCCAAGTCCTGAAATTCAAGATATAATTATGGATCAACTAAGTTTATATAGAAATGCTGAAGGTTTATTTGGAATCCAATTTGCAGTCCGTCATAGAAAAACAAAGTCCCCTGGTTAGTTAATTAAATATTATTTCAAGTTTCAAACAAACAATTTATTTAATAAGAATGATTCATTAATTTGTTGATATTTATTTTTTTGGGCAGCTGAATGGTGGCAATCATATGCAGCTGATACTCCTGATTTAACTAAATTTGCAGTAAAGGTTTTAAGTCTCACTTGCAGTTCATCTGGATGTGAACGCAACTGGTGTTTTTTGAGCATGTATGCATTTTTTTGAACAGTACGTAAATATTAATTTACATTATTATATGATTAATTATTTATTTGTTATGTTGCAGGTGCATAGCAAAAAAAGAAATCGACTGACACAACAACGCCTAAATGATTTAGTATTTGTAAAATACAATCGTGGCTTGCGTCTGCGATATGATTCACGTGATCGTATTGATCCGATCTCGCTGAAAGATGTTGACGATAGCAATGAATGGCTGATGAGAAGAATGAAGGAAGATGCGGAGGTTGAGCAGGATGACGATACAGTTTTTGATGACGAATTATTGACCTGGGGTGCAGTAGCAAGGGCCAGCGGGGTAGAAGAAGACATCTACTCCACGCGCTTATCTAAAGGGAAGATGGTAGCTGACAAGAGGAGCACATCTAAGAAGAAGGCACATACTCCAACAATGCATATAGATGATGCCGATGATGAAGAAGAGGCCGAGTTCAATGAAGAAGAAAAAAATTTTAGTGAAGAAAATGAAACTTTTATTGATTCAGATGATAAGTGATGGCGTGATCGCCGTGATGTTATGTTATTTTCTTGCACATTAGTTTAAAGTATTTGATTGTTGACTTGGTAGCTTAGGTTTGTTTTTGATGCGAAAAATTGCAATGTTGATTTGGTAGATTATGATTGCTGACTTGATTATTTTGTTTATGTTGTTATTTTTATTATGTTGCCTTCAAAAAATGATCTCATTTTATTATGCTTAAATGTTTTATTCTAATACTTCCTTTGTGTTTTATGGAGGTATTTGGTCATTCATTAGCTGAGTGGAAGTCATGCTATATTGTTAATTCAAGAGAGGTTGATCTGGGATGTTAAAAAGGTACAAAAATTTTTACCCTAAATTTATTTATCTCCGTCAACCTTATATTATATGTTGTAGTTTTTTATTTGATTTCTAGTTGCACTTTGTATGCATCAATTATGACTCATGTACTTATATCACTTCTCACGTGTTTAGATAAAATATTGGAAAATATGAGTTCTTATACTAACTTGATAGAAGAGAACTAACCCAATTCCAGCGATTTGGTCGCCCAATTCGCTGGAATTGAGCGATTTGGGCGCCCAATTCGCTCAATTCCAGCAAATTGGGCTCGCAATTCACTCCATTTCGTTTTTCCCAAATTTTTGCGCCTCACGTGCCTCAGGCGCGCGCCTGCGCCTAGGCTCCAGGGGCCCTTTGCGCCTTGGTGCGCCTTGCGCCTTTGATAACTTAGGTTGTATCTTTTAAAAAAACTTTATGAATTTTTCTCCGTATTCACTACCTTTTATAATGAAATATACAATTTGTGTGCTTATTAAAGTTTCGCACTATAATGTTAAAAATATGCACACTTGTTTTTTTGAATGTTCATGACATTATTCATCAAAACAGTGTGTACACTTTTCAACAAAATACGTTTAAAGAATCACCATCTCCTTCGCACCTTTCTCACTCAAATGAATGTACCTCTAATAGTTCATGTTGTTCTTATCTCTTGTTATCTCAAACCGTATTCTTTCTTAGTCATCATTTCCATTCTTGCCACACCATTTCCTTTACCTGAGTCTTTGGCTGTACGAAGTTTAACCACTTTCCTTCTCGTGGTGTGACAACTTTCTCCTCGCTCTATTAATGATTTTTTGGCATCCAACTATTCATCAAATTCTTCAAAAAAAGTATGTCCGTACACTTGAAGATTCTTACTTTGACAGCCTATGTTCTCTCCCCACCTGTTGACCCTCCTTGACTGTTATTTCTCCACCTCTTGCTGCTCTTCCTTCTCCCCCCACTACGCAAGAATCTGTCGCTCACCATCCAACGATGGATCCATGCGGATCTTGTTGCTTGCATGACCATATTCGTCTTTCCCCCACTGCAACCACTGTGACCACTTATGTATTCCTCGCTATGAACATGAAAATAACTGTAGTAGTCGGATGTGGTTGGTTGTCGATAAGTTTCATCTTATCCCTACTCCTCTAGTGTTGTCATCAAGTTTCATCTTGATGGTACTTATCTATAAGGCTAGGCTGTTGCCAAAGATCTCAAACATATAGTGTGGATCTTTGAACCGTCCCCATCTCGCTTTCGATCTGCAGTTCTCTCAGTTGATGTCAATGATGACCTATATCATGTTTCCATCCTGTACCCGCCCACGGCTTGGCCAGCACAGTCATTTTGCTCTTCTACCTTTTCATACTTCTAAAGGACTGGTTGTTCTTCCTGTCTATGTGAATGACATTCTCCTTACAAATGATGATAATGAGGGAATTCATTTAACTTAGAAACATCTTCTGCAACACTTGTTACAAAAGATATGTGATCTTCTAAATACTTTTCGAAAATAAAAATCTCACGAAAACACAACTCGGTAATGCTCTCACAACGGAAATATGTGTTGGATCTTTTAAAAGAGGCCGATCTTCTTGGGCCAAGAACCGCTCGATGTTCGATGGTCATTGGTGATAACAAGTGTTGGAGTGAGGATTCATCTCTTCTTCCAGATAGCACCAGGTCATAAGACCAGATATCTGTTATGCGGTTGACAGGGTTAGTTAGTTTATGCATGCTCCTAGAGAGTGTCATCTTCATTCAGCTCTAAAAATTCTGAAATATGTACAGAACAGTATAAGAACATAACGTTTTATCGTAAAATTCAAGTATCAGAGGTAAAATATGCTATAAATAAGATCAAAAAATGGAAAGACGGTTAGGTCAGACGATATACCCATCAAAGTATGAAAATGTCTAGGAAATGAAAGAATTTCGTGTCTTACATGTTTTTTTAATACGATACTGAAGACAAAGAGGATGCCAGATCAATGCGGATAAAATATCTTGGTACCTTTGTATAAGAATAAAAGAGATATATAAAATTGTGTTAATTACAGAGAATTAAATTGTTGTGTCATACCATGAAACCGTGAGAACGAGTAATAAAAGAATAGTAAAACGAGAGACTAACATCTCGGAGAATCAATTTGGATTCATGCCAGGGCGATCGACCATGAAAGCTATATATCTCTTGAGGAAACTCATTGACAACTATTGAGAAAGAAAACAAGATTTGCATATGCTGTTTATCGATCTTGAAAAGGCTTATGATAGAGTTCCAAGAGAGATTTTATGGAATCTTAGAAAAGAAAGGTGTAAATATATCATACATTGACATAATCAAAGATATGTATACAAATTTAGTGACAAGGGTGAGGACATCATGAGGATTAACACAAGAATTGCCTATTACTTACTATTGGCTTACATCAAGGTTTAGCTTTAAGCCCTTCTCCTTACCCTTATCTAAGACAAGCTCACCAGACATATCCAACAAGCAATACCTTGATGTTTATTATTTGCGGATGATATCATTTTGGCCGATGAGACGCACGAGCGTGTAAACGCAAAACTTGAATCTTGGCAAGACGCTTTAGAAAAAAAAGATTTTAGGTTGAGCAGGGCAAAAACAAAGTATATAAAGCTTAAATTTAGCAGTGCAAGAAGGACGGATGACTTCGTTATTAAGTTGGTTGATAAAGATATTTCCCGTAGCGAGTGTTTTAAATATCTTGGATCGATAGTTCAAAAAGATGAAGGTATTGAATATTGATAAAGATGCGACACATAAAATCCAAGCTGGTTGGTTGAAGTGGAGAGGCGCGTTAGGGCTCTTATGTGATCGTAAAGTACTATTAAAACTTAAGGACAAGTTTTACCGTACTGCAATTAGACCAGCGATGCTCTATGGTTCTGAGTGTTGGGCAGTGAGTTGTGTACAGGTGCAAAAAATGGGTGTGGCGGAGATAATAATGCTTAGGTGGATGTATGAGCACACGAGACTGGATAAAATTCAGAATGAATGTATCATGGATAAGACAAGAGTAGCACCAATTGCATAGAAGATGCGAGAAGCTTGACTAAGAAGGTTTATACACATACAAAGGAGACCATTAGAGGCACCTGTTAGGCGTTGTGAGAGTCTAGTCACTAGACATGCTAAACGTGGAAGGGGTAGACCAATAAAGACTTGGAATGAAACTATAAGGAAAAACATGATGTTCTTAGGCATCAGTGATTATGACAAAAGATAGGGCACAATGACGAAAAAGGATCCATATAGCCGACCCCACTATAGTGAGATAAAGGCTCGAGTGTAGTGTAGTATGTGAAAGGATCTCTGGGGAAGAGATTACTATTACAGAAGAATAATCATTTGAGGATTGAAGCCTACTCTGATGCTAGTTATGTTGATGATAGAGAAGATAGAAAACCTACATTTGTTTTTTGCATCTTTGTGGGAGGAAATCTGGTTAGCTGAAAAAGCAAGAAATAATCTGTTGTGTTCAGATCAAGTGCAAGCTGAATACAGGATCATGGCTTTAACAACTTGCAAGTTGAAATGATTACTGACACTTATGCTTGACTTAGGAAAATTCTATGATCATCCCCTGCTAATGTTCTGTGACAACAAAGTCGTTATATACATAAGAATCCAGTTTTTCATGAGAGGATAAAACACATTGAAGTTGACTGCCACTTTATCATAGAAGAAATATTGAAAAATCAAATATGCACTCCATTTGTCTTTTCTGGCAGAGAACTTATAGATGTCTTTACTAAACCAGTATCCACTTCTTTTTCGAACATCTGTGACACGCTGGACATTATTGATATATATGCTCCAGCTTGAGGGTGAGTGCTAGAACATAAATCTTGGCGGTCTGCTCTGACGGTCTTGTCCTGGCGGTTTGGCGGTCTACTCCGCCTGTCTGGTCTTGGCGGTTTGGCGGTCTAGCCCTGGTGGGTTGGCAGACTGCTCTGGCGGTCCGACCCTGGTGGTTTGGCAGACTGCTCTGGCGGTCTGGTTTGACGGTCTAGCATTCTTGAGGATGACCAGTGTAACACACCTTTGTTAGATTAAAAGAAGTCTTGTGGAGATTAACCGCTGTTACGGTCTGGCAATCAAAAAAGACTAAAGCTGATGCGGTTTGGCGGTTAAAGTCTGTCTAATCGCTCCTGTTGCTCTTGGTGGTCTGCTGCAGTCTGCTGATTTGAGACCGACAGATACTTCATTAAAATGCTGTTGTTGGGCGGTTAGCTTGTCTAACCGCATAGCCCACTATGGTCTATAAATATATATCCGCATAGTCGCCTGTTGTAGGCATTGTGTTTTTTAGTCCTACACTGTCTGTTGTATTCTCTCTCCCCTCACCTTCCTCTATAAATAAGGGGTTATACTTGTGTAATATTAAGTTTTGGGGCAATAAAATTCAGTTATTTCACAGTCGGTAAGGGTACTGTTAATTGTTCAGGTTCAGTAAAACTATCCAATGTTTTGCATGCTTCTTCTTTTCTAGTTAGTTTCTTATCAGTTAGTTTCATAATCATTCAACTGTGATTTGTTGTTTCTTTTGATATTCCTAATGTGACTTTTCAGGAGAAATGGACGAGACAAATACTTGAGACTGAGACTTGACCTTACGGGCTATGGTATATGGATCATGAAGGATTGTAGTCATTGTACGCCGCTCTTATATTTGTGGCAGATAAGATAGGAGTTGGGGGACAGAAGATGAGTGTAGAGGATATGCTAATACTCCATCACCGGGGATTGGATCACCCTTTTTTTGGTACTTTCGCTTGATTGTTTCGGGCTATTTTTGAAGGAGAATATAAAATCAAACTGATATATGATTCTTGTGATTTAGGCAAGCTTACTAGGACTTCGTATGCTAGTATGGGGCATAGGAACTCTTCTCTTTTTGGTGTAGTACATTCTGACGTATGAGGGCCTTGTGCTGTAAGTTTTTTGAATGATTATAAATATTTTGTGACTTTTATCGATTGTGCATCTTGTATGATTTGATTATATTTGATGAAAAATAAGAGTGAATTATTTATCTGTTTCTGAGATTTCGATAAGCATGTCCAGACACATTATACGTCGGTGATTCAGGTACTAAGGTCGAATAATGAGACAGTTTACTAATAGGGCAATGAGAGAGTACTTATCATCCAATGAGATATTGCATCAGACCACCTGTGCATACACGTCGCCACCGCATGGAGTGGCGAAAAGGAATAACTGATACCTTCTGGAGGTGGAAAGAAGTATGATGCTCAACATAAAAGTCCCTCAGAGTTTGTGGGAATATGTGGTGTTGATAACGACACAGATGATCAATATGATGCATAACAGGTTCCGAGGTGGAAATCCCCGTACTAGAAGTTACAAAGACATAATAGGGGGATCCTTTCATTAAAAGTATTTGGCTGTGTGCTTCGTGAAGGACAATAGTCCGAGTGTTGAGAATCTTATGCGAGGGTAGCCAAGTGTATCATTGTGGGTTACTCTTACACTCAGAAAGGGTACGTGTGCTGAAATCTAGTGGAGAAAAGAAGCTTTGTGAGTATGAATGTTCACTTCAGAGAGCTGTAACGATATTTTCGACAGGAGGGAGTCTCACCCACATCTGATTCTCCAGATACCAAAAGCATGAGGCGAGAGAGGGAGAGTTGGTGACAGATCTGGGAGTATGGAATGGAGGAACAATGGAGGAGGAGGAGAGTGATGGGGAGCAGGTGGAGTGGATTGAGGCAAGGCGAGATGTTAGGCCTATGACTCAGGGGGAGTTACTTACAGTCGGATGGGGGAGTTGACTGCAATACCAGTTCCAGTACCAATTCCCTGTCTAGCTCCCAGTCCCTTGGCCACGTCAATCCCTATTCCTAGAGCACTTATATCACCACCACCCTCCGGCGATATCCTTTCCTCTACTTCTCCTTCGTCACCCATGACATTACGGAAGACTACTCTCAACAATGCGGGAAATCCTCCCGATAGATACGATCGGGACCTTACTTCTTTTGTCTCTTATGATCATTTCTATTCTTCTCATGGAGCATTCATGACTTTACCGGATAGTATTATTGTACCTAAGAATTGGTAGGTTGCCAAAGACTATCCAAAGCGGGAAACAGTGATGAAGGAGGAAATGTGAGCCCTTGAGAAGAACAAGACTTGGGAGCTGACATATCAGCCAAAGGATAAGAAGGCCGTCAAGTGCAAATGAGTTTTCACCGTTAAGTAGAACCCATATGGACAGGTCGAGCGCTACAAGACTCGATTGGTTGCCAAGGGGTACAACCAGACTTACAATATCGATTATGATGTGACATTTGCACTTTTTGCAAAGATGAACTCCGTCAGGACTTTGATCAGCTTGATTGTGAATGATGGATGAAAGTTGCACCAAATAGATGTGAAGAATGCATTTCTTCATGGAGATCTAGCTGAGGAGGTGTACATGGAGATACCTCCCGGGTTCAGAATAACCAAGATACAAGGCAGAGTCTGTAGGTTAAAGAAGTCCCTGTATTGGCTGAAGCAGTCTCCTTGAGCGTGGTTTGATAGGTTCAGGGAGACCATGATTCAGATGAGATATCAACAGATCAACGTTGATCCCACTGTGTTTTTCAAGTAAAATGAAGTCACATCACTATGCTTGCGGTGTACGTGAATGACATGATCATCAGAGGAGATGATGAGTTTGAGGAGAAGGATTTGGGTCATCTTAGGTATTTCCTTGGGATTGAGATCACTTAAAGGCAGAGGGGATAATCCTTTCATAAAGGAAATACACTTTATATCTCCTCTCAAAAACGGGGATGTTGGGGTGCAAACCTGCGCGACACCAATCGATCAAAGTGCAAACTGGGTTTTGATGCCGGGGAACCAGTGGATCATGAGATGTACCAAAGGCTAGTTATGAAGTTGATTTACTTGAGACGCACTCGCCCGGACATCTCCTTTACTGCGAACGTGTGAGCCGCTACATGCATGACCCAAGGAAGGGCCATATGGATGCTGTGCACTAGATTCTGCGGTACTTGAAGAATGCTCCTGGAAAGGGGCTGACGTTTAGAAGGAACAGACGTGAAGATTGAGGTTAGCAAGCTGTGCAGATGACAGGAGATCCACGTCAGACTATTGCATATTTGAAACAACCTAGTCTTCTAGAGGAGCAAGAAACAGTTAGTAATGTCTAGATCGACAACAGAGGCAGAGTATATAGCCATGACATTAGGGGTTGCAGAGCTTCTGTGGCTGGAAGGGATACTTGTGGAGCTGAAGTTGGATCAGGGAGAAAAGATAACACTGTGGTGAGGCCGTCAGTCAGCCATAAGTATTGTCAATAATCCAGTCCAACATGATCGAACTAAACATATAGAGATTGATAGGTTTTTCATTAAGGAAAAGCTTGATAGTGGACTACTGGAGTTGAGTCACGTCTCGATCAAGGGTCAGGTAGCTGATTGTTTGACCAATGGACTCAATTCAAAAGATATGGTTAGGAATTGTGACAAGATGGATTTAGTGAATATTTTTCGCCAATTTTGAGGAAGAGTGTTGTAATATTAATTAAATGAAGTGTGTTTAACTGTAGACTATATATAGCCAGTGTATTTGCCCTAATTGAAATAAGATTCATTTGCAACTAAAAGAATCATATCATGCCATTGTTTGAATGACTCAAAATAGCTAACCCATCAACCGACTAAGGTGGTGTAGCTTTTGTAATACATAAAACTATAACTATATACAAATAATATTCATGTATTTTGTGTAGAAAAGAGGATGCGTACCAAGATGATGGTGATCCTGCTATTGCAGGGTCGGTCTCAGGGATTTTGTCGGTTAAGTAGACCAATTTCTTTTACCATTTTAATGAAAATCCTTTTCAGAATTTTGAGTGAATAGCTGTGTTTAAAGCCTAATCAACCTATTTCTTGATTGAACATGTAGCCTCGTGCTTGTAGTGTATATTCTGGTACCATGGACCTTCAATCAATTGATGTTTTTAGGTTGAACGCATATTATATTTTAACCTAACATCAGAGCTAGCTAGACCCAATGAAACATTCTCACGTCACAATCAAAGATTAGTTCACGTAGTAGAGCGCGTCCATATTGTAGTGGCATATCGGGAAACTCATGTTGTATTGCATTCATAATAGCAATTCCTGGATTGATAATTGGATGTAATCGTTACATTTGCTTAAAATATGTTGCTTTGATAATTGATATAGAGCTGGAGATAAATAATATTTCTAACAATTTCTTTCATATATTGTTAAGTTTGCATAAAATATGTTGCTTTGATCTTTGATATAGTCATATAGAGCTGGAGATTACTTATATTTCTAACAATTTCTTTCATGTATTGTGAAGTGTTTTATGTGCCCTTCAGGAATAAATGATTTTCCAATGGTAAATTCAACCCATATCAAGGTGAATTCAAATTTCAGTTATGCTATTTAATTTGTTTGAATCCATGCCTGCAATTGTTATTTTCAGGAAATAATACCTTAATTATGTGATAATCTTGTCCAAGTCTAGATGTTTTATTCTTATATCAACCTCTAATATCTTCAAGTTTGACTAATATATAAGGCTATTTGCACTTCTTTCTCTTGATCACGGTTTATTTTACAACTAGTTGTTAAATTTAAAATATTTCTATTTATAACTCATGACGAATCTACAAGTGCGATACTCCTTATGCCCGAATCAACCCCTAAAATGATAATGCTGATGCAAGTAAGTGGCAACACTTGACTGATAAATGGAAAGTTCACATCATAAACCCTAATGCAAGTGCACCATCTCAATTATGCAATTACTTTCGACGTGCAATTAATTGAACAACGCTAATTTTAAAACCTTGTACTAACATTACAATTGATCAAACATTACAATGTAAGTAAATGAATAATAAGTGCAATTATATAGGAGTACTAAGAATAATTGTTGGCGATTATAACACATACATAAGGGCAGAAGATCCAAATTTATTTAAACAAGATATTACAAGCAATTAAAGTGCATCCACACGATATAAGATCAATGAAACTAAAATGTAAAACTCAGCAAGGTGGTCATTAGTGTGGAATGGATATTCAGGTGTTGTAGGGGTGGTGATTGGAGGAGCTAGGAGGCAATGGTTTGCAACTGGAAGAGCTGGGAAGTGGAGGCTTATAATGGGGAGGAGCTGGGAGGCAGAGGCTTGTTGCAGGGAAGAGCTTTGATGCAACTTTCTCGTGGGAGGGAGTTAAAAGTTGGCGGGTTGTAACGGGGAGGGGTTGGGAGATAGAGCCATAAAGGGTTGCTACCTGGATCAGCTGAGCTACAATTTTCGCAGTGGGAGGGGACTGAAAGTCTACAGTTTGTAGAGGGGAAGGGCTGAAAGGCAGAGGGTTGTTGCGGGGAAGAGCTGAGATGCAATTTCCGCAGTGGGAGGGGTTGAAAGTCGGCACTTTATGGTGGGGAGGGCCGGGTGGCGGAGTGTCGCTGGGCGATGTGAATGAGCAAGGGATGCTCATCATTTACTGGAAGAGGATCACCCAGAGTCAAATACGGAAGGCAACTAGTAGTATTGACACCTTTGGGGAGGAGAAAGCGGGCATGCATCACACACATCACTGGGATCGAGTAATATCTTTCGTGAAACCAACTCTTGATTCCCAATGGCCTAATCGGCTGTGGTATGGGGGGAGGGGGGGGGGGGGGTATGTGAAAAACATCCAATGGTCATGACCGGCTGCCAGATAATTTTATTTAAGTCTCAAAATACATGTCAAATTAATAAAAGAAATGTATGTAAACATATGAAAAATCGAGCCGCTCACAAATATTTGAATTGACACGTAATTGATCTCCATCCGGACTTGTAAGCTTTCATCTCCGGTGAATGGGACTATGCTCCTAAAACAAGACATACAAGACTTTATGTCGCTCTTGGTAGGAACTGACTCCGTATAAGATCATCATGCCACTAAAGTCCCTGAGGGTTCTATTCTCCAAGCAAGCTGTCGTTGGGGTGAAGGGTAAGGATACAATGATGGGTAGGGCTATAGTGATGGTGGAAACTGAAGAGTGAAGACTGAAGGTCCAAAACCTACTCAACTTCTAGTATCAAATCACCAACATTGAGTACATAATGAATACCCATGTTTCTTGTAATATTAAGCTTACAAAAAATTGACTTAGACATTTTCATTATATTGTATAGACCTATTCACCTAGTACTCATATTCATAGATGTCCCCAATGGGAACCTCTTAAATAATGTGCAAATCATCAACCAATCACCCTCATTGAACATTTACTCACTTATGTGATTACTCACACAAGTTTTAAAACTTTCATTATTTAATATAACTTTATATCAGAATGCAAATCATAAAACAAACACAAATGAACCGTGCTCGATCTAATTGATTGATTATGTGCAGACCCTATGTCGTGATGAAGGTTCCTAAAGATGAGTGGTCTATCTAGAGATTTCATAGGTGGGGTGTAAAAATACTGAGTGTACGACGAACACCCAAGTGACCGACTGAGACATCAACCGTGAGATATGATATTGTGGAATGCCAAATATCTCTTAAGGGGTGTGGATCATAAAGGGGACTCACTAAGTGGTTGATAAAAAATTTCATCATGTATGCAATCTCCCGAAGGAATGTCGAAGATAGTGATAAAAGGATGTAACTAAGGAGGTTCATCGGGCCGTAAGTGAATTCATCGTGAATGGGACGATCATATGAAGGGATGTGTGAGAAATGGACACACAGATGCAATGCCAGGGTGGGTTGAATGTCTCATAAAAGGAAAAACCCGTCTGGTGCACTCCAGGACGTACATAATAGAATTCGATGCAAATGCGACGATCAACCGAATGTGGACCCAAGTCATACATACTAGGGCAAATACTTCCGGGGAGGGAGGCTCGCCAAATGAATTTTCTGGGGTCTCGAGGAAGGAATGCGTGTGGGGTCAACAATTTCATGATGATTCTCTAGATGAGAATCATCAACGATGATAAATTCATTAAAAACAAAAGAAACAACTACCACAAAGTCAATACTACGCTCACAAAATCTCACTTATTATGTTGACTCGACGTCACCTCGCCGTAAAATCTAATAAGTACTCAAGGGTGAACCGATGGTCAGGGCAATATCTAAATCAACACATGAGATAAGGGAAGGACGTGTAACTATTGGATCACCGGGTTGCTCTTACTCTCTGTCGGGATCACAAGAACTGAGTCAAAATCAAATGACGAACCATTCATCGGAGAAAGTACCTTATTAAGGTGAGATAACCCCATTTCAGATGTTATGCCTTCCTTATTTAAAGAGACATGAGTAGGTATGATAGTGGGCTCAAAATGGGAAGGACTCTTACTAAGGAGGTCAAGGTGCAAATTCATTCGATTAACTTTTGAGGATCTCAATGTCTGCTCATAATAAAGGGCGAGCTGGTATGCCTACTCAAGAGACTCTTAGTAATGATATGTCAACTCAGTACGTATCTCAGACCGAAGTCCTGATCGAAATCAGGAAGCGGTCATAGCCGACTCCTCTTGAATGTTGCTCTACACTACTAGCTCATCAACATGATCCTTATACTCTGCGACTGACATGGATCCTTGCCAAAGGGTAAATAATTGCTCGATAGGGTGACTCCCATATGATGCAAGTAAATATCTCTGACATAACCTCTGTTTCATCTCTACCCAACCAATGATGCAATGGAGATGATCTCGCTCATGTATCCTCTCAAAGTTAGACCAATATGCTCTCGCCTGATATATGGGTATAAGTGCAACAAATTTGATGCTGCGCTCCCCGAATTATTCAAAACAATCGAGATAATATTCTTTAGTCACGAGCCAATAACTAAAGACTCGTGTCTCGATAAACCATCAAATGGTTGGGCAACTACTCGATACTTGCACTCGAGATCTCTCTCGAAACGATTATCATTGCAGTCTTTATTCCCAAGATAATCAAGTTGTGCCGAAGGTTCAACACAGTCTGCACACGCGAGGGAGATAATCATCGTGGTGATCTTTTTTAAGCATAATGAAATCTTATCGAATGGTCAGCACGATCTTTGAAAGTGGTGTACCACGAACGAGGATAATCATCGTAATAATATGATGAGCTCACAAGTGAAGCTGTACAAGGTCGACTATAAATAAACACAAATTTCTCAAATAAAGGATGAGGGTAACAATGATAACATGTCATGAAGGAACCTATAGATTCAATGAATGCACATCAAAATTTAGCCCAAACATGGGGCTCTGATACCAGATAATGCATGAAGAATCTGCAGGTGATGAAACTTGTAATGGACTAATCAAACCCTAAGATGATAATGCAGATACGAGCAAGCAAACAACACGCGTCCGATGAATGGAAACTCACAACATAAATACTAATGCAAATGCAACATCTCAGTCATGTAATTACTTCCGTCGTGCAATTGATTAAACAACATAATTTTAAAACCATGCACTAACACTACAATTAGGACTGTAATGGTTTGGTTTTTAAGCAAAATCGTAAACCGAACCACCCTTGTGTGGTTTCAAAAATTTGGAACCGAAACGAATCATGCAAACCATTGAAACCTAAGGTTCGATTCGGTTTTGGTGGTTTAAAAAGAAATATGAATACATAATCTTAGAGAAATTAAAAAAATATAGTTGCATACTTGCATACATAATGTTTATTACAAAGTATCGCGTGGAAAGAGAAGCAATATGTGACTCCACATAATAACTTAATGTAACAAAAATTAGGTTTTTATTAAACTGCTTCTGTGTCAATAGTGATGCCCAAGTAAATCAAACATATTATGATACAAAATTTCTAATGTTAATGCATGTGTTAATATAGTTCGGTTTGGTTTGACATTCAAAACCGTGTACCGAATCAAACCATGCGGTTTTCAAAAATTGGAACCGTGACCGAACTACATCCTACAAAAAACGAACTAAACCATGCAATTTGGTTCAATTCGGTTGGCTCTGACTTCCACCCCTAACCACAATTGATTAAACTTTACAATGGAAGCGGATAATAAGTGATGTTACATAAGGGTATTAAGAATAACTGTTGGACGATTAGAACACACATAAGAGTAAAAGGGACAAATTAATTTACTCAAATATTATTAGTAATACAAAGTGCATCCGTACAATGTAAGGACGAGGAAACTAAAATATTAAACTCACCAAGTAAGGTGGCCGCCAGTGTGGGAATGGAGATCCATATGTTGTATGAGCGTTTACAAGAGGTGTTATGAGGCAGTAGTTGATGAGTGCGATTATGATAGCCTGTTTACTATCATAATTGTAATCATGTCTGCTATTCCTACCTCATTTTGTAGTAGTTTCGCAAGAAAAGTCAAAGAATTGTTTTATCATGATTAGGAGAGCACAGTTAGGATCTTTGTTACTCCTTATATTGAGTTATCTAATTTATTACATCATTTTTATACGCAGGTAGTGCTAAACAGTGGAACTAAAAGTCTTGGAGCAAACAGAGGAGTTCACAGAGTCAACATGACTGATGACAGGACAAAAATTTGGCGCACACGGGTGGACACACGCCCGTGTGCCTACCCGTATCATATTTGAACACGACTGCCGACCAACCCGTGTTTGAAGAACACGGTCTGACACACGGCCGTGTCCATACCCGTGTCATCTGACACGGCCCACTACCAGACACGCCTTCTCGTGGGGAACCGTGTAGGAACCGTCCACACGGCCTGACACACGGCCGTGTTGGAACCCGTGTCCGACCTGTTTGCAAGGAAACTATATATTTCCTATAGAAAAATTTGTGAAGCACTTTTGGATCATTTTGGCATTGAGGAACTTCTGGAGCACGAAGTGGAGCATCCAAGAGAAGGAGGATTTGAAAGGTATTTTGTATGCATTTAATCTTTCATTAATCCCTTTTAATCTCTCTTTTCTCTTGGTGATTCAAACTTCAATTATCTTTTATTTTGCATGAACTTATAGTTGAACATTCTAGTAATCATGTATCGCTTTGTTTATGTCAAATTTGTGGTATTTTATTCGTGTTTAGGCTTACAAACAAAGAGTTTAATCTTTATTATGAATTGCTTTTTTGCTTTACATAATTTGCAAATTGCTAGATTGAGAAATTGGTTCTTTGTAATGATATTTGTATGTTCATATTGTGGTGTTAACTCTCTTTGTGAATCGAACTCCATAATCGAGAGATATGTTGTTTGGAAAATAAAAAAAAAAATGAATTCATGATATTTTAGAGATAGGATTTCGTGAGTTTATGTAATAGATAGGGTGTTTTATTCAATGCAAATTTGAGTATTGTAAATTGTTCGAGAGAAAATTTACTAACTTAGATTTAAGATTTGAATTGCTCGAAAGAGAATTTGATAAATATTTACCCTTTACAATTCAACAAATTTGATAGTCTTATGCCTTCATGATTAAATAAAATTGAGTGAATGAATGAATATTTTCATGTAATTGCTCATAAGCTTTCGGATTGTTATCATGTTCAATCTTCCAATGCTAATTTATCCAATAGTCATAGTTATGTTAATTTAGGTTAGAAATTAATTTTACTTATAGGTACGATAATAGAGTGAGAATGAGTATGAATACTTGAAATGACCCTGTGGAATACGACACGAGATGTAGATTTCTCCTGTACTATGATTGATTGGTGCACTTGCCTGAATGTTAATTCAATCTAGCTTATGCCCATCTACATAGTTATACTAGAATGTAGAATGAAATCGCATTTAGTTATTACTTGTTAGCAAACCAATCATCAAGTTTTTGACGCCGTTGCCGGGGACGTTTTCAATATTTCGAAAGTCTAAATTTTATTAATCTACCAGTTTTTGTTTAGTAATAAATAGTTGTAAATTAGTATTTGAATAATTATATCGCTTAATCTCTGTTTTGTAGTCTGTTAGTCTATGAGCAGGGGCAGAAATTCTGGGGCAGCACCATTTCATCCTGACCCAGAATGACTTATCCATAACACTAACCTAAGGGACGTGGGAATTAATTCCACAGACATTTCAAACGGACTATCAGAAGAGGAGACAATGAATCAAGGAGAGAATCATCCTGAAAACCTAGATACCATGGCCAACCAAAATGAGCAAACCATGTCTGACTTTGCTAGACCTAATCTCCAAGGAACCGGGTCGAGCATCGTTAGACCACCGATAGCTACCAATAACTTTGAATTGAAGCCTAGTGTGATACAAATGGTTCAACAGTATGTCCAGTATGATGGCTTGCAAGATGAGGATCCTAACACCCACTTTTCCGGATTCCTGGAGATATGCGACACATTCAAGATCAATGGTGTTTCCAACGACGCCATTCGATTGAGATTGTTTCCATTTTCTTTAAGGCATAAGGCGAAGCAGTGGTTAAACTCACTACCTAGAGGGTCGATCACTACTTGGGACATGATGGTTGAGAAGTTTCTGATGAAGTATTTCCCACCTGCGAAGACTGCGAAGTTAAGGAATGACATCTCTACGTACATTCAATTGGAGTCTGAATCATTGTACGACACATTGGAACGATTCAAGGAGTTGTTAAGGAGATGTCCCCACCATGCTCTACCTTCTTGGCTTCAGATTCAGACCTTCTATAATGGTCTAAATCCGGCCACTAAACAAATGATTGATGCGGCTAGTGGAGGCACTTTGAACAACAAGACACCTGAAGCGGCTCAGCTGTTGATTGAAGATATGACTATGAATAATTACCAATGGACTACCGTAAGACAAAAGCCTAGCAAGCCCGCAGGAATTTATGAAGTAGATGCCGTCACCGCCTTAGCTATTCAAGTGGAGAAGCTTCACCAAAAGATGGACAACCTTGCCTTAGCATCACCCTCCATGGCACCTCAACAATGGGACCCTTCGTGCAGTGGAATGTCAGGTTGTGAACCTCAAGTTCAAGAGCATATTGATTATATGGGTAACAATATTAGACCTCCTTTCAATCAAGCCAACAACCCATATAGTTCTACATATAATCCTGGATGGAGAAACCACCCCAATTTCTCTTGGGGAGGACAAGGAAATCAAGGGATGCAATCCATGTTTGGACAACAACAACAGCCGGAACCAAGAAAACCTACATTGGAAGATGTGCTTACCAAGTTCATGCAAACTACCGATGTAGCCTTTCGGAATCAAGAGGGTTCAATTCGGAACTTGGAGAATCAGATTGGTCAGCTTGCAAGGATGGTTTCCGAAAGGCAGCAAGGAACACTTCCGGGGAACACTGAGATAAATCCAAGGGAGCATGCAAAAGCCGTTCAATTGAGGAGCGGAAAGGAGTTACAAGACCGAAGGCCTGCAAAGGAAGCACCCCAAATGGAGTCTAGCGACGAAGGATCAAGCGAGATGAATGTGCAACCGATGAAGTATCAACCAGCAATACCATACCCAGCAAAGCTTAACAAGGAGCGCATAGATGCGCAATATGGTAAATTTTTATCTATGTTTAAGCAATTACATGTCAATTTACCTTTTTATGAAATTATTCAAATGCCTAAGTATGCTGAATTTCTTAAGGATTTAATTTCTAATAAAAAGAAAATAGAGGAATTATCGTTAGTAACACTTAGTGAAGAATGTTCCGCTATTTTGCAAAATAAATTATCACAAAAACTTAAGGATCCCGGTTCATTTTCAATTCCATGCTTAATCGGAGATTTACAAGTCAATAAAGCTTTAACAGATTTAGGAGCAAGTATAAATTTAATGTCTTATAAACTATATCTGAAACTAGGCCTAGTAGAAATTAGCCCGACTAGAATGAGTATTCAATTAGCGGATCGATCGGTTAAGTATCCTAGAGGAATAGTAAAGGATGTATTGGTTAAAGTAGACAAGTTTATATTTCCTGCTGATTTTGTTATTCTAGATATGGATGAAAATATCGAAGTACCACTCATACTAGGTCGTCCATTTCTAGCTACATCTAGAACACTTATTGATGTTTTTGATGGTAAATTAGTCTTGCGAGTAGGGGGAGCCACTTTTCAAATTGGCAATACTATGAAACAATCTTTAGATAATGATGATTATTATTATTTTTCTCATGGTGTTGATGACTTTATAACTTCTATAAATTCTAATTTTTATGATAGAGATCCTTTAAAAATTTTTATTATTAATTGTTTTCTAGAAGAAGAACAAAATAAAGACATTACTGAACATTTATTTTTTCTAGATAATAGTGGTGCAATGAATAGAACGACTGAATATAGTTTGATTACTCAAGAAGATTATGAAACTCTTAAGAATAATACCAAGAATCCACCAATAGTAGAACTTAAAAAATTACCGGATCATCTTGAGTATGCTTTCTTAGGAATTAATTCTTCTTACCCAGTTATTATATCCTCTAATCTTTCCAATATTGAAAAAACTAAATTAATAACTGTATTGAAGAAATGTGAAGGTGCGATAACATGCCAAATATCTGATATAAAGGGTATTAATCCTAGTTTTTGCACTCATAAAATCATTTTGGAAGAAAACTATAAGTCTTCTATTCAACCGCAACGTAGGCTAAATCTTAATATGAAAGAGGTAGTTAAGACTGAGATTGTTAAGTTATTAGATGCTGGTATTATATATCCTATTTCAGATAGTTCATGAGTTAGTCCTGTCCAAGTAGTTCCTAAGAAGGGTGGCCTGACAGTGGTAGCAAATGATAAAAATGAATTAATTCCAACGCGAAAGGTAACAGGTTGGCGTGTCTGTATAGACTATAGGAAATTAAATGATGCCACTAGAAAAGACCATTTCCCTCTCCCTTTCATTGACCAGATATTAGAACGCTTATCAGGACATTCTTATTATTGTTTTCTAGATGGACTTTCTGGATACTTCCAAATTCCTATAGCACCAGAAGACCAAGAGAAAATAACATTTACTTGCCCATTCGGTACTTTTGCCTATAGACGTATGCCTTTCGGGTTATATAATGCACCCGCCACGTTTCAAAGGTGCATGCTAGCCATCTTTAACGAGTATGTTGAAGATATCATGAGAGTGTTCATGGATGATTTTTCTGTTTTTGGCGACTCATTTGATCTATGTTTGAATAATTTAGAGAAAGTTCTTAGGAGGTGTGAGGAGACGAACCTAGCGCTTAGTTGGGAGAAGTGTCATTTCATGGTACAAGAAGGGTTAGTACTTGGCCATAAAATCTCAAGCCAAGGAATCCAAGTTGATAGAGCAAAAATAGAGACCATAGAGAAATTACCACCACCAACCTCCGTTAAGGCAGTGAGAAGTTTCTTAGGACACGCGGGATTTTACCGCCGGTTTATTAAAGACTTCTCTAAAATAGCTAAACCACTTACAAGGCTTTTAGAAAAAAGCACACCTTTTATTTTTGAACAAGAGTGTCTACATGCCTTTGAGTTCTTAAAAGAGAAATTAATTAATTCTCCTATTATGATCGCACACGATTTTAGTCAACAATTTGAGATCATGTGTGAAGTAGTTTTGCGGTAGGGGCTGTTTTAGGACAACGCCGAAACAAACATTTTCACCATATATATACGCTAGCAAAACACTTAATAATGCACAAGAGAATTATACAACTACTGAAAAAGAACTCCTAGCAGTGGTATTCGCCTTTGATAAATTTAGACCATATTTAACATTGTCCAGAATGGTAGTTTACACGGATCACTCTGCCCTTAGATATTTGTTAGCCAAAGCGGAAGCAAAGCCTCGTTTAATCCGTTGTGTTCTTCTGTTGCAAGAATTTGATTTTGAAATTAGGGATAAACGAGGAGCGGAAAACTTAGCGGCAGATCATCTTTCACGTTTAGAAAATCCACTACGATCGATGTTAGATGAATCTGAAATTTCTGATACATTTCCTGAGTAATCACTATTAGCCATATCTACAAATATACATCTTAATTATCCATGGTTTGCAGATTATGCAAAATATCTTGTGGCTAAGGTCCTTCCAAAAGACTTTTCATATCAGCAAAAAAAAAAATTTTTCTCTGATTTGAAATCTTACTTTTGGGAGGACCCCTTTATTTTTCGGATATGTGCAGATTCTGTAATACGAATGTGTGTATTAGCGGAGGAGAGTTGGAAGATTTTGGGACAGTGTCATTCAGGACCTGCTGGTGGTCACTATGGAGCGAATCGCTCTGCGAAAAAGGTTCTTGATTCCGGTTTTTATTCACCCCTTCTATTCAGGGATGCCCAAAGGTATGTGCTTTCATGTGATTTTTGTCAGAAAGCAGGTAATATTTCTAAATTACATGAAATGCCACAAAAATTTATTCTTGAATGTGAAGTATTTGATGTGTGGGGTATTGATTTTATGGGTCCATTTCCAGTTTCCTTTGGGAATAAATATATTTTAGTAGCTGTAGATTATGTATCGAAGTGGGTTGAAGCACAAGCTTTGCCTACTAATGATAGTAGGGTAGTAATCCGATTTTTAAAATCCTTATTTGCACGATTTGACACACCACGTGCACTTATTAGCGATAGGAGTTCACATTTCTGTAATTTACAGCTAAATAAGTATTAGAAAAATATGAAGTTACACATAGGATAAGCACTCCTTATCATCCGCAAACTAGTGGTCAAGTTGAAGTTTCCAATAGAGAGCTTAAGAGGATCCTAGAAAAATCTGTAGAAGAGAATAGCAAGCAGTGATCTAGGAAACTTAACGATTGTTTGTGGGCTTATAGGACCGCCTTCAAAACACCTATATGGACCACCCCCTTTAGATTAGTCTATGGTAAATCTTGTCACCTACTTATAGAATTAGAGCATAAGTCGTATTGGACAATACATTATTTGAATTTTGACACTAATTCTATAGGGGAGAAACAGAAGCTTCAACTTAACGAATTAAATGAGTGGAGAACTATGACATATGAGAACTTCAGGATTTATAAGTAGAAGAGCAAGCTATTTCATGACCGTCACCTTCGTAAACCCAAGACATTCCAAAAAGGTGACCAAGTCCTCCTTTTTAATTCCAGACTGCGTTTATTCCCTGGGAAATTAAGGTCTAAGTGGTTCGGACCCTTTAAGGTTAAAGAAGTCTTTCCCTACGACACAGTTGAACTAACTCACCCTGAAAAGAGAGATTTTAAGGTTAATGGACACCGACTCAAGCCTTATTATGTTGAACTTGCTAGAGACTTCACTCGTCTAGAGACCTGCCTCCGTCTAGATTAAGTTTATGTTAAAATAATAACTATAGAAAGTATCTCTTATTTATAAAATTTTTTTAGTATAAGTCCAGTAAAATTTAATGAAATTTTTTTTAATGAAAAAAAAATTCAGTAAAATTTTTTTTTTTTTTAGGGGGAATGCAATTCTGGAGGAGCACACGGGTCACCACACGCCCGTGTGGGTGGCCGTGTACTCGACACAGCCTCAGGCCCAGCCGTGTGAATTAATTCCGCAGAAAGGGTGATTTCTTCCCGAGAACAACACGAGTTCACACCAACCCGTGTGCCTAGCCGTGTCTTTCGCTCGACGATCGTCGAGACCGCTGTCTCGAGACATCCGACACGCCCGTGTCGGCTGACACACGGCCGTGTCGCCTACCAACCCGTGTCCCGTGTGTTGTTAATACGCCGTGCCAGCTCAGACACGGGTCGACACACGGTCGTGTCGAGGCCCGTGTCCACCTGCCGCGCTGTCCCCTGTCAGTTTGACCGCACGGCCCCCCAAAGCCCGTGTTTCACGAGGCCAAGATTCCGCGACACGGGTCCGCACACGCCCGTGTGCGTACCCGTGTTCGCCAATTATAAATAGGGGGCCGTGTCATCTTCTTCCTGACACCACTCTCTCCACACCCAGCACCATTTCCCTCCGCAGTTTGAGCAAATCCCGCACCCTCTACTCAATCTTCCCTTCTTTCTTTTTAAACATGTCTTCCGGACGAAGTCAAGGCGGTCGCCGTCGCCGACCGGAGCTGCAAGTTTCAACGGAGAGGCGTGATGCCGCTGCTCCGCTAGTATTTACCGACCCATCGCACACCACCCGCTTCAACCGCCTACAATCAAAGAAATTTCAAGATATCCGCATGATTGATTGGAGCGTGCTTGAAGAAATAAATTTAGCTGGGGATGTCAGTGCATTAATATCTGTAACGGGTTGGGAGCAATTTTTCGCGATAGAGGAGTTAGGTTTTAAGGAACTCACGTTAGAGTTCCTGTCCTCGTTTTATTGCAACTTTCGGCCTAACTTCATTGATGCGCCGCACGCGCCCGAGGGGATAATTTCGTTTCGAGTAGGTGGCACATTTTTTACACTCACCATGCTCCAGTTCACCCAGTATTTAGGGGTGTATGAGGATTCATTCCTCTTTAGTGCTGCCTACCCCGAGCTCCATTTCGACCTCCCCAATCGCGATATTGCCGGCGGTATCTGGCTCCAGCTTTCTTTTGACACTAGCGCCTATGAGACCAAGCGATCTAAGGCCTCTAAGTTGGTTTCACCCACCCTCCATTACATTCACCATCTCCTTAGCCACACATTGAGCGGCCGGGGCGAAAGCTCCGGTGTTGTCAGTCGACTGGACCTACTATACCTCTACAGCATGTCTTCACGGTATCCTCTGCATCTTGGTTTCCTACTTGCCCAGTTTATTCTCTACCAGGCCGACACCCCCCGCATAGGGTCTATTTGTGTAGCACTCTACATCACTCGTCTGGTGAAGAACATGGGCATATTCTCAGCCCTCCCCCATATGACAGTGGTCGCAAAGACCGTGCCCATCACGATGGCCAGTCTTCGCTCCCTCCGCCTCGTCACCGCCCGTCAGGGCCGGGGAGGCGTCACATATGCTATTGCGAGGCGTGGGCCGCAAGTGCAGGACGACAGTGATGACGAGGTGGATCCTGACCTCGATGTGTCGTTGGTACCTCCGCCCCATTCCACTTACGCTCATGACGAGTCTTCTACTGCACCCCCTCCACCTCATTCACGGTACTCGCGGGAGTTTCGACAGTTCTTCGACACCGAGCTCTCGCCGCGCCTACAGCATATTGAGGAGTCGCAGCAGCGGACCGAGGCCCTGCTCATCCAGATCAAAGACCACCTACGGATCGCTCCTCTCCAGCCGCCAGCTCCAGCCCCGCCTTCCTTCCCAGACGACCAGACCGACCAGCAGCCTTACTTTTGACATGTATCTCTGTATTGTATTATTTCTTTATTTATATTGATGTATTTCAGTTATTATATATGATTTCATGTCCGCTCCTGGTTCCTTCATGTACTCTTCTATTTGATGATATCAATTTCTTTTTATTATTCTTAGTGAAATTACTATTTCAGCACTTTACATTGCAATGAGGACATTGCAAATTCTAAGTCTGGGGGTGGATGTTCTTTCTTCCATTTTATAATTGTTGTGATGGACATGTTTACAACTGATAATAATTTTGCTATCATAACACTCAAGTTAGCGATACCCCCTAAGAAAAAAAAAACAAAAAACATTTCATTGACTTTTGCTACTCCTTTAAGCTCTCATTAATTAATTCATTTGGGATTATAACTACCTAATTTAACTTCGCACGCTGATTAAAATGAATTGGTGTAGACTCATAAAGTGTTCAACTTTGTTGATTCGTAATTAAGCATAGAAATTCATTAGCTTAATTTTCTCTATATAATTTACTTTTAAGATTAGCCCTCTATATTATTAACTATCAACCACTCTATTTTAGAAAATATACTTATCTATAATAATGTGAGTCGATGAGTGTAACATTTTTTATAATTTAGTATTAGGGAATTAAAATAAAAAATACTCTCTATTGATGTCCAGAACTTATCCTCTAGCGATACTCAAAACAGTATATAGGTTAATTAGTAAGAGCGGAAATGACTTAGGCCCCCTATTGGATAGCTTGAGCCTTGTAAACCCAAAACCTTTAACATGATTCCATTGCACACCCAAGTTGAACCTAATCCCCATCCTTTTGATGCTCTACCACCAAAATTCACCAAGGCCAAATCCTTACCTATTAACACACCTATCATTGAGACCTTCTTGGAATGAGTTTGTTCATAGTGATATGTGACCTGAGTGCGTGTATATTTACACCCACTTGAAATGATCCCTACTATGAACCCAAAGCTTAAAAGAAAAAAGAAGACATAGTGATATGTAGCTTGAGTGTGTGTATATTTGCACCCACTCGGAATGATCCCTACTATGGTCCCTTGGTTAAGGAAAATAAAAGTTTGGAGCTTAAAAGAAGTAGACAATGTTTTAAATATCGGAAACATATCAGAAAAAGACGGAAGTATGTCATATGTGCTATGTAGTAGTGAGTGTAAATAGTGCAAAATGATACATTGCACCTAACTCGGATTATAGGATGATCCTACTATGGTACCCTTGGTATCCAAGGATTTAAATAAAATTTGTCTGCAAATATAACATAAAATTATGGATATATTTAAAAGTATCTTGTCAAAAAAAAAATATATCTAAAAAAACAAAATGTCGGACATGTGTGTGGAAGTAGGCTAATTGCAAAGTCTGGGGGTGCTTTTATAACACCGATGTATGTTAAGGTATATACCAACAAAAGGCTCAATCGTGATTTAGGTGTGGAAAACCCATCGCATTTATCTTTGATTACCTCGCCTATAATCTTCTATCCTAAGCCAAAAAGGCTACACCATCATACAAGTCCTAAGGATCCGACCTTACTGAGTCTAACTAAGTGTCGTGGAGAGGACGTAAAAAGGGTACGCTCGTGAGCGTTAATATGCGTACTTTTAAGTTTTGAAATATTAATACGTATCTTATAGAGATTGTTATTTTTTTCTCATATTTGTTATAGATGACTATACTCTTATTTCTAAAAATGAGTGAGAGATAGTTAACAGATATATTGGAAGAGTTTTAAGACTACTTTATATTTAGAAAAGTCTGCTAAACTATTTCCTATGCGATTACATCATCAAAGTTCTCTTAAATTCACAGCAACTAGTGTGCGGAGGCAAAATTATTTAATGGTAACCAAAGCGTTTGAATTAGTTTGCTTAGGGACAAGCAAACATCTAAGTCTGGGGGTATTTGATGAGTGCGATTATGATATGCTTTTTACTATCATAATTGTAATCATGTCTGCTATTCCTACCTCATTTTGTAGTAATTTCGCAAGAAAAGTCAAAGAATTGTTTTATCATGATTAAAAGAGCACAGTTAGGATCTTTGTTACTCCTTATATTGAGTTATCTAATTTATTACGTCACTTTTATATGCAGGTAGTGCTAACCAGTGCAACTAAAAGTCTTGGAGCAAACAGAGGAGTTCACGGAGTCAACATGGCTGATGACTGGACAAAAATTTGGCGCACACGGGTGGACACACGCCCGTGTGCCTACCCGTGTCATATTTGAACACGACTGTCGACCAACCCGTGTCTGAAGAACTCGGCCTGACACACGGCCGTGTCCATACCCGCGTCATCTGACACGGCCCACTACCAGACACGCCTGCTCGTGGAGAACCGCCTAGGAACCGTCCACACGGCCTGACACACGGCCGTGTTGGAACCCGTGTCCGACCTGTTTGCAAGGGGACTATATATTTCCTGTAGAAAAATTTGTGAAGGACTTTTGGATCATTTTGGCATTGAGGAACTTCTGGAGCACGAAGTGGAGCATCCAAGAGAAGGAGAATTTGAAGGGTATTTTGTATGCATTTAATCTTTCATTAATCCCTTTTAATCTCTCTTTTCTCTTGGTGATTCAAACTTCAATTATCTTTTATTTTGCATGAAATTATAGTTGAACATTCTAGTATTCATGTATCGCTTTGTTTATGTCAAATTTGTGGTATTTTATTCGTGTTTAGGCTTACAAACAAAGAGTTTAATCTTCGTTATGAATTGCTTCTTTGCTTTACATAATTTGCAAATTGCTAGATTGAGAAATTGGTTCTTTGTAATGATATTTGTATGTTCATATTGTGGTGTTAACTCTCTTTGTGAATCAAACTCCATAATCGAGAGATATGTTGTTTGGAAAATTAGAATACAAATAAATGAATTCATGATATTTTAGAGATATGATTTCGTGGGTTTATGTAATAGATATGGTGTTTTATTCAATACAAATTTGAGTATTGTAAATTGTTCGAGAGAAAATTTACTAACTTAGATTTAGGATTTGAATTGCTCGAGAGAGAATTTGATAAATATTTACCCTTTACAATTCAACAAATTTGATAGTCTTATGCCTTCATGATTAAATAGAATTGAGTGAATGAATGAATATTTTCATGTAATTGCTCATAAGCTTTCGGATTGTTATCATGTTCAATCTTCCAATGCTAATTTATCCAATAGTCATAGTTAGGTTAATTTAGGTTAAAAATCAATTTTACTTATAGGTACGATAATAGAGTGAGGATGAGTATGAATATTTGAAATGACCCTGTGAAATACAACACGAGATGTAGATTTTTCCTGTACTATGATTGATAGGTGCACTTGCCTGAATGTTAATTCAATCTAGCTTATGCCCATCTACATAGTTATACTAGAATGTATAATGAAATCACATTTAGTTATTACTTGTTAGCAAAACAATCATCAAGTTTTTGGCGCCGTTGTCGGGGACGTTTTCAATATTTCGAAAGTCTAAATTTTATTAATCTACCAGTTTTTGTTTAGTAATAAATAGTTGTAAATTAGTATTTGAATAATTATATCGCTTAATCTCTGTTTTGTAGTCTGTTAGTCTATGACCAGGGGCAGAAATTCTGGGCTAACACCATTTCATCCTGACCCAGAACGACTTATCCATAACACTAACCTAAGGGACGTGAGATTTAATACCACAGACATTTCAAACGGACTATCAGAAGAGGAGACAGTGAAACAAGGAGGGAATCATCCTGAAAACCTAGATACCATGGCCAACCAAAATGAGCAAACCACGTCTGACTTTGCTAGACCTAATCTCCAAGGAACCGGGTCGAGCATCGTTAGACCACCGATAGCTACCAATAACTTTGAATTGAAGCCTAGTGTGATACAAATGGTTCAACAGTATGTCCAGTATGATGACTTGCAAGATGAGGATCCTAACACCCACTTGGCCGGATTCCTGGAGATATGTGACACATTCAAGATCAATGGTGTTTCCAATGACGCCATTCGATTGAGATTGTTTCCATTTTCTTTAAGGCATAAGGCGAAGCAGTGGTTAAACTCACTACCTAGAGGGTCGATCACTACTTGGGACATGATGGTTGAGAAGTTTCTGATGAATTATTTCCCACCTGCGAAGACTGCGAAGTTAAGTAATGACATCTCTACGTACATTCAATTGGAGTCTGAATCGTTGTACGAAACATGAGAACGATTCAAGGAGTTGTTAAGGAGATGTCCCCACCATGCTCTACCTTCTTGGCTTCAGATTCAGACCTTCTAGAATGGTCTAAATCCGGCCACTAAACAAATGATTGATACGGCTAGTGGAGGCACTTTGAACAACAAGACACCCGAAGCGGCTCAGCAGTTGATTGAAGATATGGCTATGAATAATTACCAATGGACTACCGTAAGACAAAAACCTAGCAAGCCCACAGAAATTTATGAAGTAGATGCCGTCACCGCCTTAGCTATTCAAGTGGAGAAGCTTCTTGGGAGCCAATTATAAAAGGGAAAATATGATGGCCCATTAGGAGTCCTACTCTTATATGTATAATAGTATATACATTAGTCGCATGTTTCCCCATGAATTTTAGGTACATTATGTCTCTATGCATATACCTTTATTTATATAAAAAAAAATATAAAGATTTATCATTACCCCATGGTGTCATAGCAAGATGATATTTTTTCCCGCTCTTTCTTTCTTGCACGAGGCATTTAATGTTGTTGGAAAACCTTCTCTACTTGCGCTCGGTACCTACTCCTGCTCGCTACCTGCTCCCTCTCTCCTGCGCATCTCATTGATTTCGTTCACATGACACATTACTCTTGCTCACAACTCCTTTCCTCGACTTCTCACTCGACTGACAAACCTTTCTCGCACATCGATTTAACTCTTGCACCAAACACTGTTCTCACTCGGACAATGCTCTCGGCTCTCACTCGTTGGAGCGATGGTTTCTACTCACTCTTGATTGTCTCTTACTATGCCAGGTAGGAAATGATCGCCCAACCACCAAAAAAATGATTGAAGCTCTCGCTCTACCCGTTCACACTGTTCAATTTGCTTGGTTCTCACAACAACCTCGCTGTATCCGCGAACTAAGCTACCTCTTACGTGAACTCTTTTGCATGCATCTCTCGACGCAACTCTTGATCTCGCTCAACCAATCTAATTGAAGCTTCCTCCACCCCACACCTTGGGTGACCCCAATTATTGTTGTTCAATATTCTCTATGTGGACACTTGAGAGTCTTATAGGAGTCTGGTTTCACCAAAGTCTTTGATGTAGAACTTATGTTAATGTTGTTTTTGTAGAAAGGAGAAATGAAATAGAAAGTGCAAATTTTATTCATCCACATAGGGGCAATATATAGGATTACAATAAGACACCCAACACCGATAGGCGGTGTGTGACTAAACTCACTAATAGTAAAGTACTAACTCTAACACTCCCCCTCAAGCTGAAGGGGAACCCTACAGCTTGAACACAACATAAAATGGAAGGTAAAAGAAGGTTGACAACGTGAGACAAAACAACTGCCACTGAGGCCCAACCGCGTGTCATCGACGATACTTCAACCGAGCAAAGGCCACACGACGTTGGTCTGCAAACTGACCATGACAACGCTGGATACACTCGGAGCGGAAACAAGGTCAACCACGAAAGACCAAACCAACCCTACCAAATCCAGAGAAAACGAGGAGACACAAACAACATACGAGATCGACCTGGGGGCCATGTGTGACTAAGGCATGAGTCGGGAAAGAGGCATCCGAGTCGCCATTATCACAAACACTCCCCCTCACGTGGAATACGTGCATGAAGGCATAAACAATGCCTGGAGGCCGTGACGTACACTCCCCCTCACGTGGACATCACGTGCATATAGGCAGAAATCGTAAAGATGCAACACAACACCAACTTAAAAGACAAGAAAAAAAAACTACATAGAGGAAAAAAATAGCAGCTAAGCCGGAGAGGCATCCGTCGGGAGAAGCATCCGTCGGCACGAAGGAGCAGCAGGGGAGCAGCGGAGGAGAAGCACAACTCACAGAGCAGTCGGAGAAGAAGAAGTAGTGCGGCAGAGGGCATCCATGCCGGAGAAGAAGCATCTGCAGCAACAGCAGGCCGGAGAAGAAGAAGCAGCCGGGAGAGAAGCAGAGACAGAGAAGCCGTCGGGAGAAGAAGAGGAAGCCGACGGAGCCGTCGATGTCGCAGATGAAGCAGGAGTCGTCGATGTCGCAAAGGAAGAAGCCCAGGGCGGCGACGATGCAGAGAGGAGTTGACGAAGCCGTCGGGATCGCCGTCGAGGAGCATCGACGCTATTGGGAGAAGGTCCCGCTCCCGTCTTCGGAATCAGACGACGATCCGTCGACGACGATCCGTCGACGACGATCCGTCGACGACGATCCGTCGACGACGATCCGTCGACGGGAGCGAGGGGAAAAACTATTTCCGTGAGCCCTAGCAGGCATTGTTTTAAATATCCTCCGACATGTCCGACATGTCTCCCGACATGTCATTTTTTAGAGGAAAAAATATGTTTTTCTCAAAATAATAGATTATGTTCTTTTATAAAATATAGGCCGACATGTCCGATTTTTTCCGATATATCAGCCGACACGACTTTTAAATATATCATCCGCTATTTTATTTTATGTTATATTTGCAGACAAACATCATATATTTAAATCACATATGGATACTATATTATGTATGTTTAAATCGATTAAACTTATTATTTTAATTTTTTAACGTTTTATTTTTACAATCAATTTTGTATAATTGTTTCACAAATTTTTAATTTCATATTATAAAAAATAGGAAAATATTTAATATATTTATTAGGTGATTGTTTCATATTTTTAATATAAATTTATAAGTTTGAAAAAACTTATAATAAATCAAGTATTTTTAACTTTTAAATATTTTTAATTTGCAATAAATTTATTGTTATCAAAACAAAATTAGTGTAGTATTAAATGTATTTTACAATGTATCATTTTGTATTTGTTAATAATTTTTTTCTTAGATAGTATTTAAATTTATTTAATAATATAAATTACTCATTTTTTATTTATTTGTTATATTATTTTACTATTTTTATAACATATAATTATAGTTAGTATACATTAAATAAAAATTTTATTTATAATATATGAAAATCCGATATTTTAAAATATTCCCGACATGTCTCCGACTTCCGACATCCGACATTTAAAAACACAATACGATATGTGTCCGACATCCGATATTTAAAACATTGCTAGCAGGCGAGCGGAAGCAGAAGACCGGGTCGGGTTTTTGGGAGGTTTTAATAGTAGCCGGGAGTGAAAAAAAAATTTAGGTCACAGAACCTGCTCTGATAACATGTAGAAAGGAGAAATGAAATAGAAAGTGCAAGTTTTATTCATCCACATGGGGGCAATATATAAGATTACAATAAGACATCCAACACCGATAGACGGTGTGAGACTAAACTCACTAATAGTAAAGTACTAACTCTAACAGTTTTAAATTATTTTTTTGTCGTTCATATGACCATGTCGTTTTAAAGAGTATTCAATATCCTTTGGTGTAGGTATACCCTATCTGTTTAATATCATTTGGTCTAGGAATATTTAAAATAAAAACATGCCTGTAACTACTACACGCACCACAAATATTGATCATATTTTGTTAAATCTATGGTATAACTTATTCTAGCATTCACTTAAATTTTCTTTGTCTGATCATCTAAATACAATAGATCTCTTAGAAATTGGCCAAATTTCTGCAAGCATTAGGTATAATAAGTATACTCACACAAAAAAAAGAATTTTGAAACATTATCTAAAATCACGTCAAAGTAGCAGTTATACCATAAACCCTAGCCAAATAAGGTTTAGGCCATTATAAAATAACAACAATTAGATTTAAGAATATAATAGATTTCTCTATCTCCCTAGTCCCAAGAGTAGGTCATGGGATTAATCAACCTGGTCAGTTCATGCACAGGACTCAGAGGAATAAGAAGACTGGCTGCCGATCTGAACAGATTCATGCGCTAGAGATCTCCTCGACTATATGTTCATGTGCTTCTCCTTTAAATTTGATCCTCACGTCTCTTCTCTTCTCTTTGAGGTTAAATTTCACTTCTCTCTAATTCTATATGCCCCTTGAGCTCCTTACTCTAATTTATATAGAAGTTGATGCTTTGCCTTTTTCCAGTCGTTTATTTCATCAGTACCGAGAAGTCTACAGTGGTGTGCTATTACTCTTTAGGGTGTCACCTCTCCAATCCAAGAAGAACAGGTTAGTGGAAGACAAAAAATCAAAGAGGAAATTTTGGCCATCCCTAGGCTCCAAAGCTTTTTATCCAAATCATCTAAAACATGCATAATACAAGATGGTTGGGGTATTAGAACCCCCTATTGGGCAAAAACGTAAATATTCATGAAATCTAAAATACAACTTAATTAGAAGACAACTTGTAAGACAACACCCCGCATGAGTTTTTATCAATCACGCCGATTTCTTAGCAGCAAGCCTCTTACTCTTGAGTAGACTCACCACACTGTCGATGCCCTTTCGAGCTCTGTGATGCTGTCCACATCCATAACAATACCCCAATATGGAAAATTTGATTTGTCCTCAAGGAAAAACTCAGGGAGCTAGCTACGGAAGTTGTTGCGATCCCACCAAGTTGCGTCGGAAGGAGGACGGTGCCGCCACGCCACCAACACCTGTTCTTGAACACGATCGTCCATTGTAGCGGTTTTGCGGTCCAAAATGATTTCTGGAAGGTAGACGACAGAGGCATCTGATGTGTTGTTTGATAGCAAGGTCTCCTCGACAGGGTGATCACCCACTACCTGTTTGTCCTGTGAGAAGTGGAAGACTAGATGAATCCGACTGTGGAGAGGAAGGCGAAGACAGTAGGTCACTTCGCCGATGTGAGCAAGCACAGTAAATGGGCCGTAGAAGTGGGCAGATAGCTTGGGATGGAGGTGATTCACCACCGATGTTTGGCTGTACAGGCGGAGTTTGACAAAAACTGCATGCCCCACCTAGAATTAGACGTCTCAGTGTCGTTTGTTCTCTTAATGGAGCATCTTCTGCTGTGTCTTGCGAAGATGGATCTTCAAGACCCTCGATATCTAATAACTATCCAAGAGCTGCGTACACATTGCACTGACATTTACTCCAATCGTATGGATATTCTGCAGGTAGATACTGGATCACGGTGGACAAGGCCGACTGTAAACGGCTTGAAACAGTGTAATTTTGGCGGAATAGTGGAAAGAGATGTTGTAGGAAAACTCGGCCCACCCCATCCATTTGCTACAATCGTATGGGCGGACTGAAGTAAAACACCATTGTCAAGTCTTCAATCATCGATTCGGTACCTCAGATTGCTTGTCCGTCTGGGGATGATAGGTAGAGCTCATCTGTAACTGTATTCATTAGAGTTTAATCTCAATCGTTGACGATCGAACGGGGAAAACCGTGTAATCGGACCACGTCGGAGATGAAAACCTCGGCCACCACCGGGGTCGTGAAAGGATGGTGCAAGGGAAAAAATGGCCATACTTGGACAAATTGTCCACCACGACGAAGATGTAATCATATCCAAATGAGCGCGGAAGGCGCATAATGAAGTCCATCATCTGATCATCCCATATGAGATTGGGTACATATAAGGATTGCAGAAGACCCCTGGGAAAAGTGGCTTCATATGTAGAATGTTGGGAGACTAGGCAGACTGCGACATATTCCTTCACATGTCGTGTCATCCCTCACCAATAAAACGCAGTCGCAAGGTGGTGGTAAGTGCGGAATGTGCCCGTGTGGCCCGCTGATGGCTTAGTGTGGAACTCTGTGAAGAGGCACGAGAAGTTGGCCGACGAGGAAGAGAGGAATGACCTGCCCCAATAGAACAATCAACCTCCCACAAGTGTGTATGTGGGACAAGCTGTGGCATCCGTACTCAAGCTGTCCATGATAGACTGGAGAGCCGGGTTGGCATCCACCTCATTTTATATGGTGCCCACCTCCTGCCAAATATGGCGGGAGATAGACATCAGTTCGGCCGAAGTCGTGTGGTGCGATATGGTGTCCGCTACCATGTTAGACCTGCCTGAACGAAACTCGACGGAAAATTCATTGGCCAACAGCTTCGTCACCCAAACATACTGGGATGCAGTGGTCATCTTCTGGATGAACAAGTATTAAATGCTTTGATGATCCGTACACACGATGAAGTGCCCGCCATAATAAGTAAGGGCGTAAGTGCTGAACTGCCAAAATGAGCGCCATTAACTCATTTTCATAAGCGGAGAGGGAACAAATGGTCGTAGAGAAGGACCAATTGAAGTAAGCTTTGAGGCGCTGGGTCTGCATGAACACAACACCGACACCCGTCCGCGAGGCGTCACATTCCACGATGAAAGGTTGAGAAAAGTCGGGCATGAACAGAACTGGAGTCGTCACCAAGGCTTGCTGAAGTGTTGTGAAGGCGGTGGTCGCCTTGATTGACCATCAGAAGGTCGTATCGATATTCTTGCACAGAAGGCTTGTAAGTGGCAATGCCAGCGTATCGTAGTCACGAATGAAAACGATAGTAACTTGTCAAACTGAGGAAGCGCCGTTCGACGCGTAAGGAGCACGGTTGCAACCATTGCAGTACCGTTGCAACCTTTTCGAGGTCGATATCCACCCCCTGCACTGAGACAGTCTGCCTTAAATAGGAAATGTCACGCTGAGCAAAAACACATCTCTTTAGGTTGGCGACCAAAGAGTGGCTACACAATGTCTCCAAGGTGGTTTCCAAATGATGTAAGTGATCCTGCCATATAAGGCTGTAAACGATGATGACGTCAAAGAAAACCAGAACATACTTACGAAGCACTTGCTGAAAGATGTCTTTCATCGTCTTGGAAGGTAGCTGGGGCGTTGGTGATGCCGAACGACATAACTAAGAAGTATGGCCGTTGTGGGTGCATAAGTTGGTCATCAGGATGTCCTTGGCATATTCCCGAATTTAATGGTAGCTCGAGCGGAGGCTAATCCTAGAGAAGCAGGTGACCACAGCTGTACAAGAGCTCCTGGATGACGGGGATATGATACTTGTCTGCCACGATGTCTTTGTTAAGCTCACAATAATCAATGCAGAAACGCCATCTATTATCCTTTTCTGCACGAGAAGGACCAGGCTCGAGAACAGACTAGCATTGGGTCATATCAGTTCAGCGGCTAACATGCCAGACACCTATCACTTAATATCGTCCTTTTGAATATGGCCGTAGCGATATTGCCGATCTGAAATCGCCCGTGCGCCATGCCGAAGATGGATACAGTGGTCGGTGGCGCGGGGTGGTGGGAGGCTTAAAGTAGACGTGAACATAGACGAGAAAGTCTCCAGAAGGAAAGACAACCGAGTCAGCGGGGGATAACTCAGAGGCGTCTGGGCCACAACCACCGTTGAGGCGATCTTCCATAAAGTGCCTGAAAGTACTCAAAGTGAGTTCGTATGGATGCCCGTGATGAGACGGCGATCCGCTGAAGGGAGGCGTCTCCCAGGACAGGAATGTGCAGGGCCATTAGCCCACTGAATAGTCATTCACATGGAGGCCTAGTTATGGTTGACGTTGTCCAACATCTGTAACCGCGTAACATCTAGGATGGTTGTCATCCATGAAACCCAAAGGAAAGAAGTAAAAAGTCATCAATGGCGCAGTTATCGCTCAACTGGAGCAGAAGGCCACCGTAGAGGCCCCTAGTCAGGGAGCGAAGACCGTCACCAAGGTAGACCAAGAACTCTGTCGTCTAGTCGGCAGACAACTACAAGCGAGTCACGAAGTCTTGGGAGACAAAGGTGTGGGTCGCACCACTATCAATCATAAACACTATGGAGATCCCTTGCAGAAGTCTCTGCATCTTAATGGTGCGGGGCTCTGAAAAACCCCCGGTGGAAAAACACGAGAGCTTGAAATGCTGGAAGGAACCCGTCTCCGGGTCCGCCGAAGGGACATAATCAAGGATAAGGGCATCGAAGTCGGCGGTCGTGACTTCATCACCATTGTCACACATGAGAACCTGCAACTCCTTGAGCGGGCATTTGCGCGTCAGGAGGTCGGGTTGCTTGCAACGGAAGCACATACCATTACCGCGCATGTCATTATACTCCCGTGTCGAGAAGCGATTGGGGGCTGGCGGCCGCTGTGGACGAGGAAGGATGGCCGACCTGAGAGGAAGGGTGACCATTTGTGTCGGATCCCCTGTGTGATGTCGTGGAGGTACAGGAAGAATGAACGTGGAGCGAGTCGAGCTAGTTGCGGCCCACTAGAAACGAGGTTGGTCTACTGGCTTGACTGAGAAATATACCTCCACCAAGCGGGTGACCTCCATGACGTCTATAATATTTCGGGGATGATGAGTATGCAATCGTGAGAGGATTTGAGGTTGGAAACCCTGAAACAAGAAGCTCATGTAGTGATCGAGAGGAATATCAGCGACGTGGTTGACAAGTCCGACGAATTCATCAATATATTGATCCACCAAAGAAGTGTGACGGAGGGCACATAGGCTATCAATGGCATTGCCGAAGTAACCGTGATCGTAGCACTTAATCATGGCCTGCTTGAGGTTGGGCCACGAGAGGAGCAAGGTCGAGTGATGCAACCAACAAATTCTGTTTAAGGCGGAGCCCTCCGTGGCAAGAAGCATCAATGAGACCTTTTGCGTGCCCGGGGTGTCCTGGATGCCAAAGAATTGTTAGGCCTTGACAATCCACCCAAGAGGATTGCTTCCATTGACATGAGAAACTTTGAGGGCGTGAGGCACATGTGCCACGACAAGTGCGGGTAGCAAAGGAGGCGTCGTGTGGCTAGCCGACAACCCATTGAAAGAGGACAAGTCCTTGAAGGGCGGCGACAGAGAGGAGTCCGGCGGGTGTTGTCAGCCTCAAGACGCTGGAGGCTATCCTGGATCTAAGTGGGGAGACTAATTTGACGTCAGGATGGCGTTTGACGATGTCGAGGCGACGCTCAATGACGTCGAGGAGGGTGTCCGTCATGGAGCTGGTACTCGGTCGTCTTGGCGATGGTGTCAGGAGACGAAAGACGGGGCAGAAAGGGCCCCTGTGGAAGCCGAGTATGTGGAAGGAAAAGACAAAAACTAGACATGTCGAACTCAAGCAGGACATGCCTTGGCTGGACGCGCACATGGAGGTTGGGAGTCAGCAGCATGAACGAAGACGACATAAGTTGGACTTGTTGGTTGCGAGCAGAGCCAACCGTGACTTGATGTGAGCGGGGGGGGGGGGGGGTGATTAAAATCGGACATGCCGTGCGCGAGCAGATTTGACGCATGAGCGTGGGTTGCGGAAGAAAATGGTCGTGGTGCGAGCAAGGGAATCCCGACGGCTATGGAAGTCGCAGACGTGCAGGTCAGAGCAATATTACCCCTTAGGGTTTCACTCTTGGGCCTAGGCTCCAAAACCTTTCATCCAAATCATCCAAAACCTGCATAATACAAGAGGGTTGGTGTATTAGAACCCCCCACTGAGCAAAAGTGTAAATATTCATGAAATAGAAAATATAACTTAATTAAAAGATAACTTGTAAGATAACACCCCTCCTTGATCTTTATCCATCATGCTGGTGTCTCCACCACAAGCCTCTTCCTCCTGGAGTTGACTCACCATGTTTTCAATTTGTAACGACTCCTACTTATTGGAAATCACGACAATTTAAAACTTTTCATTTCATTTTGACGCATGAGCTAATACTACAGTACATTGTGTATACATTATATGTGAATGCAGCAATACTACATAAAATAAAACTTGAAAGTCTCATGCGGGCAGTCCGGATCCTTCTAGTACTCCCAATGAGTCTCCAGCATCCCGAGCACAGCCATATTCGTCTCCACCCACAAGCGATATTTCTTGTCCACTTGCAATTTCGTTCACTCATCTGGGGTCATTGTGTCCTATATTTATTTAATTATCTAAATAAATAGTTAATTAACTAAGTGAATTCTTACCTTCCCTACAAAAATATTAGCCGCAGTTTATAATAAAAAAGTATATTAATTGTTGTATTCATCTTATCATTCATTATACACAGTTCATCATTCATTATAGGCATTCATATATGTACTTCATCCTTGTTAAATCATCATTTACCGTGTGCATTTCATCATTTGTCTTTTTCAGTTTTCTTTATTTGGGCAATGCTAAGAATAAATTTCACCATTAATTCATTACGTGCATTTTGTTTAGGACACTCACATTTTTCAGATTGAAGGCTATCATCTAGCATTGGTGTTCATTCGGGACTCCTGAATCTAAACAAATTCGTAATGGGAGGACATTCACACCCCACCTTCACGAGTTTTAGTAATTTCATTATTCATATCATTTTCATTTTTGTTCTTTCTTTTCAAGTTTTGCATTTTAGTAATTTAAGGGTATTACATTATATATTTGTGTTCTCTTTAAAGTTTTAGTGTTTGTTCTTATAACAGATGAACACATATACATTAAAATATCATAAGCAATATTAATAAAATGCAGGAGTAAGAACTTATCCCGATCTTTGCTTTTCCTTTTGCCCTTCTGATTGTCATTATCCCTTCCTCGGCGGGACGCCATGTCCTACAATAATTTATTGCCCCTCTGAATTTGAAACATCCTATGTGTAGTTTACCATTCCCTATCCGTATCTGAATTATATTTTGCGGGTTTTAGATATCTAGTATTCTTAAAAAGGTGGGCGTAATACGCTTTCACATTAATGTGTGTACGTCGACGTGTTTATGACCTTTCTGATAATGTCCACATAGTTTACTTTTTCCAATACGTCATTTGTGTTAAATCAGACCCCTACAATTTATTTGACGCAAGAAAACGCGCCTAAGCTAAACGCGCCCAAGCTAAACACGCACAAGCTAAACGCGCGCAAGCTGGGGCGTACAAGTATGAGTTCAAGTATGAGTACAAATATATACTTCTTGACATTGTAGAAGAATTGAGTGAACCTTGTATATAGTTCTTGAATATAAAATTACAAGTAAAGTGCAAATATATAGGAAGAAGAGAGAGAGAAAATCATCCCTTATACAAGATGTGAGACTAATACATGGGAAAGAAAAAAGGACCTATAATGGTCCTGTAAGTGGGCCTTTACAATCGGTTTTCTAACACTCCCCCGCAAGATGGAGCATAGCGTAGGCGGCAAGCTTGGATAAGAACTGATAGTATAATGACCGAGAGAGGGCTTTGGTTAGGATGTTAGCAACTTGTCCTGTAGCGGGAACATGTTCCAATTCTATCTTCTTTGATTGAACTTTTTCTCGAATGAAATGACAATCAACTTCAATATGCTTTGTTCGTTCATGGAAGACTGGATTCTTGACAATATGTATCGCTGCTTGACTGTCACAAAATAAGGTTGTCGGAGTTGAGAGTTTGAGTCACAAATCATCAAGAAGACTTTCAAGCCAGGTTAACTCAGATACAACAACCATAGCCCGGTACTCGGCTTCAACAGAGGATCGAGCAACAACGATCTGCTTCTTGCTACGCCAGGTTATAAGGTGTCCACCGAAGTATGTACAGAAACCAGTTGTGTAACGCCTATTATCCAGAGAACCTGTGTAGTTGGCGTCAAAATACGCAACTAGAGATAGAGAGGTAGATGGTTTGTAAAAGTCCTTGTACAGGAGCAGTTTTAGCATAGTTGTCAAGGCGCGCGCCTAGGCGCGCTTGAGGCGCCGGGGGCACCAGGCGCAGCCCGCCGCGCCTCAACGCAGCTGAGGCGGGCGATGTGCCCCAGGCGCGCCCAGGCGCGCCTTACAGGCTCCCAGGCGCACTAAAGGCGCGCCCGGGCATTTAAAGGTATTTTTTTTAAAATGTTTTTTTGATATGAGCAAAAACATGATCTTAGACGCACCCGAGGCTCCCCCTATGCGCGAATTGGGCGCCCAATTCGCTGAAATTGCGCGAATTGGAGCGCCCAATTCGCTGAAATTCCGCGAATTGGGCGCCCAATTCGCTGAAATTGCGCGAATTGGGCGCCCAATTCGCTGAAATTCCGCGAATTGGACGCCCAATTCGCTGAAATTCCGCGAATTTGCTCAATTTCAGCAAATCGGGCGCCCGATTCGCTCAATTTCCTTTTTCCCCCGTTTTGCGCCTGATGTGCCTCAGGCGCGCGCCTGCGCCTTGCGCCTAGGCTCCAGAGGCCCTTTGCGCCTCGGTGCGCCTTTGATAACTTAGGTCTTTAGATGTCTGAGGATGTGCTCAACGGCTTGGAGATGAGATGTCCGAGGAGCATGCATAAAATGACTCACAACTCTTACATCAAATGAGATGTCAGGTCGAATAACAGTAAGATAAATCGACTTCCCCACTAAGCGTCGATATTACTCTGGATTTGTAAACAGTTGATCAGAATTAGAACCATGTGCAGAGAGCTTGTGATTTATATCCATAGGGGTATCCGCAGGTTTGCACCCTGAGTAGCCAGCATCTCGAAGGAGGTCAATACAGTACTTCCGATGGGATAAGACGAGTCCATCAGGTCGTCTGGTGACCTCGAGCCCAAGCAAATAGCGAAGATTTCCTAGGTCTTTTGTCTGAAATGTTGTGTTCAAATGTTGCTTGATTTGTTGTATTCCTGTAGAGTCGTCGCCAGTAATTTGGATATAATCAACATACACAAGGAGAATCACTGTGTCTGTTGGTTGATGACAGGTGAATAGAGGGAAGTAAGCCAAGCTTAGTGTAAAACCAACTTCACGAACAACTTTGCTGAATTTTTTAAACCAAGCACGCAGGGACTGTTTGAGACCATATATAGAGTTCTGGAGATGAAATACATGAGGCTCCCCCGTGGTCTCAAACCCGGGAGGTTGGTGCATATAAACAGTTTCCTGCAGATCACCATTGAGAAAGACATTTTTCATATCCAACTGATGGAGGAGTCATTGACGATGGACAACCAAGGAGATCAAGACCCGAACAGTATTCAATTTGACAACCGGGGAGAAGGTTTCATCATAATCAAGGTTTTGCTGCTGAGTGAACCCTCAGGCCACAAGACGAGCTTTTAGGCTGTCAACAGTCCCATTCGCAACATGTTTGATAACAAAAACCCACTTGCAGCTGGCACAGGACTGTCCGGGAGAAAGAAGAACTAAATCCCAGGTCTGGTTATCCCAAAGGGCAGTCATTTCATCCTCCACGACCGCTCGCCACTTCGGGTGCTGAAGTGCTTCCTGCACAAAGTTAGTAATATAAATGGATGAAAAAGAGACGACAAAATGGTGAAGTGATGGTGAGAGGCGATGTAGGGATACATAATTCACCAAGGGGTGAGCTGTAGAGGTTGATGCATGATCAACAAGCCGCGTGATGTCATATGTAGAGGGAAGATGCTGTATGGAAGTCGTCTTGGACTTACGACGAGTATATACCCGGAGAGGTGGTGGAGGTAGAGAAGGGACCGGAAAAGGTGTAGGAGGAGGAAGGGGTAGAGAGGGAGTCGTGATAGGAACTGCTGGACGAGCAACAGTTGACGGTGGTGACGGGGTAAACAGATAGTAATGGAATGGTTGATCCTCAAGGAAGGTTACATCAGCCGAGACAATCAGCTTGTTGTCGGTAGGTGAATAACAAATAACCTTTTTGAGTGCGGGAGTAACCAACGAACATACATTTTGTGCCGCGAGTAGCGAGCTTGTCAGTAGATGAACCAAGAAGGTGAACATAACATGCACAACCAAACACGAGGTGTGAGAGAGAAGGGAGTCTTGGAAGGAAAGAGGGGACGAAATGGAGAGGCGAAGTCAAGAACGGACGAAGCCATACAGTTGATGAGATGACAGGCAGTAGAGACCGCAAACTTCCAGTATTCTTTGGGCACCTTCATTTGAAACATGAGGGATCAGGCGACATAGAGGAGGTGACGATTTTTGCGCTCGGGCACACCGTTTTGCCGGGGGGTATAAACAGAAGAGGTTTGATGTATGATGCCAAACTCAGTGCATAAAGTGGATAAGGTACGACCGGTATATTCACGAGCATTATCAGTGCGAATGATTTTTAACATAGTGGAGAATTGCGTGCCCGTCTCGGTTAAAAAAGTACGAAAAACAGATGTTAGTTCAGTACGATCATGAAGTAAATATAACCAAGTGAGACGTGAGTAATCATCAATAAAAGTGACAAAATATCGATAGCCAAAAACACTGTGAACTTTATAGTGGCTCCATATATCAGAATGAACTAAAGAGAACAAAATATCACTCCGGGTACATGTAGAAGGGAAAAACGTACGATGTTGTTTGCCGTAGATACATGATTCACAAGTAAACTCTTGCAAAGAGACATCAAGAAGAGCCTTTTTGAGAATTTGGAGAGGAGCATGCCCAAGACGACAATGCCAGTCAACAATAGAGATATCAGAGAGAATGGTGCGTGAAACATCCAAGAGATACATCCCATTTGACAACCGTCCTTTACCAATGATATTATGCATGCGACGATCCTGCACAACAAAAGAGGAAGGAAAAAATGTTATACAACAGTCAAGTTCCTGAGTAAGACGACTAACTGATAGCAAATTGAAGGGGGATCCCGAAACATGAAGAGCTGAGGAGAGAGGTAAAGTGAGAGTAAGCCAAAGATTAACCGCACCAACAACTGGAGTGGTGTCACCATTGACAACAATGATGAACTTGAGATTAACAGACTGTATATACTGCGGTGGTCTCTGGGATGTAATGTGGTGAGTAACACTCAAATCCACAATCCAGTGGGGGCTATGAGATAGACAAGATATACCTTCAGAAAAAGACGCTACCGAGCCAGAGCGACTGGTGACGCCTTGGAGCTGTTGAAACTGGGTGCGAAGAGCATTGATATCTTGCCAGGTAGAAGAATCAGAGTCCTGTGGAGCACCCGTGGGAGTAGGAGCAGTTGTATTAGAAGCAGCAAGGTGTGGAGCCAGACCATGCTTGAGGTAGCATGTAGCTTCAAGATGACCCTCTAAAACACAATAAGTACATTTGACATGGGAGTGCCCAACACGTCCTCGTCCTCGAGACGGTGTCGGCCTCCCTTAATTGAAGAGCCACGAGATGGAGCAGAAATGGGTAAGAGTGGCTGCTGAAGGAGATCCGGTGAAAAATTTGTAGGGCCCTCAGAAGGAGGTGTGACTTTGAGCAACATAGAGCAGACATCAGACAGGGAGGGCGTAGTGGAGGAGGAAAGAACCTGAGCCCGGACACTGCGTAGGTGAGGAGGAACTTGGGCCATCATCATGACAATCCCAACAACTTCCTTTTGCGCCCGTTGTTTAGCAAGATCCGTGAAGGGAGGCTGATGTTGTATCCATGCCAGTCTTGTCATGGCGTCGCCTAGGCGTCACGGCGCCCATTTGTAAATAAGGCGTTTGACGCCTTTTTTTATAAAAATATGGGAATAGACTGCGGTTTATATATAAACCGCAGTCTATTCCATGAACCCGAGCATATACTGCGGTTATTTTAAATCCACAGTTTATTCCTTGTACTAGAGAATAGACTGCGGTTTATATATAAACCGCAGTCTATTCTAGGGGTCAGTGTAGAATAGACTGTGGTTTATATATAAACCGCAGTCTATTCTCAAATAGACTGCGGTGTATGAAACAACCGCAGTCTATTCCATGAACCCGAGCATATACTGCGGTTATTTTAAAACCGCAGTTTATTCCTTGAACCAGAGAATATACTGCGTTTTTTACGAGAACCGCAGTCTATGCTAGGGTTCATTGTAGAATAGACTGCGGTTTATGCATAAACCGCAATATATACCATCTATTTTTAAATTTTAACCGTGAGCCGTAAAAATCTAGTGGTACCCCGAGTTTTTGGTTCTCCTTTTTACGGTGGCTGCGCTTTGAGAGAAACCCTAAAGGCAAATATTTTGAATACGAGGAACAAAATAATGATGATGCCTGAAAATTTCAAGATGCTTTCAATGATGTTATTGCAAGACTAGTGCCCGATCAAGAATTGCAAGACAAGATTGCAGTGCAAGGTACTAACTACAAAGCATCTCGAAATAGTTTTGGAAAGCCTATGGCTATTAGGCAACGAACCACCTTAAATCCAAGTAAGTATTGTTTACGTTTTTATTTTTTCTTAAATTATTTATATGTCAAATAATTTATATTTGTCTTTAATGAATAGTGGACTGATGTGGTGCACATGGAGGACCAAATGTTGACCTTACAAAGATAGCATTGCGCATAATTGGCTTATGTTGTTCTTCTTCTAGTTGTGAGCACACTTGGAGTACTTTTGAGTTTGTAAGTATACAAATATTCAATATAAAATTTAATATTTTTATATTTACTAATTTACCAGTAAGTTTGAAATTATCTTGATTCAGATTCACACAAAAAAAATAAATAAATTGGAATATCAAAGGCTTAGTGATCTTATATACATCCAATATAATCGTCGTCTACAAGCACGATTCCAAGAAAAACGTGAAAATGGAAGAAATTACGACCCTTTGGTGCTTGATGAGCTCGATTGGAGTAGTGAGTGGATGGTGAACAAACCAGATGAAGCTCTAGTTTTTGATGATGATAATCTCACATGTGATGCTGTAGAGAGAGCTCTTGGAACTAGGAATCAAAATTATGAAGTGGAGTTGTAACTAATCGTCAACTAAATGAACTAATAGTTCAAGTGGATGAAGATTTAGATCATTTTGGATTTGCAATGATGATGAAGATATTTATGATAATTATGGACAAATGACGAGTACCTCAAACCAACCAAGCACATGCAATGTCAATGACGACTTACTAGATGATGATTCTAGTTGATCTTTTATGATTATTTAAAGTTTATGTTAAAAATATTATTCATGCTAATATGCTATTGTGCAATGGATGAAGACATTTTGGATTTGACCACAATACTAGACTATGATATTTTTTTGTTCCCTTTTTTGTTATTGCTTTCTCTGAAGTCTGTATTGACCATTGATTGCCATTATTTTTTCTTACTGTTACATGCTTACTACTTCATGGTATTTGAGATATGTATGAATGTATTGAGGTTTGAGAATTGAGTATTTGAGATATCATGATTCATGAATACATGATATTGGAAGTTAGAACATTTGTACTTGCTACTTGCCTACTTGTCATACAATCATACCATGTATTGAGAATTGAGATATGAAGATATCATGAATTCATGATATCAGAAGATTCAGAAGCTATGCTTAGTTGCTAACTGCTATGATTAGTTAGTTGCTAACTGCTACCTGTCCATATATGAATATATGATATATCAGAAGCTATTCTTAGTTGCTAACTGCTATGCTTAGTTAGTTGCTTAATGCTAACTGTTCATATATCAGAAGCTATTTTTAGTTGTTTACTGCTAACTGCTAGTCTGCTAGGAAGAAAAAAAAATCTCTGGCTGTATTGGTATTTGGTAAACATTATCTCAAAAAAATAGAGCTTTAGACTGCGGTTATTATAATAATCGCAGTCTAAAGTATGACAGACATGTTATAGACTGCGGTTATTATAGTAACCGCAGTCTATAGACGAATATAGACTACGGTTATTCTAATAACCGCAGTCTATAGTCTTAAGGATATAAGGTACGGTTATTCTATTAACCGCAGTATATAGCCTGCAGACAAAATACGACGGTTATTATAAAACCGCAGTCTATAGCATGTATACTATAAACTGCGGTTATTATAAAACCGCAGTCTATATCATGTATACTATAAACTACGGTTTTTATAATAACCGCAGTCTATATCCTTTAGACTATAGACTGCGGCTATTATAATAACCGCAGTCTATATACTGCTTTTTTTTAAAAAAAATTGTCGCCTTGCGACTTGCTCGCCTTAGTGTCGCCTAGGCATCCGCCTTGTCGCCTAAGCGTCAAGGCGCTCAGCGCTCGCCTTGGTTCGCCTTGATGCCGTGACAAGAATGATCCATGCCTCTACAAGAGTTTTAGCCTTGACAACAAAAGATGTCAAATCACCTGTTGTCCCTGGATCCAGAGTTTGAAGGGCAGAGATGATATCGAACAGATGTATCTTTGGCAGAGTAGAGAGAGTGAATCTCTTCCCACATTGCCTTGGCCGTCTCATGATACATGGTCATGCGACAGGGCTCAGTGTCCATGGAATTGAGGATCCAAGATTGGACCCGGCTGTCATCACACAACCATTCGTCAGTAGGAGCAATGAGAACGTCCTGAGTTAGATGATGAAGAAAACCTTTAGTTTGTAGAACACGACGAACAAAATGCACAATTCCACAAAGTTGTGCTTCCCACTGAGAGAGATGGTGTTGATCCGAAGCTCATTGTAGACTTTATGAGAGGGAGTCGCTGCATGAGCGGGAAGAGAGGAAGCCGTCGTGAAGTCCATGTCAACAAGAGGAGGGAGGCAAGAGAAAGCTGCAACAACTTGAGGAAGTGCGGGTAGAGCAGCAGGGAGAAAGTAGAAAGCCGCAGACGAGCGACTAGAGGAGCAGAGGCCGACAAACAGCGGGCAAAGGCGACTAGGACGCGCGAACAAAGATAGAAGACCGCGCTGGAGCAGAAGCAGACCGCGACAGTTAAAGAAGAAGACCACGGTGGTTAGAAAAACAGACCACGACGGTTAGAGAGCCCGCAAATCGCAGAGAGCGGTCTTCAGTGGGAAGCAGTACCGGCTTGAGGAGAAAAGGCGGGCTGAAGAGGCAGCGGGCAGAGAAGATCCTGAGCTGAGAGAGTAAGGTCGCAACGGGTAGAGAGGAAAGGACTAGACCGCGCGACAAAAATAGTCTGCTCAAAAAAAGGAGCACATGATTTGCGGAAGATACCAGGGCCAAGCCCGCAGCGGGTAGAAGACCAAGTCCGGAGCGGATAGAGAACACAACCAAGTCCGCAACTAGAACAGGGCCAAGCCCGCAGCAGGTAAAAGACTAAGTCTGCAGCGGGTAGAATGGCAGTAAGCCCGCAAAAGCCAGAGGAGAGGCACAACGGGTAGGGAGCAGAAGACCAGTCCACGCGATTAGAAGAGGTAGGTCGACGACGGTTAGAAGAGAACCAGTCCACACAAGAGAAAGGCTGAAGCAGAGCGCACGAGTCTGCAGGAGGACGCAGTGGGTAGGAGAGAGGACCCGTCATTCCGCAGCGAACAGAAAAAGAAAAGCAATGGGTAGAACCCGCTAGAGAGAAATTAGACCGAAACGATCAGAGTAAAAGTGGGGCCCTGACAAATCCCTATAAAAGAGAGAGAAGATGGAAGATACGGGAGGGAGGGAGGGGAAAAGCGAAACTGCACAAAAGATTGCGGTTAAGGAAAATGAAACCGCACAAGGATTGTGGTTAAGAGAGAGAAAGAAGAGATCGCCCAAAGGATGGCAGTTAGGAGACCAGGCCGACGGTCAAAAAGAGGTTAACCGTCGGGTGGTTAACCTAGCTCTGATACTATGTAGAGAAATTGAGTGAACCTTGTATATACTTCTTGAATATAAAATTACATGTATGAGTACCAATATATAAGAAGAAGAGAGAGAGAATCATCCCTTATACAAGATGTCAGACTGATACACGAGAAAGAAAAAAAGGACCTATAATGAGTCTCTAAATGGGCCTTTACAATCAGTTTTCTAACAAACATCATCAAATTTCCTTATTAAGCTATGTGGTACTTTCTTATGGAGTTAGTATCTAAGTTAATGTTTGAGTTTGGTTTCAATCATGAATTTGATGGAGGAGGCTCTTGTTTCTCTATCTTTTGATTCTCTTTTGGTTGTGCATATCTATAGTGCCAAAACAAATCAACAGGACTATCATCTAGCCCATCCCTCTAGCTCCATCATGAAACATCCCTGTCCATTCACTAGTGATAAACTACTAACTTTCTTTTAAGCTCTATGTAGAACATATTTAAGATGGTTCTCATTATGAAAACGACATTGCTTATAGATAATGAATCACTTTATTGCTCTAACAGAATTGCTCGTTCCAACTGATATGATGCAATGAAGCAACAATACCTTAATGTGAACCCTTCAAATTCTTGTTGCAGGAAGGGCTGTATACCTTAGCCAAGTATAAAAAGCCTCTATTTGTCCATGCAGAGGTAGTTACTCAATCTGAAAGTGATGATGCAATTAGTATTGTTTCAGATCCCAGGTCTTATAAAAGTTATCTTAACACGAGGCCAGCATCATGGTAAGCCTTCATACACTTCAAAAGCATAACTAATTTGCTTTAATTCTGAATATGCTTTCTATATGACATGTTCTTAACTCTAATTGTGATAGTTAGAGCAAAGTTTATTTCCCAATTTTGCATATTTAGTCTTGCTATAAATATTTTTTTGGGCTGATTCTGCTGTTGTTAGCTGCATAATTCTTACGGACATTTTCTGTACATTTGGAAGTATACTTTTGTTGAATTTACGTAGATGCTAAAAATCTCCCGTGAAACTAGTTAGATTACCAGCGAATGTCATAAAAAATTAAATGGGAAATAGGAAGTCAAATAGAAGTATGACATACTCACCATCTTTTTTCTATATTCCATCATGACCATAATTTTTAAATATTTTTATTTGCGATATAAGAATACAACAGCAACAACAACACTCAAGCCTTTATCCCACTATAGTGGGGTTGACTGTGTGGATCTTTTGTCGCCATTGTGCCTTATCTTTTGTCTTGCAATATAAGAATAATTTTTTAAAAATTGTTGCTCTGCATCTTTTTCCGTTTAAATGTTATGATTGCTTGACTGTTCCAATGTGATATAAAAACTTGTGAATTCCTAAATTTTATTACATACAGATGAGTGACGCTAAATTCTCTAATTTCATGGATTTCCACCCAATTCCAAAGTTCATATTTTCTCTATAAGAATTCCTCCCTATAACATCTTTTTATCTTCTTCTGCCACATTGTTCTCCAACTTCAAGTGACCTATGTTCTTCATTGGAAGTTGCTGCTAATTCCGTGAGCTTCTTTCCTTGCCTTTATATGGTATGGTAATTCTAGTTGGAATCTCCTCATCATGGCATCTGCTTATCTCCGATGGCTCTTCATTCACCGTTTTATGTCCCCCCTATGCGCTCTTTGGTGTAGGCAATCTCGAGAGGGTTGTCACACCTTGATGTTTCTAATAATGATGGTAGTCCTAAAGATAATATCTTTGACCTACTCTGGGCTGATTCAACAAATCATTTTTATTTCCAATATGTAGCTGAGCATGCTTTTATGTACCAGGAAGTTCATTCTCACGGACTTCTACTTAAAACAATTTGAATCCATTTTGAACCTTTAAATGATTCTCTTCGTTTATTTGTAGCAAAATTTCTAATTTATATAGAATCAGATTTACTATACTTACACCTTTATATTGCTATGCTTAAATCACTTACATGATATAGCTCACTTTTTATTTCCTATATAGTATCAAAGTAGCATTCAGTGCTCTAGCTTCTGTGATCCCTCTGTCTTATGTGATCTTGTTCTTAACAAAGAATTCTTCTTCTGTTAAGATCTCGTCGCATACCTCTCTTATCAGGAATGAATCTTTCCTCTATTGTGATTTCTCTTCGCCTAAAGACGTCTTGCATTTCATTTTTCTACTTTGTGCTTGTTTGCGTGGAGTGTTCTTCTTGGAGTTCTTCTATGTTGACCTCGTCCCATTTGAGGCACTTCTAATTAAGGTTACATCTTCCAGTGTCTTTCTACGACTCCATCACAACCCTCCAACTGACGCCTCCTCCATAAACTGTAGTTGCCTCAAGGACCTGTCCCAAATCCTCCCCGCATCTCCGAGGAATGCCAATTATTGCAATCATTTGCCCATTCTCATATTCCTCGAACAGCTCCAACTATTCTCATTATTTCCGACATCCCAGCTCTAGTTGTCTCTCCTCCACAATGTCCTCTATTCAATCTCTCACGGTGTTATTTATCAGACATGTCGACCGATATTAAAGTTTGACATTCAAAACGATACCTTTCCATTTTGTTTTGGTTTAATAATGTTTTGAACAAAATGGGCGATATATCGGCCTATATCCGACATATTGGCGCGGGAAATCGCTGATATATCACCCTTTTCTTTTAATTGATTTTTTTAAAACCTTCATTGTTTTGTCATTTCGACACTCCTGGTTAATAAGCCATCCGTCGTTCTCATTCTTCTTATGCCCTGATCCATTTGCGACAGTTCTCTCTGAGTCTCTGGCGCTCTTCTCCCTAGTTTTTAGGGCTTCTTTGCGTCTTCTCCCTGATTTCGACGCTCTTGCTGGCATATACGACTTTTTCCGCTTCTCCTTGAATCCCCGTTTCATCAAAAGCACTGTAAATTTTTTCTTCTCCCTCATTCCTACGACGTTTTCTGGTTTCTATGGCTGCTCCACTACTCAAGTGCTTCTTCTCTTATTCATCTCCTCTCTATTCGATTTTTTTGTTTCTGGCTGCAAATTTCTCAGGGCTTCTAGCTTTTTCAGATTTCTGAGTTCTGATGTTATTTAAATATTTATGGTTGCATGTTATTATGCTAATATACTGGAATTTCTATCTTCTCTAATCTCTATTCTCTAGAAAATTTAATTGCCTCTCGACCTCACTCTTATCTCTTTTGCTACCTTATCTCTGAGCTCGATGTCTATTATAGGCTTTGAGCTCTGGTTTAGTGTAATGATTGCATGCTATGCTTCTCCGAAAAAATGGAATTGCTAAAATGTATAAACTATAAAAATTTGTTACCTCTCGACCCTCGTCTCTCTGCTATTACCTTATTTCTGAGCTCTCATATATTTTAATTAAATTAATTGATAATGTATGTTGGTATAATACTGATGATATAAAGTGGCGTTGGATAAATATATTGGTGTATGAATATTTTGAATGATCATGAAAGATTTAATGATCTAATGAAGTTTATGATTTTTTCTGATGTGCCTTATCTTCATAATTCTAAACAATCAAATAAAACGTGTGCACTTTCGTAGAATGTTTGTTTTATTTTAAATAGTTTATTTCATTTCATATATTTTTTTCTAACAATCAAATGATTTTTGTTATTTTTTCCATAAAATTAGAATGACTTGCTCCGCTCGATCCGTTCTGTGAGGTGCCTCTTTCTATGGTATATACTGGTAGAGATGCATCATGGAAATTTGGTAAAACGTTTGTTGCAAATGACACCAATCTAATCAAATACATCTACTGCAAGTAGACAATGAATGATGATATTACCCGTTTCCAACGTCACTTGACTGGGTGGAAGGGTAATGTCAAGTCATGCTCTCAATTTTCCACAGAAGTGAAGGCGAAGGCTGAGTTGGCGCTCAATTCAAACATGGGGAGCAAGCGACTGAAGAGTTTACAAGCTAGCTTCTTGATTGAGGTGTTAGTTGGAGCACAAGATGATGAAGTAAATGAGTTTGCTACTCGCAGGAGTTTGCATTCAGGTATAAAACCTAAGTGTTCAATAGAAAAAAATTGTTCATGATGTTGTAAAGTCACAAAAGAAAAAAGATTTGCAACGGAGTACAATTGAGAGCAAGTACAAAAGAAAGCTAGTGATGATGTTGTTAGAGATACTGTATATGGTAGATATAACTTAGACTCACCTCGGGTGTTGTGATCACCCTCTCATGTATATATAATTATATATATCTTTATTATATAATACAATATGCATATTTGGATCACAACATGAAACTCATCTTGACCGTCCGATCAAGCTCCATCAAACACGGACCGTTGGATTCGAAGCAGAAGGCCTGCCAATAACCAAATCAATTGTTGAAGCACTGTTCACAGGCCAGAAAATCCCGATCCCCATTTTCTCCTCCCGCCCCCTTACGGTCTCACCCCCGCCGCCGCCGGCGGAGCCGCCGACGACCTGCCCGACGCCCACCGGCGGGTTCGCCGGCCTCCGGCGAACCCGCCGGGGTTGTCCGGCGGCGAGCGGGCAGGGCCACCGCCGGCGGTGGCCCTGCCCTTGAGCTCCAGTTTTAGAGCTCACGGGCAGGGCCACTGCCGGCGGTGGCCCTGCCCGTGAGCCGCCGGACAACCCCCGGCGGGTTCGCCGGAGGCCCGCGAACCCGCCGGGGGGCGCCGGGCAGGCTGCCGGCGCGGAGCCGGCGGCGGCCGAGAATGTCGGCCTGCGTGAGCAGGCCGAAGCGGGGGGGGGGGGGTGGGATTTTCGTTTTTTTTATTAATTATAAAATTAATTAAATAATTAATTATTTTGAAATTATAATAAATATTTTTTATAAAATTATTAAATTTATATTAAAATTTATATTAAAAGATGGGGGAGCGGGCGAAGCCCGCTGGGAGGGGGGGTGGGCGAAGCCCGCTTAAATGCCAAGCGGGCGAAGCCCGCACCGACGCATCGAGAACCCGCTGGGAGGGGGGGGGTGCGAAGCCCGCTTAAATGCCAAGCGGGTGAAGCCCGCTTGATTGCGGGCGAAGCCCGCACCGACGCATCGAGAATCCGCTGGGAGGGGGGTGGGCGAAGCCCGCTTAAATGCCAAGCGGGCGAAGCCCACAGTGACGCATCGAGAACCGGCGGAGCCCGTTCGAAGATTCTAGTGTATATATATATATATATATATATATATATATATATATACCTCGGGTGTTGTGATCACTCTATTGTTGAGTTATGCATTGACTTATTGTATTTTATTATGGTATCAGAGCTTAGGGTTTCCCACATGCATCTATCCTGATTCCACTTCTGCCTCTCGCTCATTGATCCTGCTTCATGTCACTGATTCGGCATTCTAACCGATCCTGCTTCCCGTCGCTGATTCACATCCCGATCACTGCTTCTCGTCGATCCCGATCCTGCTTCCCGTCGTTGCATCCCGATTCCGATCGTTGCTTCTCGCCGATCCCGAATGTTGCTTCTCACCGATCCCGATCATGCTTCTCGTCGCTGCATTCCGATCCCGATCATTGCTTCCCGTCACTGCATGGTCTTTCCCTGTTCTGGCGTCGACATTGACAGCTTCCGTCAGAGTCTATACTGTAAAATCGACTTTCGACGGAATGAAAAAGAGATATCTGGTAGAATTATAACCCTAGAATACAACCCTAACTGAAATACATACATTTGTCTCATACACTATGGGGATGGTGAAAAAAGATATATTTTACATCCCCGAGGGGCTATAATTGGAGATATCATTGTTTCTAGTGCAGAAGTTCCTATATAAATGGGAAATGCCCTACCTTTGAGTGCGGTTTGAACTATTGATTTACATAATTGGAAGTAACCAATTAGATTTACGACGAAACCTAGAAATCGATCACTGATCCAATTTGAGTACCTCTACGGGATAGACCTCAACAAAAACTGTTGAGTAACGACTAATCAATAGTAGGTGCAAATTTCGTAGCCCCAATCTCATCAGTTGATCTTCTTCTGATCCCGTTACTCCATCCTCTTTGGCTGGTCTTCTTCTCCGGCCACCTCCATCCTCCATTGGTTCAATGACATCGTCTTATTTCTCATCTGCCTTTCTCCATAAGGCTGATGTCATCCTCGAAGGGCGAAACTACAAGGCATGGTCCGCCATCGTCGGCGTGATCCTCCGTGACCTCGATCTATGGGGCCACATTGACGACACCAAGCCTGTTCTGCCCCCATCGCCTGGTAGTCCCGTTGAATCCTCTTTCGCTATAAGCATAACTACTTCCTCACAGCATTCCGACTGGGTGAGGTGGCACTCGTGCGACTCCCGCGCGATATCCGTCACTTGTTAGTCCTACGAGCTTCCCATTCGCATGACCGCCTACGAGCTACCTATTGCCAAGGTGACGTGGAATCACTAGCACCGTCTATACCTGCCATCTAGCCAGACCCTGTGTTACTCCCATTTCCAAACCCTTGGTGTCTGCTACCAACATGATTGGTCTGTACATGCTTTCTTGGTCAAGCTCTTGAAATTATGCCGCCAGCGCGATGAGATGACTCCTCTCCCTTGTGCTACTTGCACTCAGTGTATTGCTACATCACAGGATCACAAATTCCAATGTATGCATGAGTTTCTTATGCGCCTATGTCCCGAGTTCGAGTCTGTTCGAGCACAACTTTTGCCCTGGGATCCTCCGCCGTCTCTCAACGATACATTGGCCTTGGTGATCGCTGAGGAGACTCGTCTCCACTCCTTGGACTTTGCTACTCCTCCTGGTGTGATGTCTCATGCTGTTCTGGCTGCTCCCCAGCTTCCATCACAGTCTTCTCTTGTGAGTGCTCCACTGCTGTCTTCGCCTGGTTATAGTGCTCCGGTCTGCCTTGTTCCTCATCCTCCTCCGACACCTTTTGCAGCTCAATCTGGTACTTCTTGTCGCACGCATGTCCGCTGCCACCACTGTCTGTGTCTTGCTCATGTCAAATCCGAGTGTCGTAAGCTTCAGAGGGCTCAACAGTCTGGTCAGCTGCGTGCTCCTGGCGCACCTTCCGCTCACTTTTCTGCTTTGGTACAGTCTCTCTCTGTATCTGAGCTTGCCCAACATCTCTCTCAGGGTTCGTTGCCTCGCTCCTCTGCCTCCGTACTTCCACCAGATGCTTTTGACGCCTCTGCCTCTCAGCCGACTGTTTTCGCCCTTGCAGGTATCTCTCACTCTGACTGGTTATTTGACTCTGGAGGCTCTTTTCACATGACCTATGATGCTACCCACCTTTTGACCTATTAGTCCGTCTCTTCTGACCTTAGTATCGTGGTAACAAATAACACTATTCTCCCCATCACCAGTCGTGGCCTCCTTCATACCAACCATTTCCATGTTCCCAATTTTACTTACACGCACAAGTTATCTCTGTAACATCCGAATTTTGACGCGAAAAATTATTTGATTGGTAGGGGCAAGTCTCGACGAATTTTGATCGAGGCGGCGCGTCGGCAAGGTATAATGTTTTTCTTATGATAGTGTCCGTTAGTCAGTCAAGTGCGTAAATTATATGGTGTGACGCATTTTGTTTTAATGACGCGTGGGGTGAGGATGAGTTAATGTTCAAAGAATTAGTGTTGGGGTGCCAATAGCATTTCCCCCCCCCCTCTCCTCATGCGGTTATCAAAACCGCAAGATTTGATATTAAATTCCGCATCTCTTCTCACGGGAGAACTTAAACTCGCACGCAACAACGCTTATTTCCGCAAACCGCAGCAGAACCCGAGCGTTTCCTTCTTCCGCAAACCCGACGACGCCCTACCGACGCATCCCGCGTGCCTTCCGCCGGCCAATCCTCCTCCGGATTCCATCTCCGACTTCTCCTCCCTCCTCTGCTGGCATCGGTGGGCATTCCTTTTCCTTCCTTAGCCGTGGAAGTGCCGGATTCAACCCTAATCGGTGGAAGTGAACGTTTTGGTTTCGGTGAGTTCGATCTCTTCCTTTTTCTCGTTTTCTGCTTGGATTTCCTTTGATTTGGAAACTAATTTAACCTAGTTTTTCGTTTTGATTGCCCTATTCTAGGTTTGGTGTTCGTAGTTCACCACGGATTTTGTGTGGAACGCGTTGGGAGCCTCAATCGCTATACTTAAGGGTAATAGCTGAAGTTTAACTCATGAATGTTGTAACCCTAGCTATATATATATATATTTCCATGAGATTATCGTAGAGGGGAAAATTCTGAAATTAGGGATACGGTAAATTGCAGGATTTTGGCGGGGTCGGGGCAGCGTTTTGAAGGTCCCCAGCAGTAGGATTACTTTTGAAAGAGAAAATGTCGCCGCGCCGAGTATACGAGCGTCGCAGCAACTCTGTAAGGAAATCCTAATTCCTTTTAGTTAGACATATCAAGTAATTATATTTTATACGCATGAGTAGGTTTCGTACAACATCATAAGCATGCATAGAGAAGTGTGACAGTAGGAAAATAATTGTGGAAACGCGTATGATAACGCCTTATTCCATAACCACGTTAGTAAGGTCGTGAACAGTTAGTTAAGTACGAAACTTCACATGTACATGTAAGTTCGGAGACTGTCCGACCAAGGATGCGAAGGTCCCTTCAAGTCGACCACGAGAAAGTCACGGGTCGACCAGTATTACACCAGAAACGTTATCCCATGCAGAGTAGCGTCAGACCAAAAAGGTCAGTAGCACACCAGTCTTTTTGTGCTTGGTAGAGGCGCACTACCTTCCTCATAGGGCATATGGTATCCTATGAGTTACAGTCTTGGGAGTTGACTCCCCTTTGAGACAGTTAGTAGATTCGAGACCGTGTCCGCGTGACACTAGAACAATTGAGTTCGTCAGATGGTCTCGGGTCGTCAATTTTAGTTGCGCGTTAGGAGCTACTCTGCCTAGAGCCTTCCCAGTAAACGTGTAGGCTAGAAGCCACTTAGAACTCAAGTACAGGCTTGACGTGAGACAGTATACTAGTTAGTGAACGTCAGGAATTGGGTAGTTGAACGGAAAGTCAGGAATATGAAATTTTAGTGTGTTCACCCGGAAGTATAGGAAAAACATGCATAACATATAGCATAAAATGTTTTCAGTGCACGAGACTAGTTTTAAAGACATGCATGCATTTCATATGTAAATCTATTTTAGTGTCACTAAGGGGAATTGTTTTTCTTTACTCTGACCCTTCGTGGGCAATGTTTTTCAGGTGACCCAGGTGGGAAACTACGTCTAGGATGAGAGTCTTGGTGCTGTCAGTTTGTAGTACTTTTACCATTTCAGTTTACTCCATTTCAGCATGTACTTGTAGTTGTGGACAGTGTAACTCATTAATATTTTATATATCTTGTATCAGACTTATTTTAATAGTTCAGATTTTCAGTTATTGCAAATCTCATTCTTGTTTAGTGGCTCTGTGAATCCAGACATCAGGTATGTGGTTAACCTTAGATTTAATTTTTACTTCCGCTGTAAGTATTAAATCTGTTTAGTTTGGACTTTTATTTTCTGCTGCTACTAGTTTTAATACTGCTTCCTAGTTTTCTTTATATCGCTGACCCGGCCGGACGGTTGATTTCTGTAATACTGGGAAGGGGTGTTACAATCTCTCTCCCACGTGAGCGTACCAAGCTCTCTACTTAGTTTGTTCCTTGCGTCTGGTACCACTCTCTTGCCTTTCGCGATCTGTTAGCTACCCACATCACTCTCCCTCAGCTTGCCTTCCCCGGTGCTCACACTCAGAATGACACCTCCGAAAGAAAGCATCGTCATATTATTGAGACATCTCGCATCGTCCTGCTCTCCTCCCACGTTCCTCCTCATTTTTGGGCTTAGGCCATTTGCACTATTGTCTACCTTATTAACGTGCAACCTTTCACTTTACTTCAGGGCCAGAGTCCCGGTACGTGTCTGTACTCTTGACCCCCCACCCCCGTTACACTCATCTTCGTGTTTTTGACTGTCAGTGTTATGTTTTACTCCCTCCACGTGAGCATACAAAGCTCTCTGCTCAGTCTGTTCTTTGTCTTTTTTGGATACAGTCCTGAACATAAGTGTTATCGCTGTTATTACCCTGTTGCACGTCGACTTTGCATATTACATGATGCCGCCTTTGACGAGTCTGACTCTTTCTTTATTTCTTCTTTTTCCTCGACCTAACACTCATCTATTCTCCCTCTAATGTGCAGTTTCTTACCCTCCCCATCTCACTGCCTCATGTCTCCTGTCCTACGATATGTTCCCCTCTTTTACCCTTGCCGTAGTCTACACCACCTTCGACCTCTCCAGTCTCACCTCCTCACTCATCCCCATCGCCACTCTTGATGAGCACGTCGTCCTCCTTCCATATCACTACATTTGTCACCACCCTTCAATTCTCTCTCCTCCAGTTCCCCCAGACACAATGCCTATTTCCTCTAGTGAGTGTCCTGTGAATGATCCTCCGGGACGCCGCTACCCACTTTATGAGAGACATTCTCCCGTTGGCCTTAGCCTTAATACACTACTACTGGACCTGTCTGCCCTTCCCACTACTGCTTGTGGTACTATAGAGCCAACTTCCTACTGTGAGCCTGCCCAGTTACCTGAGTGTCAGATTGCCATGTCTACTGAGTTGGAGGCACTCGAGCACGCTCGTACCTAGTAGTTTGTCCTTCTTCCACCCAGTGCTGTGTCTATTACTTGCAAGTGGGTCTTCAAGGTTAAGACTCACTCAGATTTTTGTGTGGAGAGGTATAAGGCTTGACTTGTGACTCGTGGTTTTCAGCAGGAGCATGGACGAGATTATGACGAGACCTGTGCTCCGGTCACCTACATGACTACGGTTCGTATTCTTTTTGCATTTGCAGTTGTTTGCCAGTGATCTTTGTTCCAGCTTGATGTGAAGAATGTCTTGCTTCATGGTGACCTTCAGCAGTCGGTGTACATGTTTTCTCCTCCCAGTCTCTCCTCTCCCCCAGGCCTTGCATATCTCTTATGATGAGCTCTTTGCGGGCTCAAACAGGTGCCCCGCGCGTGGTTTGCACGTTTCAGCTCAGCCATTACAACCGTCGATTTTCATTTGAGTCCACATGATCCAGTCCTGTTTGTGCACTCCTCTCGTAGCCGGACTCTTCTGTTACTTTATGCGGATGATATGATTATTACTGGTGATGATCTTTCTCAGCTAGCCTTTGTTAAACATCACCTTCAACAGCAGTTTCAGATGACTAATCTTGGACAACTGAGGTACTTCTTGGGCCTTGAGGTCACCTCTACAGGCAGTGGTTTTCAGCTCTCTCAGCGACATTTTACATCAAATCTCTTAGCTTGTGTTGTTCTCTCTGATTCTCGCACTGTGGACACCTTTATTATGCTTCACCTTCAGCTACACCCGGATGATGGGGTACCACCTTTTGATCCTACTTGATATCGTCATCTTGTTATGAGTCTTGTCTACCTCACTATTATTTAGCTCGATACTACCCATGTTGTTCATGTGTTGAGTCAGTTTGTTGGTGCGCCTATCTCTGTGCATTATGGTTACCTACTGCGGCCCCTGTGTTATCTCCAGGCGACGACTTCACGTGGTCTCTTCTTCTCCAGCTATAGTTCCCTGCAACTTTGTGCTTACTCAGATGCTACCTGGGCTAGTGATCATGTTAATCGTTGATTTGTCACTGGTTTCTGTTTGTTCTTAGGTTCTTCACTTAATGCAAGGAAGTCCAAGAAATAGATTGATGTTTCTTGTTTCAGCACTAAGGATGAGCTTCGGTCCATGGATACCATCACTGAGGACATTTTTCAGCTCCTCTATCTTCTTGAGGACCTTGATGTCTCTTCTCCAGATCCCACTCCACTCCACCGTGATAACACTAGTGCCATTCAGATCACTCTGAACCCGGTGAAGCACTATCTTTCCAAGCATATCGGGGTGGATGCTTTCTTCCTACGTGAGTAATATGGTCGTGGTACTTTTGCTCTTTACTTTGTTTCTTCTGAGAACCAATTTGCATATTTGATGACTAAGCCACAGACGTGGAACCAACATACGTATCTATTGTCCAAACTCTCGGTGTATGATCCCCCGTGAGTTGGGAGGGGGGTTGGGGTGTTAAAGATACTGTATATGATAGATATAACTTAGAATAATCTCAGATATTGTGATCACCCTCGCATGTATATATATGTGTGTCCGCGCGCGCTTGTGCGTGTACCCTATTGTTGAGTTATGCGTTGACTTATTATTTTCTATCATATGCGACATTATATATTGGTAGATGTACATATGAAAACGGTATCCCATTCAATGTCATATGCAACACCTCTTTCCAACAGATGACACATGCTATTGGTTTATGTGGACGGGATGAAGATCCCTACTTTTTTTAGTTAGAGAAATTTTTCCAGATGGAGGTGGAGCGAACAAAGTAGAGAGTTGGACAAATTCACCTAAACTTATAGATTCAATGGGTGCACTATCACGACCGATGTATGGGCTTATCAGAAAGGGAGAAGTGTAATGGATATCATTGATACACTGTAGTTCTAGAGTGACATTCCGGCTTTCAAAAAATTTGTCCTCACTGTAGATTTACATAAGAAAAGCTTAGTTACACAACAGAATGTTCATCTTTTACTTCTCAGATAATGCGTCCAATCCTATGTTTTCATAACAGCTTATGAAATCGACTTGAAGGAGGTTTTTTTTATATTAAATATAATAACCGAAATATCCAAGATTTTTGTGAGCACCCAAAACCTTTATATAGTTGTGATATCTACAACACGTCTCAAACAATCAATCTTTTGTTGCAAGATATAAGAAAGCTGAAATCGATAAAGTGTGTTATCTTCTTGTGTCGCCAACTCTATCCTAATCTACGACCACACCATTTCTCTCATCATGTTTAGAGAGTTGACGAAAGAACTGTACTTTGCTTGTTCGACCAAGTGTGACTAAATTCACTGCAAGGTTTCTATCTTTAAAAAGTATCTTGGTGAATAAGAAACAGTTGAGGGTCCTATTCATGTCTGCAAAGTGAGAAGCAACGAAGTTAGCCAATAATGTTGGGGGAAAGTAGGTATATGTATTATCTTTTTTGCTAGTAATGTGAGTAATGCTGAACTTTAATTTAAAATATTATTTCAAACTCGCAAGTTCTGCTATTTTGCATATGTTAGACGACAATGATAGGGTTGAGCTGAAGATTTTTGGCGAATGTGGAGGTGGTTGTTATATTCACCACAGATGATTATATGAGAACGTAAAAAAATCTAGATTGGAGGTTGTTGTTGTTCTCGATCACCAAGATAACAAATTCCTTTTAATATGGAAGTTGAAAGATAGATGGTGGGAGAGCTAGATGTGCAACCATTTGCACCTAGCAGGATATTATTTGAACTTACTTTTAGTGGAGATAAAGGCCGACATGAGTTTATAAGTGGTTTTATTGTCTCTCAGGGGTACATAAGAAAAGTCATTCTATGCAAAATTACATTAGTGTTGAGCTTGATCTTTACCAATACCAACCAAGATTATTTGATAAAGATATGACAAAGAGACGGCTACAAAATCCTAACTTAAATTTAGGTACAATTTTATATTTTATGTTGATTAACACAATAATTTTTTATGCTGCATCACTAAAATAATATCATTTTGTTTTTCCACAGTACATTGGTATAGACTTAATGTCACACCCTGGCCCGGTAAGCTCGAGTTAACGAGACGGGAACAGTAATGTGGTTTGAATTTTTCACAGTACACAAAGCAATAAATAAAAACATTTTATTGATATTTAATATTTTATAAGTACAACTTGTCACACATACATATATTTATTGCCTTTACGTGTTTACATGCTACATAATATATGGTAGTCTTCCTCACTGTGCCCTTTCGCCCGCATCTTCGTAGGTACCTAAAAACATTAGTAGGATGGTGAGCATCTTTGCTTGCTCACCTCTGAAATAATAACACAATATTTATGTATGCAATGCACATTATATAAATGGAATAGTTTAGTAGAAGCAGTAAACAAGATAACCATACCGACATATATTTTTGTCATTTTTCCAAGTATATTTTTTCTTATAGAAAAAATAACTCATTTATTAGTTAGCACTTATAGTACGCTGGTTGGCCTAACCTGAGGATCACTGCCTTTTCAGGCTCAGTTGGGACCCGTCACGTCATGCGAATAGCGAATCCGACGACAGAGATTCAACTCATACAATATGCGTCCGGGAATAGACCACAAAATAGTCTTTAGGGAGTGCTACTCCCTCCAATTTACATGTCCGCGAACTATACCACACGACAGTCTTTGGAGAGTATTACTCCCTTATATCCCTCGGGCCAAATACTGAGCTAACATACTAGTGCACATCACCACACAATATTATAATAATATTTATAATAGTCATCATATTTGCACAACACATCTTAAATTATCTTTATTTGTCGCAACCAGTGAATTATTACCTGGGGATCAATCTAGTCGTAAACGATCACAGTGGACCAATCTTATAACAACGCAGGTTTGACCTCACGATAATTTTGCGCGCATAATTATTTCCATTATTATAATAATATTTTTCATAATATCGTGCATCGACGCATCTCAAATTATTCACATTGGTCGCAACCACTAAAGATTAGTTTAGCCGTAAAAGACCCCACTTGACAAAAATATTGGTTCGACCTCATGATAATTTGCGCGCTTAAATAAATTATCAAGTAGTATATTTTACACGATAATTTGCGTACTATTTTTATATTATTAATATGCATGCAATATACAACTCAAAGCCTCATTATCACTTGAATATAAGTAACTCAACCCTTCGTCATGCCTAGCGTATGCGTATCATAATTATTTTAACAATTTAACAGCATCTAGGTAGAATAATGATACGACCCGAGCTGCTCGCAGGGCTATCTCACCCAAGATCCATAGTCGGTCACACCGGGCCCGCGGGCCATACACCCCAACACGTCTCCAATGCAGGACCCAGGCTGCTTACTTGACGGATCCATAGCTGGGCGCCACGTGGCGGGTTGTTGAGGCGGTGCTCGATCCCCCAACATCCTAGATAAGACTCGCTTCCGCAGAGTCTGCTCACCAACTGAGCCGCGAGGTTGGGGGATCGAGCCCCCGCCTCAACAACCCGCCACGTGGCGCCCAACTATGGATCCGTCAAGTGAGCAGCTTGGGTCCCGCATTGGAGACGGGTTGGGGTGTATAGCCCACGGGCCTGGTGCGACCGACTATGGGATCCTGGGTGAGATAAACCCTGCGAGCAGCTCGGGTCGTATCAAATAATTACCCGCAAAAGCTATGAAAAAATAATAACTAGCGAGACTTAAATACTACAATATTTTCCACCTACCTCAATCTTCGCGCTCCCAAATTTGAGGTTGGCGCTTTGGCAGAACTACGACTGTACTCCGACAATTACTTGCACGCTCACACAAAAATAATATTTTGACATCGCTCTCACAACATCAGTAAGGCTTCTCCAAAATGTAAGGCAAACAATTAGCTCTCAAGCCTCTCCCAGAGTTACCGTGAAAGTTCGACAGTGATCCAAAGCTTTCTCTCTCCTCCCTAACACTCTTAATTTTCCAGCCACTGAAGTGAAATTGGAGTAAAATGATCAGCCCATTGGATGGGTATTTATAATAGCTTCACAACCCTACAAAAATCACCTCAATCTGAGTTCTGTATTTATAATAGCTTCGCAACCCTATAATAGCTGACTGCTACCACGTGGCACAGGAAGCTGCCTCGTGGCGACTCCTCACATTTTTGGTCCTTTTGAGTCCTTTTTAGGTCCCGAAAAATTACGAAAATACCCTCTCTTCGGTTTTTCTACGTTCCAGACCCAATTACGGTCTCCGTTTTACCAAATTCCGAAAGTTTTTTTGCCTAAATTGCACTTTTCTCATACGTGCTCCTGATTTTGGCAAATAAAATATGTATTTCAATAAATTTTGATATTTCGAGTTCGCTAGCGGACTCAGTTTCTCGAAATTCGCATCAGTTGCACCGAAAAATGCACTTTTCTTACGAACTCTGATTTCGATAAATAATGTTGATTCATATGTAATTCAACGTTCTGAGTATTTTGGCGGACCCCGTTTTCTCAAAATTCATGCCAATTGCTCAAAATTCACATCGGTTCCTCAAAATTCACATCGGTTGCACCGTAAACTGCGCATTTTCTCACGAACTTCGATTTCGACAAATAGTGTGTAGATTCGTATGTAATTCGACGTTCTGAGCCCGTTGGCAGACTCCGTTTCTTGAAATTCATGCTGATTGCTCAAAATTTGCACTGGTTGTATCATAAACCGCGCGTTTTCTCACGAACTCTGATTTCGATAAATAATATGCCGATTCATAGGTTTTTCGACTTTCTGAGTCTAACCGTGGACTCCATTTTCTAAGATTATGCTCTGTTTGATAATTAAATGTTCAACATGATTATTAATCCATAATTGACATTATTAACACTAATCATGATTAATTAATTACAAGATATTACTACCTCTTTCTTTTTATAAACATTTTGTCCCCGAAAACACTTGATGACTTTTACAATCTGTAAACACTTGACACTTGGTCCCTAATAGATATTGCCTCCAAATTTTTAGGGCAAATACCACAACGGCTAACTCCAAGTCATGGATATGATAACAAGCTTCTGTTCCCCTTAGTTGCCTAGAAGCATAGGCGATAACCTTCCTTCTTTGCATCAAGACGCATCCTAACCCTTGAAATGATGCATCACTATAAATTTGAAAATCTTCAAAACCATCTGATATGTTTAATATTGGAGCTGACACCAACGACTCCTTGAGCATCTAAAAATTTTCTTCACATTTACTGCTCCATTCAAACTTTACAGTCTTCTTGGTTAAGTGGGTTAGTGGAGTAGCAATCTTCGAAAATTCCTTGACAAACTTCTGATAGTATCCCGCTAAACGTAAGAAACTTCGAATTTTTGTTACATTAGTCGGGCGAGGTCACTCGACTATTGCCACTATCTTGGCAAAATCTACAGAGATCCCTTCAGAATTGATAATGTGTCCAAGAAAGGCTACTTCTTCAAGCCAGAAGTGACACTTAGAGAATTTGCTAAATAGACGGTGTTCTCTTAGTGTTTGCAATATTTGCTCTAAGTGCTTCCCATGATCTATCTCAATATTCGAGTACACCAAAATGTCATCAATGAAGACGTTGACGAACTAATCAAGAAAGCTTCATGACTCGATTCATCATATCCATAAACACCGTAGGAGCATTTGTGACTCCAAACATCATAGCTAGGAATTCGTAATGACCATATCTGGTGTGAATGTCGTCTTTTGGACATTTTCATCTCTTACTCTTACTTGATGATAACCTGAGCGTAAGTCAATTTTTGAAAAGATTGACGCGACTTGCAGTTGGTCGAATAAGTCGTCAATCCTCGACAAGGGGTACCGATTTTTGACTGTTACCTTATTCAATCGTATATAATCAATACACATGTGCAAACACCCATCCTTCGTCTTTACAGATAATATTTGGAGCGCACCAAGGGGAGGTGATCGTCCGAATGAAACCCTTGTCTAATAAATCTTGTGACTACTTCTTCAGTTCTTGCAACTCAGGTAACGCCAGATGATATGGGGCTTTAGAGACTGGCTCTGCCCCATGAATTAGGGTGATTGAAAATATATCTCCCTTTGTGGAGGGAGATCGGAGAGGTCTTCTGGAATATGTTTATGTAATTGCAAACGATAGGCACATCCTTGATTGCTAACATTTCTTCTTCGACTTCTGATATAACAACAATGTATGATATGCATCCATGCCGTATTAACTTGTGTGCATGCAAAACAGATATTGTGGGAACAATCCCACCCTCACTACGGAGAAAGCTATTTTTTTTAGCATAATCAATCGTAGCTTGATGCTTTGTTAACCAATCCATCCCCATAATGCCGTCAAAGTTGTTGAGAGGAAATATTAACAAATCAACTTCAAAGCTTTGCTCTCTAATTCTCATATCTCCGCATACGTACTCTCCTACTTCAACCTTCTCACAATTGGGAAGGCTTATGCACACAGGTTTTTCTAGTCTTTACCTTTTTAACTCAATTTGACTAACTATTGCGTCTGATATGAATGGGTGCGTCGCGTCATAATCAAATAATGCAGTGATAGAAATATTCTCAAACATTAGAGTACCTGCGACGACGTCATTCACTTCTCTTGACACTTTTCTATTCATTCCATAGATCCGGGGTTGAGCGGGAGCCTGTTGTTGCTGTTGTGACCTCCCATTTGCTTGACCTTCATTCCCTTTCTTCATTGGACAATTCTCTATGCGATGCCTCGACTGGTGGCAGGGATAGCATGTGTTGTCCTTCCTATCCTCCCTCTTATGGGGCGTCCTAAATCAGCATCAAGTACTCAAACAACAGGTGAGGCTGCCCCTCGCTCCAACACTTATGTCAGCGTTATAACTAATTGAGTGACAACATCCAGGTTTGTGCTTAGCGACAGGGTAGGCAGTCCTTGGAGGTGACTACCACCATTAGCTAGCTCAAGATTAAATAAGTCAGAATGTCTCTCCGCCATTTCTAAAACAAAACAAAGGATCATAAGTTTCCAAACAAGTTGGAGCTATATACGCCAGAAACTCACACATTTAATTACTTTAGGTTCATGATTAGCCGCAATTTCTAGTTTAAGAAGCCCATTGATCAGGTAAGCGTAAGGTCAGTGGTCGCACTATGTACCGTTATACAGCACCTTCCTTTCAGGGGATACTGAGTCACCCTAATCACTTTCCTAGACACCAATTAGACAACTTAAATTTCAAGTTCGAAAGGTAAAATACTATATTATACTTGTGTTTGCCCCTTGTTAATTGTGTCTGCCCTACTCAAATTGATTTCTTATGTTCAGGAGGTCTAGTCGTAAAGTTTTACTTATTTCTGATCTTATTGTGTAACCTCCTCTGATACCAACCTGTCACACCCTGACCCGGTAAACTCGAGTTAATGAGCCGGGAACAGTAATGTGGTTTAGATCTTTCACATTACACAGAGCAAGAGCAAGAAATAAAAATATTTTATTGATATTTTAATATTTACAAGTACAACTTGCGACACATACAAATATTTCTTGCCTTTACATTTTAACATGCTACATAATATATGGTAGTGTTGCTCACTGTGCCCTTTCACCCGCATCTTCGTAGGTACCTAAAAACATTAGTAGGCAGATGAGCATCTTTGCTTGCTCATCTCTGGAATAATAGTACAATATTTATGTATGCAATGCACATTATATAAACAAAGTAGTTTAGCAGGAGCAGTATACAAGATAAGCATATTGACATATATTTTTGTTCTTTTTCCTAGTATATTTTTCTTATAGAAAAAATAGCTCATTTATTAGTTAGCACTTATAGTACACCGGTTGGCCTAACCGGAGGCTCACTGCCTTTTCAGGCTTAGTGGGACCCATCACGTCATACAGATAGCGAATCCGCCGACAGGTATTCGACTCACACAATATGCGTCTGGGACTAGACCACAAAATAGTTTTTAGGGAGCGCTACTCCCTCCAATTTACATGTCCGTGAACAAGACCACACGACAGTCTTTAGAAAGCATTACCCCCTTATATCTCTCGAGCCAAATACTGGGCTAACATACTAGTGCACATCACCACACAATATTATAATAATATTCATAATAGTCATCATATTTGCACAACGCATCTTAAATTATCTTTATTTGTCGCAACCGGTCAATTATTACCCGGGGATCTGTCTAGTCGTAAGCAACCACAGTGGATCGATCTTATAATAATGCAGGTCTCATCTCACAATAATTTTGCTCGCATAATTATTTTCATTACTATTATAATATTTTTCATAATATCGTGCATCGACGCATCTTAAATTATTCACATTGGTCGCAACCAACCAAGATCAATTTAGCCGTAAAAGACCCCACTTGACAGAAATATTGGTTTGATCTCATGATAATTTGCGCATGTAAATAAATTATTTAGTAGATTTTCATAGTATTAATATGCATGCAATATACAACTCAGAGCCTCGTTATCACTTGAATACAAACGACTCAACCCTTCGTTTTTTCTAGCGTATCGTAATTATTTTGCCAGCATCTAGGTAGAAAAATTACCCGCAAAAACTACGAAAAAACAATAACTAGCTAGACATAAATACTACAATATTTTCTACCGACCTCAATCTTCACGCTCCCAAAATTGAGGCTGACGCTTTGGCAGAAATCAGACAGCACTCCGACAATTACCTGCACGCTCGCACAAAAATAATATTTTGACATCGCTCTCACAATATTAGTAAGGCTTCTCCACAATGGAAGGCCAAAAACTAGCTCTCAAGTCTCTCCCGGAGTTACCCCGAAAGTTCGACAGCGATCCGAAGCTTTCTTCCTCCTCCCTAACACCTTCTCTCTTAATTTCCCGTCCACTGAAGTGGAATTGAAGTGAAAGGATCAGCCCATTGGATTAGTATTTATAATAGCTTCACAACGCCACCAAAATTGTCTCAATTCGAGTTCTGTAGCTCACAGAAACACAAAAAAATCCCTTAAGAGACAAAATGTCCTTTTCTGCCTCTCAGATGAGCAACACGTGGCCCGTACGTGCGCCATATGGATCCTATTCGGGCCAAGCGCGTGCTGGGCACGCATGGGCGCGTGCCCAATCCGTAAATTGGGCCAATGGCGGGCCGCCTTGCAGTCTGTGCGTGGTCCGCACGCAACTGCCGTGTGTCAGTGCGTGGCCCACTAATTTGGCGGGTGCCACGTGGTCGCCCGCCCTCCATGCAGCCGCCACGTGGCGCTGACTGCTGCCACCACATGGCGCTGACTGCTGCGACCACGTGGCGCTGACTGCTCCCACGTGGCGCAGGAAGCTCCCACGTGGCGCAGGAAGCTCCCGCGTGGCGCAGGAAGCTCCCTCGTGGCGCAGGAAGCTCCCTCGTGGCGCAGGAAGCTGCCACGTGGCGCAGGAAGCTGCCACGTGGCGCATGAAGCTGCCACGTGGCGCATGAAGCTGTCACGTGGCGTAGGAAGCTGCCAAGTGGCGACTCCTCGCATTTGTGGTCCTTTTTAGGTCCCGAAAAATTACGAAAATACCCTCCCCAAGGTTGCTCAAAATTCGCATCGGTTGCACAATAAACCACGTGTTTTCTCATGATCTTTGATTTCGACAAATAATATGTTGATTCATATGTAATTCGACGTTTTGAGCCCATTGACAGACTCCATTTCTCGAAATTCATGCTGGTTGCTCAAAATTCGCACTAGTTGCACCGTAAACCACGCGTTTTCTCACGAACTCTGATTTCGACAAATAATATATCGATTCATAGGTTTTCCGACTTTATGAGTCTAACTGTGAACTCCATTTTCTAAGATTATACTCTGTTTGATAATTAAACGCTCAACATGATTATTAATCCATAATCGACATTATTAACACTAATCATGATTAAGTTATTACATGATATTACACTTAACGACGCAGATACACCTCATATTAAAACTATGAAATGAATATTTTGAGCTTGACCATTACTTCTTCAGGCTGTGAGAGGAACTGAAGCATGTTAAAATGGTATCCATTAATTTAGTGATTTAGTCTAATAAAAATATGTTATTTACAATGTATGATTGCATGCATAGTTTATATTTTTAAAGATTTTATAGATGCATTCAAAGAAGAAGAATATACTCAACATCAAAAGATCGAACAATTTAGTTTTTGTAAAGTTTAATACTTTGTTGAAGTCGAAATATTCTGACACATTTCGAGATCCTTTGTCTGCCAATAGTTTAAATTTGGGGAAGGTACATGAGTCGATGGTGAATGTTAGTGTTGGTGAGGATGATAGTGATGATAGTGACGATGAAGTCTTTCCTGTAGAAGAGTCGGCGTGGGTGCAACTTAGAGATATTGTCGACATTGATTTGGATGCAAGGAGGCCTTCCAGAATAATGATGAGCAAAAACATGATCATGAGTGCAATAAAGGAAGGAAAAGTGAAAAGTGTATGAGAGGGACGAGGCGGATCTTGTGGCGTCAAGTTCGTCGGATGATGATCATATTTTATATACAATCCTGACTATTGATGATTATGTGGCAGATCAATAATAAGGTATGTTTGAAATTTTAAATTTTAAATTTTGATGCTATAAAATATAAATATATGTGCAAACATCTTAAAATTGCTACTTTTACAATATTTGTTTTATTGCATGTTCAATGTTTTACTTATCTTCCACATTATGGTCTTATTTGTTTAACATAAATGTTCAATAATTGTTAAATTGTTAATATATGAATATATATAAAGTAAAAATAAACTATTTGCACATAATTATATATATATATATACACACACACGAGCGACTGGCACGGGCCTCCGGCCCGATGGCCACGCGTTACAGTACCCGGCCCGCGACGGCGGGCGCCCCCCCACCCGCTCGAAGTCTGCCCCAACCTGCCCGACCCAGCTTTTTTGGGGGTCAAAATGGTCTCAAAACGAAAAGTGATCAACATGAAAGTTGTAGATCTCGTCAAGACGAACAACTTTCATTTTGATCACTTTTTGATTTGGAGCCGTCTTGGCCTCCCATTTGGGCCTCGAAATCGGGGGCGGCGAGAGGCTGTACTGTAGCACCCTCGCCGCCCCCGATTTCGAGATCCAAATCGGAAGCCAAGACGGCTCCGAATCAAAAATTGATCAACATGAAAGTGTTAGATCTCGGCGAGACGAACAACTTTCATGATGATCACTTTTTGATTTGGAGCAGTCTTGGCTTCCGATTTGGGCGTCGAAATCGGGGGCGGCGAGAGACTGTACTGTAGCACTCTCGCCGCCCCCGATTTTGAGGCCCAAATCAGAAGCCAAGACGGCTCCAAATCAAAAATTGATCAACATGAAAGTTGTTCGTCTCGCCGAGATCTACAACTTTCATGTTGATCACTTTTCGTTTTGAGACCATCTTGACCCCCAAAAAGTCACGCCCCTTGTTTTTTTTTTAATTTGTGCTTGCTTTAGTCCCTCATCGTGGAATGGTCAATAGGTTTTTGAATATAAATACTATAATGAGCCTTTATATTTAAAATTTGAAAGTGCAGTCTGGCCATGCATAGTCAGTTCTAGTATAGCGGGCGGGCTACACAGAGCTTGCGGGTTGCTGGCGTGCTGGTGGGCGTTTGCGGCTCTACCAGTTGGTTTTGCTAACCCAATTTTAAAATCATTTCACATACGTTTAGGACTGTCCTAGAGTAGGTTTAGGAAGCCTACAAAAAAGTCTGGAGAGATGGTTGGTTTGATCGGACGACTGCTGAATAATGCATCAAGATCGGACGGCCGAAATATTTTCTGTGAATTTCGAACTCATGCTATTTGCAGACCTCAGTATTTCTTTATAATATGGTATAGATATATATATATATATAATTAAATATTAAAACTCGACATATGAAATATCTCGGATATATAAAAGCTTACTTGAAAAAAATCAAACCAACGTGTCCCCGACATCTGACATTTCAACCCTGATCTCTCATTACAAATATAATATCTGATAGACGATAGTTATAAAAAAACCACTGAGAATCTCCATGGATCCAAGACTACATGCAGTGTCACACTCCAACCTAGTTCAACAACAAATCAGTAGTCCGGTCGGGCCCGTGATATGGAGTAAACTAAACAACAGTTTTTAAATTGGTACATAACAGGTAAAAATACAGGCACTAAAAGGAACTTACTGTAAAAGTTGAAAATGGAATTAAGTGTGGAAGTGTACCTCGTCGTTTCTGAATTCACAGAGCCAACCATAATAGAAATAATGTCTGATACATAAAAAATCTTAAACATTTGAGTTACATCAAGTTCATGAAATAAAGTAGTACAATGTTAAAAGAAAAGACAACTGAATGAAAAACAAACTATAAGTGGAAGTTCGCAAAAGCTTTTATCCTAGGCGTAACTCCCCACTTGTCAGTGCCCTGTAATGAAATGCCCATAAACGGGTCAGCCCAATTGAAGAGTAAGAAAATTATTTCTCATAATAACACTTAAAATATTTTGAAAGAACATGGGTGAATGTTTTTTGAAACAAATTTTTTATACTATAGAAAAATATATGTTGTTATACTATGCATGCTTTTTTAAAATAATACTAGGAATGTAAATGTTTGATCTAGTTTAATTATATTAAGCATATTTATTCAAGTTCCGAAAAATGGTTAACTATGAGAATTTCTAAACTTCGGCATATACTTGAATTCTATTTGACTTATTCTTGTCCTTCTCTATATTCTAGGCTGAGTAGTTTTCTATGCACAATTCTAACGATCCGAGTCCCTACTAATGAGCACATGTGCTTGTGTCTCACAGACACAGACTCACATCTACTAATCTTCTGGCTAGGGTGTCGTCTCCCACCAAACTTAAGACTCATATTTTCTACTACACCCTATGAGTAAAAGAGTGTGCCTCTATCTATCACAAGAGATCTCAATCGTTCCCCCTAATTATCCTCTATTAGATATTGAATTGCATACTTATTCATCTTAATATCTTAGATCATGCCCTCTACTAGTCTATCAACTTATATTGATATTCGTATGATTTGTGTTTCCTCGGGTTCTAGATTATTACGTGATTACATGATCTGTATATTTTCATAGATTTTATCGAGATCTATCTAATAGGAAGATGATATATATATATATATAGTTTTATATGGTGTACATATATTGTATGCACTCTTGTTGTGTTGTTAGTTTCCTACCATAAAGTACTATTGCATTACGATAACCGCGGGTTTCTGTAATTATAAGAACTTTCATAACTAAGTTAAGGAGCATTTCATGCAATACTATCTAGTATGTCTAGTCAGAAGGAATTATAGTTTCTTACCGTGATATTGTGGTTTTCGTACACAAGACATGGTGGCATGGATGTCTAGGTTATTTTGGAGGATACATAGAAATCTCCTCTGATTTGCCATGAAGCTCTATTTCCCTAATTCACCGCGCGGACCCTAAAAGGAAAAATGTTAAACGTTCAATTGATTTTCTTAAATATATATGAACACTATCTCAAGGCGAAGGAAGGGGACTTACCACTCCTCTAACAATGGAGGGTTAAAATGTTTGAAATGGGAGAGGTCTCGCCCAAATTTGAAGTTGTCGGTTCAACCACGACTGAAAATGAAATCCACCAATTAATCTAGGGTTGTCAGGAAGTTGTGAACATCACTAATATAATGATAAAATTTTGAATTTGCAAAAGGAGATCGACTTTACCCGAGTACGGTTGCTGGACGAGGTCGATTTGTCCAAAATAGCCGGCCTCAATTACGGTTGTTGAGGGAGGGGAAACAAATCCTCGATTTTTGGCTAAGAAAGGAGGGGATAAACATGAGTTTCAACCAATCAGATCCGTGGAGGGGGGTTGGGGTCACTAGTTCGCAGGCCTTTAGCACCCCTACAGGCCACAGTAGAGCGGCGCGTTAAAGCGGATGCCAAAATTTTTTGATTTGTAAGAGAATAATGTATGTATCATTTCTATGTTAAGGAGTACCTAACAAATATATATTTGATGGCGACGTGTGATTCCAACTTATCTAAAGGAGGATCACGATGATGAACAGAACACACACCCAAATACTTGAGGGTTAATGAGAAGGGGGTGTGAAAAAAAAATAGGATGGAGAAGGGGGCTCTAAGTTCAGGATGTAAATGTCATGCGATTAATTAGATAACATTCAGTAGTTATGATGAAGATTCAATAGGTTTTTCGAACCTGCATTTGAAACATGAGATCTAGCTACACCTCTAGTACACGTGAGTTCTTCCACTCAGCCACACCATTTTGATGTATAAATGCAAAACATCTGATGAATAATATTCATGGCATTGCATGTCTTGAAATTCATGACAAATGTACTCATTGTTATTTAATATTAACTTGTTGCTTGAAATACAAAGAGTATAATTTTTTAGTGGTAAGTTGTCATTTAAGATACTTGGTAAAATTTGGTAGCACGGTCACTTAAATATCTTTGAACTGACGTTTTGCGAGTGGGAAATTTTTTTATGCAAGTCCCTGTCATAATCCTTTCTATATGTGACCAGTATTTTGTCAAATAAGATACTTCCTAAAGAAACGGTATGTTTTCATTTGGACAAATTTGCCCAATTTGTATTTTATGTTTGTATAATTTCTCTATGGTGATTCAAATTGATTTTAAGGGCTTGTACATCTTATTAAGTATTGTCTCCGTGTGCGAACATAAAACACTAATAAGGGTTGGTTCAGTTGGACAAAATTGAGATTTCGAAATTGGAGTTGATGGTCAATTCTAATGAAAATGGACCTCCAATTCAATTCTAGGTCTCTAATTCCATCCAAACAAATATATGCTAATTAGAAATGACTTGAGATTTAATTCAATGTTATTTTTCTACACAACACTACAATATATGTGACACCTTTTTTGGGTTCACTTGGACATGCTTTCTTCTGAAAATATTTCACCCAAGTTTGTAAGAGTCATCTACAAAATTTTGCACAGGGAAGAAGCTGCTATTCGAGAGTTGCAAACATCAATGGAGGAAACAAAAGTAGGTGGTCGTGCGGAAGGAGCTCATGTTCATATTGCTCATAAGTCAGATGCTGGAATTTCGCTAGATCTCCTTAAGGTATCACACATTAGTGCAAATATGGAACATTCTGCACTATTTCAGAAGGACAAATGCTGCTATTACACTTTTAATGACAAATTAATTTTTAAGATCTAATCACGTGTAATCTATTTAATATCTAGTTAAATAACACATCATGCGGCTTGTTATAACCATTGCATTCTATTCATAATGAAAATAAAAGAATCTTATTCATATTAATTTTCTCATCTATAATTATTTAATATTGTTAGGAAAGCCCATTTAGTCTAGGCCCATTATGTATTTTTATTGTTTTTCTCTCTCCTCTTTAGTCCCACATCATGTATAGGACCTTCCTCTCTCTTTCTCTCATCTATATATTTGTACTCATTCTTTGTATTTTACACGAGTGAACATATATACAAGATTGACTTTTTCCTTCTCTACATAGTATCAGAGGCACCGATTCTCCTTGAGCGGCTTCGCTCTTCTTAAACCGCACAACACGCGTGGTCCTGCTCCCTGCCTGCGGCCTGCTGCGGGCTGCTCTTCTGTCCGCTGCCCGCTCGGTCCTGCGGCTTGCCTCCCTGTCTGCTTCGCTTCTCTTCTTCCGCTTACTCTTCTTCTCCGTGGTTCCACCCCTCCCCTCATGCATCTTATAGCCTTCCCCCCCTCTCTCTCTCGTCGGGTCCACCTCTCCCTGTCTCTCCTCCAGACCGCATTCTCTTTCTCGCGGCCTGAACCAACTCGCTGCGACCTGCCTCTCTCGCGGCCTGTTCCAACTCGCTGCTGCCTGCTTCTCTCGTGGCCTGTTTCTCTCGCGGCCTATTCAAACTCGATGCGGTCTGCTTCTCCCGCGGCCTGCACCTCTCGCGGCTTGCACCTCTTGCGGCCTGCCCCTCTCGCGGCCTGCTCCAGCTCGCTGCGGCCTACCCCTCACGCGGCCTGCTCCAGCTCGCTGTGTCCTGTTTCTACTTGCCCGTTGAGTTCTTCTTTACTCGCGGACTCTTCTTGTCCGCTGAGTTCTGCTATCCGCTGCCTTGTCGCTGGAGTCTTACTCGCGACCTTTTACTCGCCGCGGTCTATTCCTGGTTGCTGCGCTCTGTTCTCTCTTTCCGCTTGAGTCTTCTTTACTCGCGGTCTCTTCTCTCTGCCCTCTGCTGGCCTCCTGTTTCTCTGACCGCTGCTGTGCTCTGCCAGACCGTGCGGACTGTTGCCTTCCCGCATTTAGGTCGCGGTCTTCTCCTCTTTCCTATCCGCGCAGCTTGTCTCTGTCCGCTGCGGCCTTCTCTCTCCCGGTCTCCGCCTTTGGTCGCGGCCTCCTCCTGCCGCTGGTGTATTCCCATCGTGACTGGGCGGTCTCAGCTCTGGTCGTGCGGTCTCCTTTGTTGACCGGTCTGTTCTCCTAGCCGCTACTCTTCTTCATGGCCTCTTCTGCTGATTCTATCGGAACGACGGTTCCTCCTGCTGACCGCCCGGCCTCTCTCCCGGAAGTGAGAGATGAGCTCCGTATTACTACTATCTCTCTGACCGGCAAGAAGAATTTTGTGGAATGGGTGCACTCTATTCGTCGTGTCCTGCAATCCAAGGGGTTTCTTCATAACTTGACCCAGGACGTTACCGGTACTCCTACTGATGATTGGTTACGCAATGATGGTCGTGTGCAGACATGGATCCTTAATTCTCTTGATGGCGAGTCTTATCGTCTGGCCATGTATCATGAGACGGCCAAGGGCATGTGGGACGAGCTCCATACCCTTTACTCTGGCAAGGATAGTCTCCACCATCTGTATGACATTATCACTGCTCTTCAGGCCCTTGATAACGGTGGCGCGACCGATCTGACCTCCTTTGTTGCTCAGGCTCGGTCTCTGGTCGAGGCTTGGATCCAACATCAGCCTCCTACTCTGGATCTTGCTGCCCAACGTGCCCAAAAGGAATCCGTGGGTATAGCCACGATGATGGCTCGAGTACCCCATCACCTTCACAGTGTACGGGCTCACATCCTCTCCTCTACTGTTACCCCGTCCTTTTCAGATGTGTGCTCGATGCTTCTCAAAGTATCCCCGCTTCCGGATGTGCCTGGGCCTCCTTCTCCGGCCCTTGTTCAGCAGGCCCCTGCTCTTTTATTGCCTCTTCCATCTTCAACTCGTGGCGGCCGCTCTGATTCTCGTGGACGTGGTCGGGGTGGACGGCCTCGGCCTAAGTGCTCGTTCTGCGGCAAAGACGGGCATCTTGAAGCCACATGCTATCGCAGACATGGTCTCCCTCCTCGTCCGCATGCCTCTGTTGCTGCCACCGACCTCTCTCCATCTCGTACTGACCTCGACGAGGTTCGCCTTCAGCTCCAGCATCTTCATGGACTGCTCAGCCGCCCGCCTGCCTCGGTTGCCTTCGCTGTCTCCATCTCTAATGAAGGTATCGCATGCGTCTCCTCTAGCCCGCGATGGATTCTCGATTCTGGTGCCACTCATCACATCACCTCTGTTCGGCCGGCTCAGTACTTGTCTTCACCTCACCCGAAGTACATCACTGTGGCCAATGAGGCATCTGTCCCTGTCTCTGGATGTGCTGATATTCCTCTCGCCTCTTCTCTTCTCCTACGCTCGGCTCTTTACGTTCCGGGCTCTCCTTTCAATTTACTTTCTGTTGGTCGTCTTACTACTGATTCAAATTGCTCAGTGACCTTTACTTCCTCTTTTTTTTTCTGATACAGGATCAGCAGACGCGGACTATCATTGGTAGGGGCGGCTGCAGGATGGGCTCTACCTTCTTGATGACTCTCCTACTCTCCTAGCATCTATCTCCTCTTCGGATTGGCATCGACGTCTTGGTCATGCTCCGCTCCCAGTCCTCCAGAAGGCTCTCCCAGATTTCTCTTCCTGCGTTTCAGTGTGAAACATGTGTTTTTGGCAAACAGCCACGTTCATCTTTTCCTTCTGTGCGAACAGAAAAAGAGAGTCCGGAAATTTGAATAACTGAAATCTTTATTATCCAAAAAAAGTGTTTATTACATGGTATTGCCTCCCTTTTATAGAATGGAGGAGATGAGAGAGATTACAATTGAACAATGTGAGACTAAAAAATTATATGTACAAGCGGTTTAATCTAACTATAAGTCGTTAAGCCGCGCGGTTTGGTGCATGGACAAACCGCCCGACAACCATCGGAGGATGACACCAAGCCGCCACAGAGAGATTGGCAGACCGCCCGGACTGCAATCCGCCAGAACCAAACCGCCAGACCGCCCGGTCTCTATTCTGCAACACTCCCCCTCAAGCTGGAGCATATATGTCGATCATGCCCAGCTTGTCGCAAATATGATGAAAAGATGCGAATACCGGCTTGGTGAAAATATCAGCCAACTCTTTATCGGAGGTGACGAACGGAGTACAAATTTGTGCATTCAGAATCGCTTCCCGAATAAAATGGCAGTCAACTTCGAGGTGCTTAGTTCTCTCATGGAAGACCGAATTTTTAGAGATGTATATGACGGCCTTGTTGTCACAAAACATAGGTAGATGATAGTTGTAGACCTCTCTTAAGTCAAGCATGAGAGCCCGTAACCACTTTTACTCACACGTGGTCGATGTCATACTTCTATATTCTGCTTCAGCACTGGACCTGGAGACGATCGACTGTTTCTTGCTTTTCCAGCTTACAAGATCCCCCCCCCCCCCACAAAGATTCAAAAACCTGACGTTGACTTGCGGTCTCCTTTGTCATTGGCATAGCTTGAATCAGAGTAAGCTTCAATCCTCAAATGTCCATTCTTCTGAAAGAGAAGTCATTTCCCAGGAGCTGATTTGATATACTCTAATATACTCAGGGCAGATTGTAGATGACACTCCCGAGGAGCTTGCATGAACTTGCTAACCTTGCCTATAACATAGACAATGTCGGGTCTGGTCACCGTGAGATATATAAATTTTCCAACTAGACGTCTGTACCTTGTTGTATCAGAAAGAAGAGGAGAGTCATCCGTCCATGTTTTATCTTCTCCAGTCGCCATGAGACATCAGACAGGTTTAGTCTCAGTCAACCCTGCCTCTTTTAACAAGTCAAGAGTGTATTTCCGTTGAGAGAGGACAAGAGAATCGGGCTTCCGAGAAATTTCTATCCCCAAAAAGTATTTTGGAGAGCCCATATCCTTTGTAATCAGGTGTTACCGAAGATGCTTCTTTGTCAAGATTATTCCAGCTTGGTCATCTCCAGTAAGAAGAATATCATCCACATATACCGCAAGCACCACTAGACTCAGAGAAGTCTTACGAGTGAATAAGGAGTGATCAGCAGAACTTCTCGTAAAACCTACGGCCGCCACAATCCCGCTAAACTTGTCAAACCAAGCGCGAGGACTTTGTTTTAGGTCATAGATAGCCTTCTTAAGCCGGCAAACCTGTGTCTCCCCCTGAGCAACATACCCTGGAGGTTGCTTCATATAAACATCTTCCTGAAGATCCCCATAAAGAAAGACATTCTTGGCATCCAGCTGCGAAATGAGCCAATTTCTGTTGACAGCCACAGATAGAAGGACTCTAATAGTGCTGAGACGAGCAACTGGAGAGGTGTCACAATAGTCAATTCCATAAGTCTGGGTAAAACCCTTGGTAACAAGCCGAGACTTGTAACGATCCACACTGCCATCGGGGAGGAACTTCACCACAAAGACCCAGCGACAGCCAACAACATCTGTGTCGAAAGGAGGAGGAACCAGGGTCCAGGTACCCCGTTCAGTGAGAGTAGCAATCTCTTCATCCATAACAGCCTTCCAATGTGGAATGGTAAGGGCCTCCTGATCGGAACGAGCAGTTGAAGTGGAAGAGATAGCCAACGGAAACTTCCTGCGAGCAGGGGTGAGACGATCATAGGAGACAACTGCAGCAAGCGAGTGCTGGGTACCTGCCTGAACCCCTTTGCGAAGGGCAATAGAGAGGTCCAGGTCAGCAGGTTCCTCAGTATCCGGAGCATCTGTTGTGGAGAGAGCTGGCCCGAGAGGAGAGAGCGACGGAGGATAAGAGGAGGTAGATTGCGGAGGTGAAGAGGGAGGAGAAGACGATTGAGATGGTGGAAGAGGAAATACCTCGGTAGGAGGGGACGTGATAGTGGTAGGAGGGAAACCATTGCTTGAGAGAGTGGGAAGAGGAGTGAAACTGGAAGCCACAGGAAGAGTAAAGGAGACATCAGAAAAATAACGAGCATTCTCGAAGAAGGTAACGTCCGCGGAGACGAACTGCTTGCGAAGAATGAGGTCAAAACAACAGTAGCTTTTTTGAGTGATAGAATAGCTCAAAAAGACACATTTAGTGGACCGAGGGGAGAGTTTGTCGCGGGTGGCGAAGGGAGCATGCACAAAGGCTGTGCATCCAAAGATACGTAGAGGGAGAGGAAATGGTTCCTTGCCCGGATAGAGAATGGAGAAAGGGGTTTGAGCACGTAGAGGGAATGCGATTGATGAGATAGCAAGCTATGAGAACAACATAGCCCCAGTAAGAGCGAGGGACATGCAATTGTGTTAGCAGAGTGCGAGCGACATCAAGGAGGTGACGGTTTTTGCGTTCCGCCACTCCATTTTGTTGGGAGGTGTAAACGTAACTGGTTTGATGAACAATCTCATGTTGCATACAAAAAGATGAAAAATCTTGACTAAGATACTCTTTTGCATTATCAGAGCGTAAGATTTTAATGAAAACATCAAATTGAGTTTTAATTGAATGATAAAAAGATGTCCATACATCAAAAAGTTCAGAGCGGTCTCGTAAGAGATACACCCAAGTACAGCGAGAAAAGTCATCAATGAAAATAACAAAATAAAAACTACCCCGGCCAACGGTAAGGGTTGCAGCGAGAAGGGCGCGAGAAAGAAGTCGCACGATTAAGCCAATAAGCGAAGAGAGACACCAACCCGGGTGAACAACAAGCAGGTCGAGCGGCTAGGAAGGCCGCATCGGACAGAGAACAGATTCTACAGCGGTCACGGTGACAACACACCAGCGGCAAGGAAGACCACGACCAAGAAGCAGAGCAAAGCAAAGGGAAAGAAGTTGCACGGCCTGAGAGAAGGCCGCGCGGGCAGGAGAAAGGGAAGACACGCAAACTTGGAGGAGTTTGCGAGAAAGGCGTGCGTACAGAGGAGAAGCACAAGTCGCACGGCTAAAGATTAGGCCGCGGCGATTAGCAAGCAGGAGCGGCTAGAAGGAAACAGGTCGCAACGACTTTGGAATAGGTCGAGGCAATTAGAGAGAGCGGTTAGAAGGGGCAGAGAGGTCGCCCAAACAAGGGAAAAACGCGCGAACAGGGCGCGACAAGAGAAGAAGGAGATCGCGAGAACAGGTCGCGAGAAGAGGACGAAGCCGCGAGAACAGGTCCCGCAGACAAGATCAAGTCCTCGAAAATCAGGAGGAAAGGATCGAGGGCTCTGATACCATGTGCGCAGCGGAAACATGGGGGGCCCATAACCCACAGGTCCGACGATCGAACCTCGCTTTGATACCATGTGCGAACAAAAAAAGAGAGTCCGGAAATTTGAATAACTGAAATCTTTATTATCCAAAAAAGGTGTTTATTACATGGTATTGCCTCCCTTTTATAGAATGGAGGAGATGAGAGAGATTACAATTGAACAATGTGAGACTAATAAATTATATGTACAAGCGGTTTAATCTAACTACAAGTCGCCAAGCCGTGCGGTTTGGTGCATGGACAAACCGCCCGGCAACCATCAGAGGATAACACCAAGCCGCCATAGAGAGATTGGCAGACCGCCCGGACTGCAATCCGCCAGAACCAAACCGCCAGACCGCCCGGTCTTTATTCTGCAACACCTTCCCATTGTACTCGGAGCTCCGCTCCTTTTGTTTTGGTACACTCCGATATATGGGGTCCGTACAAAATTACTATTATTTCTGGCTACCGTTATTTTCTTACTTTTATTGATGATTACTCTCGCATGACATGTTTGTATCTCCTACGCGATCGTTCTGAGCTTCCCCACGTCTTCAGGGCTTTCATTCTTGAGACTCGCACTCAATTCTCTGCGCCCATTTGTACCATTCGTACTAACAATGCACGTGAATACACTAGTCATGATTTCGCGACCCTCTGCACTGAGTTCGACATTCTTCACCAAACATCGTGTGCGTATACTCCACAACAGAATGGTGTCGCCGAGCGCAAGAATCGTCACCTTCTTGATGCTGCTCGCTCCCTTATGCTTCAAATGCAGGTTCCCAAACCGTACTGGAACTTTGCGCTCTCCACGGCCTGTTTTCGTATCAACCGTCTACCATCTTCTATCCTCTAGCATGCTACTCCTTTCGGCCTCCTATTTCCCTCCACTCCGCCTTTTTCTGTTACTCCCCGGATTTTTTGGTGTACTTGCTACGTTCACCACCTCGGTCCCTCTACGGACAAGTTGGATCCCCATGTAGCCAAACATATCTTTGTAGGCTACTCGCGCACTCAAAAGGGTTATGTGTGTTATTCTCCTACTACCCGCAAGGTGACTGTCTCTGCGGACGTCACTTTCCGAGAAGATCTTCCCTTCTTTTCTGCTCTGGATATCGCTCCTGGTCCAGAGCCCGTCGTTCGTCCTGTCATCCCTGCTCCCCGTTCCTCATCATCTCCTCCTCCTGCACCGCCTGCGGTCCGTCCACATCCACCTGTTATCCGGGTCTATTCTCGTCGCTCTCCTCATCCCGTTGCCCCCTGCAGTCGGCTTCGACCTTTGATGCTACGCTACCTGCTGCTCCGGCTCCCGTATCCACCGCTCATCCGATGGCGAATTACGTCTCTCTAAATCGCCTTTCACCGCCACTTCTTCACTTTGCCACATCATTATCCTCTGTTTCTGTCTCTAACTCTGTGCAGGAGACGCTTCAACATCCAGGCTGACGGGCTGCCATGGACGAAGAAATGACGGCCCTTTGGGCCAATCAGACCTGGGTCCTTGTCCTTTTACCTCCCGGTCAGCACCCTGTTGGGTGTAAATGAGTTTTCGTCATCAAACATGCTCCGGATGACACTATTGCCCGCTTGAAGGCCCGACTTGTGGCCCGTGGCTTCACTCAGCAGGAGGGCCTTGATTACGTGGAAACCTTCTCTCCAGTGGCTAAACTCAACACCGTTCGGGTTCTTCTCTTAGTGGCTGTGCACCGCCACTGGCCCCTTCATCAGCTCGATATCAAGAATGCTTTTTTGAATGGAGATCTTCAGGAAACCGTCTACATGCGCCAACCGCCCGGGTTTGAGTCCACGGGGGAGTCTCGTGTGTGTCTTCTCAAGAAATCCATCTATGGTCTGAAACAGTCCCCTCGGACGTGGTTTGACAAGTTCAGCAAGGTGGTTCGGACATGGGTTTCACTCGGAGTTCTGTAGACTTCTCCCTATTCACCCGACACCGGACCACTGTAACAGTCCTTCTGTTGGTTTATGTTGATGACATCCTACTTACTGAGGATGACTCAAAGGGGATTCTAGAGGTCAAAGAGCATCTGAGCACCGTGTTTCAGACCAAAGACCTGGGACATCTTCGCTATTTTCTCGGTCTTGAGATCGCACGACGGCCGGACGGGCTTGTCCTCTCCCAACAGAAGTACTGTCTGGATCTCCTCAAAGACGTTGGCCAGACTGGTTGCAAGCCAGCTAATACCCCGATGTAGGCAAATCACAAACTATGTGCTCATGCCTCTGATGATGATTTGCTTCTCCAGAACCCGGAATACTATCGACGCCTTGTGCGAAAGTTGATCTATCTAACGGTCACGAGGCCTGATATATCGTTTGCAGTTGGGGTTGTCAGTCGGTTCATGCATGCCCCCCGAGTTTCTCATCTCCAGGCGGTTGAACGGATTCTCCGATACCTTAAGGAAGCTCCGGGTCAAGGGCTTGTTTACAAAACCTCTGACTCGGCTGCAACATTGGTCGCTTATTCTGATGCCGATTATGCCGGTTCCCTAGACGATCGGAGGTCAACCAGTGAGTTTTGTACTTATTTTGGTGGTCATCTCATTACATGGAAAAGTAAAAAACAAGTCGTGGTCGCTCGATCCTCCGCGGAAGCTGAATACCGATCGATGACATCGGTTGTCTCAGAACTCACATGGCTTGAAAGTCTCCTTACTGACCTGGGAGTAAAACTTCCTTCATCTGCTGTTCTATTTTGTGATAGTCAAGCCGCCATACACATAGCAAAGAATCCGGTGTTTCACGAGCGCACAAAACATATCGAGGTCGACTGTTACTTTAATCGAGAGAAAGTTCAATTGAAGAAACTTGAATTAAAGCATGTTCCGGGCACTGATCAAGTTGCTGACATTCTCACAAAGGCTTTATCAAGTACCTTGTTTTACCAGTGTTTGTCCAAGCTGGGTGCATATCACCTATACGCTCCAGCTTGCGGGGGAGTGTTAGAAAAGCCCATTTAGTCTAGGCTCATTATGTATTTTTATTGTTTTTCTCTCTCCTCTTTAGTCCCACATCATGTATAGGACCTTACTCTCTTTTTCTCATCTATATATTTGTACTCATTATTTGTATTTTTCACAAGTGAACATATATACAAGGTTGACTTTTTCCTTCTCTACAAATATTAAACTGATTTTAAATTTAATTAAAATCTAACATAAGATGAGAGCTCAATATTGAAATATTCTCACTCAATGTTATTATTGTTTTTATTCATTTGTGTTCTCTCTAAAATAGTTTCAACAAGGTTTTTAACTTCGAACTGATTCTTCAAGCAGATGTTTCATGGCTGATTAGATTGTTTTGACGATGTTCATTTCAAGGAGTTTCAGTGTTTTTTAATCAAAATAATTATTATTTTTTAATTATATGGGAGTGTTTCAGTCAGAACTTCATCAATCTAAAGCGGTTTCAAGCGGTTTGGGTGTGGTTTCAACCAAAATCAAACCAAAAAGGCTAAAACATTTCAGTTTCAACAGGAACTTAAAACCCTTGTTTTTTCCAATGGATGACAATATATAGTGTTAGAAAAGCCCAATTAAGGGCCCATGTTTTCTCCTCCTTTCTCTCTCCTTTTATTAGTCCCACATCTTGTATTAGGATTTCTCTCCTCATTCTTCTCCTATATAAGTGTATTTATACTTGTAACTATTCATTCAAGGAAGTATATACAAGCTTTGAGATCTCTCTTTACATGGTATCAGAGGCAGGTTCGTCTCCTCCTTGGGTATCCGGCCTGACCATATTTTTTAGCCGCCTCTCTTCCTTGGCTGTCCGCGCGGCTTTCCCTTAGCCGCGGACTCTTGCGGCCTGCTTTCTTTCTAACCGCCTCCAACTCTGCTTCTCTCGTGGCTTCCACCTCCTCCTTCCTACCACCTCTCCTTTTATAATCCTCTCTCACGTGGGTCCACTTTCTCCGATACCTTCTCTTCCCGCGCGGACTCTTTCTATCCCCTGCGGCCTCTCCTGTACACAGGGCGGGCTTGTGGTGCCAGACTGCTCGCTGCTCCCTCTCCCTGCTCGCTTGCTGATCGCTGCTCGCCGCGACCTGCCTTTCCTGCTCGCTGCGACCTGCCTCTCCTGCTCGTCGCGCCCTGCCTCTCCTGCTCGTCGCGCCCTGCCTCTCCTGCTCGCCGCGACCTGCCTCTCCTGCTCGCTGCGACCTCGTCTACCCGCAACTGGCTTTCCTTCTCTCTACTCTCCTGCGGCCTGCCTTGTCGCTAGCGCTCTTCTCTCTGTTCTTAGCCGCATCTGTTCGCGACCTCGCTTGTCGCTGGTGTACCCGCCGAGACCGTGCGGCTATCTTCTCTGCCGACTTCTCCCTCTCACTTCGACCTCCTTCTAGTAGTCGCATTCTGGTCGCGATCTCCTGGTCGCTGGTGTGTCTGCTGAGACCGTGCGACTACCTATTGTCACCGCCCGGTCCCTTCTGCTGGCCGCGCATGGCTTCCGATACTTCCGCTGCTACTTCTGCTCCACCAGCCCGTGCGGCTGCCACAACTTCCTTTTCTGCGGAAGGTATAACCTGTCTTTCACGTAGTCCTTGCTGGATCGTTGATTCCGGCGCTACCCACCATATTACCTCCCAGAAGCCCACAGAGTACCTACGGACGCCTCATCATCTTTGCATCACTGTGACCAACGGTGACACCCTCTCAGTCTCTGGCACCGCTGCCTTTCAGCTTACGCCGAACCTTTCTCTTTCCTCGGTTCTTCACGTTCCGAGGTCTCCTTTCATTTTATTGCTTGTTAGTCGTCTCACACACGACCTTGATTGTTGCATTACCTTTTCACCTTCTTTTCTTATGCAGGACCGCCGCACCCGGAGTACCATTGGTAAGGGGCAGCTGTTGAATGGGCTGTACATCTTGGATATCCCGCCTACTCTTCTCTCCGCCATCTCCACTGTTGATTGGCATCGCCGCCTTGGGCATGCTCCCCTTCCGATTCTCAAGCGGGCTCTTCCTGATGTTCCTCTGCGGGAGTTCTCTTGTGAATCTTGTATCTACGACAAACAACATCGTTCTTCCTTCCCCCCTGTCTGTACCAGGAGTAGTACTTCTTTATCTTTAGTTCTTTCTGATGTATGGGGTCCTTATAGAGTCTCAAGTATTTTTGGCTTTCGCTATTTTATCACGTTTATTGACGATTACTCGCGTACCACGTGACTCTATTTACTACATGATCGAACTGAACTTACCTCTGTGTTTCGCGCCTTTTTAATTGAGATGCGTACGCAGTTCGCCACCCCCCTCAAAGTCATTCGCACTGATTATGCTCGCGAGTATACGAGTCACACCTTCTCCAATCTCTGCACCGAGTTTGGTGTCATCCATCAAACTTCATGTGCATATACCCCTCAGCAAAACGGGGTGGTGGAACGAAAATATCGACATCTTCTCGATGTTGCGCGCTCCCCTATGTTCCAATGCACGTTCCAATCGAATATTGGAATTTTGCTGTCTCCACAGCTTGTCATCTCATCAACCGCCTTCCCTCGTATGTGATTAATTTTGCCTCACCAATCCAACTCCTCTATCCCTCCACCAACCTCACTTCTCTCACACTGCGGATCTTCGGCTGTGTTTGCTATGTACATCCTCTTGCCCCTCCTTCCGACAAACTTGCTCCTCGGGCCGCCAACTATATGTTTGTTGGCTACTCCCGGACTCAAAAGGGGCATGTCTGCTACTCTCCTTCTGACGGCAAGCTGGTCGTTTCTGCGGATGTCACCTTCTGCGAAAACCAGCCCTTTCACTTACCTTGCCCCACCTCGTCTCATGCTCCTTCTCTTCCTCAGCCTGCCGTACCGGTCACGCCATCTTCTCTGCCGTCTTCTTCCTCCTCTCACAACACCCCCTCCTCGGGTTCCTCCACCCCTTATCCGTGTCTACTCTCGTCGCCCATCCATGGATGCTCCCGTGCCCCAGCTCCCCGCTACCAGCGATTCCTCGGCTACGGCAGATCCAGCTCCCGTCTCTACAGCTCATCCCTTGGCCAACTACGTCTCTCTCCATCGGCTAACGCTCTTTACGCATTTGCCACCTCTCTTTCCTCTATTTCTCTTCTTAACACTTTGCAGGAGGCGCTTCAACACCCAGGGTGGCGGGCAGCCATGAACGATGAAATGCGGGCTCTCTGGCTAACCAGACCTGGGATCTGGTTCCTCTTCCTGCAGGCCACGCCTCCGTTAGCTGCAAATGAGTCTTTGTTATTAAACATGCGGCGGATGACATTGTTGAACGTCTGAAGGCCCGCCTCGTGGCACGGGGCTTTACTCAGCAACATGGCCTTGATTACGAGGAAACCTTCTCTCCCGTGGGAAAATTGAACACGGTCCGCGTTCTTCTCTCCTTAGCTGTTCATCGCCACTGACCCCTTTATCAGCTGGATATTAAGAATGTCTTCCTCAACGACGATCTACAGGAGACAATTTATATGCAGCAACCTCCCGGGTTTGAGACCACGGGGGAGTCTCTGGTATGTCACCTTCGGAAATCCATTTATGGTCCCAAACTGTCTTCGCGCGCGTGGTTTGAAAAATTCAGTAAGGTTGTTTGTGCTCGTGGTTTCACTCGGAGCTCGGCTGATTTTTCTCTCTTCACCCGACACCGGTCAATCGGGACTGTGATTCTTCTGGTCTACGTTGACGATATCCTAATTACTGGCAACGACACGACAAGAATACAACAGATCAAAGAACAGTTAAATTCCGCCTTTCAGACCAAAGATCTGGGCAACCTTCAGTATTTTCTTGGGCTCGAGGTTGCACGACGCTCTGATGGTCTTGTGTTATCTCAAAGGAAGTACTGTATGACCCTCCTTCATGATGCCGGTTATTCTGGGTGCAAACCTGCGGAGACTCCTATGGACGTCAATCATAAGCTCTCGGTCCATAGCTCTGACTCTGACAAGCTGCTTACAAATCCGGAATATTACAGACGCCTGGTTGTGAAGCTGATCTACCTTACGGTAACTCGACCGGACATCTCGTTTGCTGTGGGAGTTGTGAGTCGGTTCATGCACGCTCCTCGAACATCTCATCTTCAAGTTGTCGAGCGCATCCTTCGATATCTCAAGAGCGCCCCCAGACAAAGACTTGTGTACAAGCCATCCACATCTCTATCTCTTGTCGCGTATTCTGACGCTGACTATGCAGGATCTATTGATGATAGGCGCTCCACAACTGGGTTCTGTACTTACTTTGGTGACATCTCATAACTTGGCGTAGCAAGAAACAGACCGTGGTTGCGCGTTCTTCTGCTGAAGCCGAGTGTCGGGCTATGGCTACGGTTGTTTCCGAGCTAACCTGGCTTGAGGGCCTTCTGGGAGACTTGGGTGTTCGTCTCTCATCTCCGACGACCTTATTTTGTGATAGTCAGACAACAATTCATATTGCCAAGAATCCGGTTTTCCACGAACGCACAAAGCATATCGAAGTTGACTGTCACTTTATTCGGGAAAAGGTTCAGTCAAAGAAGATAGATTTGAAGCATGTTCCTGCTACAGACCAAGTTGCGGACATCCTGACGAAAGCTCTCTCCAGGCCGCTATACTATCAGTTTTTATCCAAGCTTGGTGCCTACGACTTTGTATGCTCCAGCTTGCGGGGGAGTGTTAGAAAAGCCCAATTAAGGGCCCATGTTTTCTCCTCCTTTCTCTCTCCTTTTATTAGTCCCACATCTTGTATTAGGATTTCTCTCCTCATTCTTCTCCTATATAAGTGTATTTATACTTGTAACTATTCATTCAAGGAAGTATATACAAGTTTTGAGATCTCTCTTTGCATATAGCAGTACTACCATAATTTTAAATTGTTATAAAAACCTATCCTCTGAAATTAATATATTAATTGTTTTTTGAGATCTCAACATTTCATGGAAATTTTCTTTTCTAATGCATTCATTCATTGTATTGCAACGTCGTTATCATCAGGATGCCAAAAGTTCGGGAGCCAGTGTCACCGTAGAAACAGCTCCACACTACTTGTCGTTCTCTGCAGAGGAGATTAGAGATGGAGATACTAGATTTAAATGTTCTCCTCCAATTCGTGATAAAATCAATAGGCAGAAGTTGTGGGACTCTCTGCTGGTAATATAAACTCAATTGTTATGTATTTTGTGTTTAATCTGTTTTAAATGCTTACATAGCACGTAAAAAGAATTCCACTTCAGGAGGGGCACATTGACTTGTTAAGTTCTGACCATTCACCAACAATACCCAGTCTCAAACTTCTTGAAGAAGGTGATTTTTTAAGGGCGTGGGGTGGAGTTTCTTCTTTGCAGGTTTGTTGATTATATATAATAAATATTTTTGTCCTTTTCAACTATGACAATTTTTTATAATAAAAAAATTCCAGAGTTAGGCAACATGATTATTTTACATGTAACTGATATCTGTAATGAATTAGTTAACAAATTAACTCAAAAGATTGATTTATAGAAGCTGATTGGGAGCCTGTGAACTACTTATTAATGCTTCATTAACATGGCTTAATAATCCTTTTCTGATGTTCTATTTGCAGTTTTTGGACATGCGCTGCATAAAATAGTGGCTGATTCCCAATATTAGTTTGCACAATTATTTGTTTTCCTCAAATATTTACTGAATTTATTTGATTTTACTTATATATGACGAGTCATTCAGTCAGTTGGTAATCTGTTAGTTTATGAGGTTTTATTGTAGGTAGAAAACACATGTTTCTAATGTCGTTTACCTTTTTCTTGTTCATGATTTCACTAAAGAATCTCAGTAGATGTAAACTATGTGAATGTAAGAGCTGGTGTTTGTAATTAGTTATAGAGGTAACCACCGTGGGACAATAGAAACAACAGAAGCCACGATTGAATATATGTATTTGTTTTGATTTTTCAGCATTGTATTACACATGATATGCATGTGAGACTCGTCCTATATATGCATGTCTATCCTTGTATTAGGGCAACTTAATAGAATATTTTCTTATTCTCCACTTGGTATCAGAGCTAGCGGCTCCACTCGATCCACTCATCCAGACCGCTCGTCCTGCTCCTCCGCTCGATCCGCTCGCTCAGCCAATCCAGTCCTTGGTCCCGATCCAGCAGATCGTCGTGACTGCCTGTCGTCTCCGTAGATCTAGTCTTCTCCGCTCCATCGTAGATTACCAAAGATTTGCACCTAGGTCTCCGCCACTCCCTCCTTCCTCCAGGACCGTCACTCCTCCGCAGGCGTTCCTCCAGCGTCGATGCTTCCTCCAACGGCCTTCTTCGCCCGTTTTGCGGGCGGTTATTTGTCTCTGACCGTTTTGTCCTCCATGGATGTTGTCAGATACATCATGCTCACATCCTATGTTGTCCTCTACGGTGGCATGATCTAAGAGAGGCTCGTAGGATTTTACCTTCTTGATTGCTTTGTCTTGATTATTTTTTTTCGAGAGGACCTCGATGTGTGCTTCCTCCAAGATCTCGCCCTCTCCATGGAAAGTTCCTTCTAGTGATTCTCCTTGAATCCATGGTCAATTTGGCTCATTAAAGATCAATGCAGTTTTCTTGGATGACATGAATTATCTAAGTGGTCAAGAGCAGCGCATCATGTTATACAAAGTCATGGGCATATTGATGGAATCGTTGTTGAGCCACCACGTGTCGATCTCTCATAGAGAAAATGGGATGCAGACAATTCCTTGGTTGTCTCATGGTTACTTCACTCTGTCCCCTCAGGTGTACCACAACTATATGCTTATGAATTCTGCCCATAAAATTTGGACTCGGGCCCGTGAAAGCTACTCTCAGGCTTATGAGCTCACTTGACATGTGTTGGAACTATAGAAGGGATCCCTGTCTATGTTTGCTTACCAGTCCGAGTTCGAACGTCTTTACAAGGAACTGGATTACTTCAAATAACATTTTAAAAACCGGACCGGACTGGTCCGTTCAATCGGTTGGACCGCCAACCGGTTCCCCGACGGGTCCGGTCAAGTTTTTAAAACTACCCCTGCCAAAAACCGGTCCAGAAGCGGTTAACCAGACGGTTGGACCGGTTAACCGCAAACCGGGCCGGTTTCCAGGCAACCGACCGATTCCAAAATCTTGGCTGTGTGAACTTTTTAGAGTCAGGCGACTGCTTCTTATAGAAATTTCCATTGCTAAGTATTTGGATCTAAGCAATGTGGGACTATTCTCAATTCACTTCAGGTATTCCAATCAGGTGTTAAACGCCTAATATGTTATATTAAAATTAAATTAATAAATAATAACATTTTTAAACGCCAAAACCTACAGCGCTGCATCAAATATTTTAAATATTTGTATATATTAAATTATTAATATAACGTTGTATTTGATGCAACGTTGCATCAAATAATATATAATATTAATAAAATTATATATTAATATATTCTATTTGATATTTAAATAATTAAATTAATAATATTATATATAATATTTTTTAAATATTAATATATTATATTTATGCAAATATTTGGGAAAATGTTAAACATTGATTATTTATTAAGTTGTTATGGTTACTTGATTTCAATGCTTGAAACAAATATGTCTCGACTAATTTTTAATATATTTTGTTGTTAAATATCTTATAATCTACTAGGTATCTGCTTATCTTAATTAATTTTGCAGAACTATATAAGTATATATCTCACAGTCTATGCATGTGTAGTTAGACTCGGTTCAAAACCGGTTTAACCAGTTCAACCGGTTCAACCTCTCCTTATTTCGGTTCGATGTCCGGCCCGGTTCTGTAAACCTTGACTTCAACACCTTTATTCCTGCATGCATTGCAGATGTCCTGACTCTTCAGAAGGACAAAGACCGTTTCCGTGTTCACGTCTTTCTTATGAGGATCAATATAGAGTTTGATGTTGTTCGCCTGGAGGTCCTCCACCGTGAGCCTCTTCCCTCTCTTAGGGAGGCCTTCAGTTTGACCCTCAGTGATGAGAATTGTCACCGCTCTCTTGTTCCTTCTACAAATCATTCTACTCTTGCTGGGATGGGTCGTGGTCCTCTTACTCACTCTTCTTCTGTGTGCGGCCACTGTGGGAAGAAAGAACATATTAAAGACACATGTTATTGTCTACATCCTCATCTTTCCCCACCTGGTCGGGGAACTGGTGCCCGAGGGAGAGGTAGCCTCCGTGGTGGTGGTTGTTCTTCTGGTGCCTGCTCACAGTATTTTGCCCATTCGACTAAAGTTTATGAGGAAACACCCCTCCCCCTCTGGGGGCCTTTTTGTTGAGGAGCTTGGGACCTTCCGCCACATGCTACATTCATATTCCGACACTACATCCACTTATTCCGCTGTCGTCTTTGCTACTTTCGGTATCTCGAGTGCCCATGATGTGTCTTTCTCCCACTCCGAGTGGATCATTGACGCGGGTGTCACTGATCACATGACCGGATCTGCCTCAGGTTTTACCTCGTATACTTCTCTTTGGTCGTGGTAAGGTTATTGCCTTCCAATGGTTCCCTTTCCTTTATTACTGACAAAAGAACTTTTTTTTTGTTTTCCTGACCTTTCTCTTCCTTCTATCTTGTCTGTCCCTTCATTTCCTCGCAATCTTCCATCCATTAGTCATTTGACTAATTCTTTAATTGCTCGGTGATTTTTTCCCTGATGTTTGTGTATTTCAGGATCTGTCTGCGAAACAGACTATTGACAGTGGTAGGAATATTGGAGGCCTTTACTTTTTAACCCAGCAGTTGTCTCCTGGTACTTGATGCAATCTCGGCAAGTGCACCGATCGTCGTCAAGTAATAAACCGAGGGAGTTATCCTCCGAGTATCGAATCTCTCAAGGAGTGCAGATTGAGTGTGATCTTCCTCGTTGGTAAATTGATTGCAAACGCAACAAAGGTTTGCGGGTTGAGTTTTTGTTTTAGAACAACTAAAATTAATTACGCGGGTCGCCTTCACCGCTTCGCAATGGTGGAATACTCTGATGAGTATTAGGGCATGTGGTCGTAACCATTGAGGGTCGAAAACACCTCTTCGCCAAGCCAACCCCTAAAACACGTTAGTGCGGCGTATCACCAAGCAACAAGCCAAAACAAGCAAAGGAAGTAAAGCCAAACTATGAACTACAACAACATTTGCAATAGTAAACCACCATGAACATTGTTAAAAGTTCCTAACAAGTTTAGCTAACATCTAAAGCATAGAAACAACATCCAAATGAGAGTAAAGAGGAGATTTACAACCCAACTCGTGAAGGCTAGCCACGATTCTCGGCCATAGTCGAAGGTTGTCTGTCTTCGTCCGGGCTCGGTCGGTGGTTGACGTCCGAGGAAGCTTGAAGTGCTGTCACCTACTTCAAAGGTGTTTTCCCCGTCTTCTTCACGATCCGTGAAGGCTGGTAGTTGCCGGAAAGCTCTCCAATGGCAGCGAGAAGGAGCTCCAAATGCTCCTCTTGAGATGGAGATGAAGAAAATAGCGGAAGATCTTCGCTTGCGGTGAAGTTTTGAGGAAGAACGGTGGCCGGACGAGCTCTCCAAGGAGGAGAGGAAAAAAACGGTTGTAGGAAGATTTTCCCGCTCAAAGGAGCGGAAATGACGGAATCCCCTTGCTCCAGTCAACTCCTGAGCTTAAATAGAAGCAGGTCAGAAAAATGGTCACGCACGGTTTGGAGCACGACCGTGCGTTAACCATGCGATGTTAACTTCCAGGGACAAAGCTTGCGAAGGAAGATGAGTTGACCCGTGCGTTTTACTCTCGCACGGACGCTTCCGCTCGTGCGTGAAGGAAAATGCACGGGTAACCACAAAGCGCTGAAATTCCCGGCAAGCAGGTGGAACCGTGCGTTTCACTCGCGCACAGGCACTTCTGCCCGTGCGTGAACAAATCACACGATTAACCACAAAGCGCTATAAAACTTGACAGCTACAGGAAAATCGTGCGTCCCCTTCGCGCACGGTTCATAAGAAACCGTGCATGAAGAAATCGCACGGGTTGGTCAATCCTCCAGAGAAACCTTCAGAAAACGCACGATTTGGTACAAAGCGTGCGCTAAGGAATCGCACGACCGTGCGTTTTCCACAAGTCCGAATTCCTGAATTGGGGGAAAACTGACCACCTGCACAACAAAAATCATAGCTGGATCAAAAGCTCCACAGCACCAATATACAACATAAAATAACCAAAGCCGCACAGAGAGTACCCCAGTACTTACCCCCGACATCCGGTGTAATTCGCAAACCAAAATGGGCTGAAACAGTGCAACAATGGCTAAGTGAAGCTCTAATCAAATATACGACTTTTCCTACTAAAATAGTAGTGCACATGCAAGATAATAAGCCCAGATGAGTCCGAAAAATCTTATATAAATTGGACTCATCACACCACCATACTTAAACATTTGCTCGTCCCGAGCAAATCATCCCTAACGCGGACGAGAAAAATAGCATAGCTGGACTATAACTGCGCAGCGGAGTACCATGCGAAATCGCATGCTCACACTCATAGGAATACCGTAGAAAGAATTTCTAATTATGTACTAATAACCTGTATATTTCTAAAGATGCGTATCAAAATATTATTACTACTCTACTATAGAATCAAGGGGAATCATTCGGTCACTCGCAAGGAGAAAGCACACAATTACTGAGTTGAGCATTGCCAAAGCAAGAGATCGAGATAACCTTCAAAGGAATCCACCAATGTCGATGACCATATGCTCGCCCGTTCACACTCTCTCCACGACACTAGTTTGACTCAAGCGTGAATCCGTAGGACTCGAAGTATAATGGAGGCTTAGGCGAAGGCGGGGTTTACAAAGATAAACACGACTGATACGCACACCCAAAATGAGACCGCCCGAAAACACTCACAGCTACACGAAACGACAAACACGTGCAGCGCACCACCAGATTTGGACTTTTATCGGTGCGTGCACGCCCATAACGAAAACAACACAACCAAATTTCACAACCATAAAACCACAACTCTACAACAAATTTTTTTTTTCTTTCATTCCACATTGAGAATTTTCATTTTCATTTCATTTCATTTATTTTTTTCTTTAACCAAATAACCAAAACGAGCCGAAAACACGATAACACCACAAGCGGCACAAAACTCCCGCATAACAGTCACACATAACAGATACAAAACTACAAATAAAACAAACCGACCGAGCGACCACATTCGGGTGTGCGAGTAGGAAAAGCTATATGGCTTTGGTAGCGAGGTGTAGGGATGTCAAAGGAAGAGACAGACTCAACGGGGATAGCAACGGATAGACGTCGAGAATGGTACAAGGCTTAAACTAGAACAAAGTGATAGCCTACATCACGCGCGCACTTGACTAACCATGTACCCATGCTTCGAGAGTAGCTAGGTGCAAGTTCTTAGCCACAGAGAAAGACAATCCTTCCTCCTGACTCGAGCAATACGAGGCTAGCGATGTCGACACACATCCCTACGTTATTGTTTGATTCACACCGGACTCGAAGTTGGTGAGTAGAATAAACAAGATTTATGCTAATAGAAATAAAATACGCTATGAGCATAAAAAAAATCTAATTCTACATGTAATCCTAAATGAGATGTGAGCACTCGATTAAGAGCACTCATGGAGGCAACATTTTACTCCGCCTCGCAATCCTAGGTCAGTGCCGAAATTTTTCAAATCGCACACTAGTGACGATAAAACTCACGACGTGCCCCTGTTCAAGCACGCGCTCAAATGTAGTGTAGTGGTATGTAATGTCAATCATCAAAGACAATAAATGAACATATTCTTCTAGTACAACAATGGTTTAATGCACGTGCGTGAGTACCCCGCATAACTCTCCCCACCAGACTTAGCCTAAACATTCTAACACCACAATGTGATCGTGAAATTTAAAAACAAGTAAGGAGAATGGGTTACCCAATGCTCAGAAATGAGCATACCAGAAGATTGACGTTAATTTCTGTTGAAAGTCCACGGCCCGAATGAACTCCACCTGCAAAAGAAAATACCTCCAAGCACAACATTCTATATGAAAGAATATGCAAAAAAAATAAAAACAAAATAATTGGCTGTCTCCCAGGAGCCACTTTTCTTTACCGTCCTTAAGGTGGACCAAATACATGTATCAGCAATTTTATATATAGTTCAAGAACATAAGTAGTATGCAACGATTAAGTCTAAAACTTCACACACAACATTAAGCAAAAATTATACTAGGGGGGGCGGAGATCCTTCACATCTCAGCTAACCGCTGACTTGTGATAGATCCCCCCCTGACACGTGAGTCGAGGGAGAAACGTAAGCTTTAGGGCCCAGGGAAGACGAATCTCCCCTGCCCCTCGCCTCTTCCTTCTCGCGCCAGCGGGCATAATCCATCTCCTTGCGCATTCGCAGTTCTTTTTTCGCAATTCCACTGATAGAGATCGCCATGGAGGTACAACCACTCTGTCCAATTCAGAGGTAGCTCTAGCTTTTCCGTCCGGAGGCATCCTTTCCTCACCCGCGGCGGGTAATAGATCAACTCATGTAACCTGTTTTACAGTTTAACACAAATCATTTGACTCAATATAAGTTTTTGATTCTAATTTATGCACGCTTTCAACAGCCATGCTCCGCTCCTTTGTCTCAGCAACGTGCCTTTCACTCCGCTCACTACCCTTCTCATCCGCAACTTGCTGCACTTCAAGCAACTCTGCTTTTGTTTCCCCTTCAGTTATCTTCAGCATTTCTGCTACTTTCACCGCCATGTCTTCCCCTTTTTGCAGCACACCTGTCTCAATAACACTAGGCAAACCGTCAGATAACACAACATTCAAATCCTGCAGTTTTCCGGATTCATTCGGAATCATAGAGGGAAGGGACGGCGGTAAAGGCGAATCAACCTTTGATGCCAAGGTGATGCCGCTCGCGTTAAACTGCAACGTCGCCTCACTAGCTTTCAGGAAGGGGACCCCTAAGATGGGTTTTGAAGCATTCCCCATTGGTCCCAGCATCTGGAAATCAGTGACCACCACAACCCCGCTCAATATCACTTCCACCACATTTATCTCACCGTCGGTATTCACTACCGACCCGTCGACTAGCACGAGTGATTTCCGGACATTCGACTCGATATTTAAATTAAATTTTTCAACATCTTGCAAAGCAAGAATGTTGCAAGAAGATCCGGAATCACATAGGGCCACTGTCTCTGCCTTATTTATTTCACACTTCACGGTCACTTCATTTTTAATACACTCATCCGTCTCCCCAACACACTTCCCTTGCTCACGGGGATTTTTTTCCGTGTCGCTCGGGAGGGCGCCGCGAGTACGCTCAGAGAACACATGGGCCTGTTGCCCCAGCTGCGTCTCCAAGTTTCTCATGGAGGCGGTCTGAGTGGCCATGTTGGATTGAGCCATCTCCACGAATTTCTCCATCATCTCTTCTAACGCACTCTTTCGCGTCCCCTACACGTTCTGATTATAACCCGACTGCGGCGGTCGCTGCTGGCTATTAATAGCTTGAGCATCAAACTGATGCTGGCCTCCCTGCCACCTTTGACCGGGAGCATTTTGGTTCCCGGAGAAATTTGGATGATTTCTCGCATTCGGGTTATAAACATTATTATAAGGAGCAACGCGGTTCTGATTATTTATAAAGTTCACACTCTCGTCAGCAGATATACCCGAGGGATCAATAAAAGCTTCTCCAGCTGGGCACTCGTATGTATGATGGCCGAGGTTTCCAGAACCCTGACACGAAATAACCATCACCTCGAACAAATTTCTCGCACCCCTAGGTGCGTTTATTCCAGCAGTCCAATACGTGCTACGAGAAGCGATGTCACGAAGGAGTCGCAAAGCATCATCGGGAGTCAGGTTCATGATAGTGCCTCCAGCCGCCGCGTCGATCATGACCCTGTAATTAGGCTCAACAGCAAAATAAAATATTTCAACCAAATTTCACGGCTCACAGCCGTGCTGGGGGCATCGACGCTGCAGATCAGCAAATCTCTCCCATGCCTCAGATAATGTTTCCTGGTCCAGCTGCCGGAAGGTGGCTATCTCCTTTCGAGCGTTCACTATTTTGTCCACCGGGTGGAATTTGGCTAAGAATTTCGAGGAAAGAGCCTCCCACGTAGTCGCAGTCCCGGGTGCAATAGTGTGGAGCCAGGTTTTCGCCTTGTCCCTTAGCGAAAATGGGAACAGCCTTAGCTTCACCACGTCATCTGTAATGTCGGCGTAGCGGAAGGTGCCACAGATCTCCGAGAATTCCACCAGATGGAGCTGCGGATCCTGACTTGGCAGACCCGAAAACTGCGTGTTATTGCGGATCATGTTGAGGATGACAGGCTTTATCTCGAAGTGGTGGTTCACGATGGCCGGGCCGAAACCCGGGTAAACACTTCACGCTGTAGGGGTCATGAAGTCGCGCATTGTCCTAATGCGGGGTCGGACCTCCTCCTGGTCCTCACCGACCCGTTCACCGAGGCCATTTCCTCCTTGACCTAAATCTTCCATTCTTTCTCTTCCTTCAGCAGCAGTAGCACGCCAGCGGGCTCGCCTCGCTCGTGCAATTTCAAGATCAACTCCAAGATCTTCACCTCTATCCCTGGGGTTTGGATCTGTCATACAACACACAAAAACCGATCATAATTCCAAAAACACTTGCAACAACTTTTCCAATAGAAAAATACACACAACTGTTGCACTCCCCGACAACGGCGCCAAAAACTTGATGCAATCTCGGCAAGTGCACCGATCTTCGTCAAGTAATAAACTGGGGGAGTTATCCTCCGAGTATCGAATCTCTCGAGTAGTGCAGATTGAGAGTGTGATCTTTCTCGTTGGAAAGTGATTGCAAACACAACAAAGGTTTGGGGGTTGAGTTTTTGTTTTAGAACAACTAAAATTAATTACGCGGGTCGCCTTCACCGCTTCGCAATGGTGGAATACTCCGATGAGTATTAGGGCGTGTGGTCATAATCGTTGAGGGTCGAAAACACCTCTTCGCCAAGCCAGCCCCTAACACACGTTAGTGCGGCGTATCACCAAGCAACAACTCAAAGCAAGCAAAGGAAGTAAAGCCAAACTATGAACTACAACAATATTTGCAATAGTAAACCACCATGAACATTATTAAGAGTTCCTAGAAAGTTTAGCTAACATCCAAAGCATAGAAACAACATCCAAATGAGAGTAAAGAGGAGATTTACAACCCAACGCGTGAAGGCTAGCCACGATTCTCGGCCGGAGTCGAAGGTTGTCGGTCTTCGTCCGGGCTCGGTCGGGGTTGACGTCCGAGGAAGCTTGAAGTGCTGTCACCTACTTCAAAGGTGTTTTCCCCGTCTTCTTCATGATCCGTGAAGGCTGGTAGTCGTCGGAAAGCTCTCCAATGACAGCGAGATGGAGCTCCAAATGCTCCTCTTGAGATGGAGATGAAGAAAACAGCGGAAGGTCTTCGCTTGCGGTGAAGTTTTGAGGAAGAACGGTGGCCGGACGAGCTCTCCAAGGAGGAGAGAGGAAAAAACGGCTGGAGGAAGATTTTCCCGCTCAGAGAAGCGGAAATGGCGGAATCCCCTTGCTCCAGTCAAATCCTGAGCTTAAATAGAAGCAGGTCAGAAAAATGGTCACGCACGGTTTGGCGCACGATCATGCGTTAACCGTGCGATATTAACTTCCAGGACAAAGCTTGCAGAGGAAGATGAGTTGACCCATGCGTTTTACTCTCGCACGGACGCTTCCGCCCGTGCGTGAAGGAAAATGCACGGGTAACCACAGAGCGCTGAAATTCCCGGCAAGCAGGTGGAACCGTGCGTTTTACTCGCGCACGGGCACTTCTGCCCGTGCGTAAACAAATCGTATGATTAATTAACCACAGAGCGCTATAAAACTAGACAGCTACAGGAAAACCGTGCGTCCCCTTCGCGCACTGTTCAGAAGAAACCGTGCATGAAGAAATCACACGGGTTGGTCAATCCTCCAGAGAAACCTACAGAAAACGCACGATTTGGTAGAAAGCGTGCGCTAAGGAATCGCACGACCGTGCGATTTCTTCAAGTCAGAATTCCTGAATTAGGGGAAAACTGACCACCTGCACAACAAAAACCATAGCTGGAGCAAAAGCTCCCAGCACCAATATACAACATGAAATACCCAAAGGCGCACGAAGAGTACCTCAGTACTTACCCCCGACATCCCGGTGCAATTCGCAAACCAAAATGAGCCGAAACCGTGCAACAATGGCTAAGTGAAGCTCTAATCAAATATACGACTTTTCCTACTGAAGTAGTAGTGCACATGGAAGATAATAAGCCAAGATGAGTCCGAAAAACCCTATATAAATCGGACTCATCAGTACTCTATCCACCATGCCTAATTTTTCCATCCGGGCTCTGAACTCCGGGTGATCTTGTAGGAGATTAAATATGTTCTCTGATCTCCAGGAGATCAAATATGATCTCCAGGAGATCAAATATGATCTCCAGGTGATCAAATATGATCTCCAGGTGATCAAAAATGATCTCCAGGTGATCAAAATATGATCTCCTAGGAGATCAAATATACCTTCCTCCACTCTAGGCGATTGGATCGCCACCCTTCCTTCCTCCACGCGGCAAGATAGGGAGAAACCCAGACGTGAATTTCAGAACGGAGCCCGGAAGGAAAAATTATGCCTCCACCACATGTGCACCTACTCGCCATGAAATCTGACGACGACATCTTTGTCTTGGACACCCATCTGCTTTATATATTACCAAACTATTTCATGCTTTCAGTTGTTTAATTAAGTCGTTTAATTATGACTTATGTGAACTGTCAAAATATATTTGTCATAATCTCAGTCATGTGTCTTTTCCTAGTTCTTACCCGTTTAATGTGATTCATTTTGATGTTTAGGGTTTCTCTCGTGTTATCTTTATTTGGTTACAAATGGTTTGTATCTTAATTGTTATTCCTGTACTACGTGGCTCTATTTGCTAAAACTAGAAAATTGAAGTGTTTACTTGCTTTCTTTCCTTTCATAAAATGGCTGTGACATAGTTTAATGAGACAATTTGTGTGCTTTGTAGTGATTATGGTGGGGAGTATGATGATCAACACGTGTTTAGTGCCTATCTTGTCAAACGCGACATTCTTCACCAAATCACATATGTCCACTCTTCCACTCAAAACAGAGTGGTGGAACGAAAAAAAATAAACACTTACTGGAGGTCGCACAGTGTTTGTTGATTCACATGCACTTTCTCAAGTCCTATTAGGGTCATGATGTTTGACTGCAACTTATCTCATTAATTATCTCCCTTCTTGCTCCCTTCACTACGATACATCTCTTTCCTGTCTATACCGGAAACACATTGTCCATACTTCACACATCTCTCCTCGCATCTTTGGTTCTGTATATTTTGTTTATGTTTGTAGAGAAAAAGAGCACAAGGATTCGGGAAAATGTAAACCTTTGCATATACTTCTTGTGTATGTAAATACAAGTATGAATACATATATATAGGGAGAGAAGAGAGGGAAGAGTTCCAATTTCAAGATGTGAGACTACTACAAGTAGAGGAAGAAGGCCTAAGATGGGCCCTTAAATGGGCCATTACATGTTCTTTTCTATCACTCCCCCGCAAGCTGGAGCATACAAGTTGTATGCACCCAGCTTGAGCAAGAACTGATAAAAAAGAGCACTTGACAAAGCCTTAGTAAGAAGATCGACAACTTGGTCAGTAGCCGGAACATGTTTCAGTTCCAACTTCTTCATTTGAACCTTTTTCTGAATGAAGTAGCAGTCAACTTCAATGTGCTTCGTTCTTTCATGGAAGACAGGATTCTTGGCTATGTGAATCGCAGCTTGACTGTCACAGAGTAAGGTGGCTGGTGAGGAAAGTTTTACTCCCATATCACTCAGGAGACTCTCATGTCATGTGAGCTCAGGTACAACAGACGTCAGTGAACGGTACTCAGCCTCGGCCGAAGATCGAGCAACTACAACATGTTTCTTACTGCGCCAGGTAATAAGATGACCTCCGAAGTAAGTACAAAAACCGCCGACGGAACGTCGATCATCCAGGGATCCAACATAATCAGCATCTGAATATGCAAGCAATGTTGGAGTAGAGGTGGAGGAAGCTCTGTATATCATCCCTTGTCCAGGACATTCTTCAGGTATCGCAGAATGCGTTCGACAACCTGTAGATGTGACACCCGAGGAGAATGCATAAACCTGCTAACAACCTCGACAACAAAGGATATGTTAGGTCTTATGACAGTTAGATATATCAGTTTTCCCACCAACTGTTGATATTATTCTGGGTTTGGAAGAAGATCTGCATCAGAGGCATGAGCACACAACTTGTGATTGACATCCATATGAGTGTTAACTGATTTACATCTAGAATATCCGACATCCTGAAGAAGGCCGAGACAGTACTTCCGTTGAGATAAGATAAGGTCATCAGAACGTCTTGCGCTTTTATGGTCAAGAAAATATTGAAGGTTCCCTAGATCTTTCTTTTGAAAAACAGAGTTGAGATGATGCTTGACCACTTGGATTCCTTTTGAATCGTCTCCTATGATTAGGATGTCATCGGCATACACCAAAAAAGAACTGTTCTTGTTTTGCTATGTCAAGTGAACAGAGAAAAATCCGCCGAGCTCCGAGTAAAGCCAATCTCCCGAATAGCCCTGCTAAACTTATCAAATCAAGCCCGAGGAGATTGTTTTAGACTATAAATTGATTTCTTAAGGAGACAAACTTGAGACTCCCTGTGGTATCAAATCCGGGAGGCTGTCACATGTAGACAGTTTCTTGGAGATCGTCATTGAAAAATGCATTCTTGATATCAAGTTAATGTAAGGGCCAGTGACGGTGTACAACTACGGAGAGGACACGAACTGTGTTGAGTTTGACCACTGGAGAGAATGTTTCCTCATAATCTAGACCCTGTTGTTGAGTAAAATGATGCGCCACCAGACGGGCCTTAAGTCGATCAATCATCCCATCAGATGCATGCTTGATTACAAATACACATTTACATCCAACATTAGTCTGTCCTGGAGGAAGAGAAACCAGATCCCAAGTCTGATTAGCCCAGAGGGCCATCATTTCTTCGTCCATGCCCGCCCACCAGCCCGGATGTTGAAGAGCCTCATGCACAGAGTTAGGTATAAAAATAAAGGATAATGAGGTAACAAAGGTTTGAAGCACTGAGTTCTGGCGATGTAAGGATACATAATTTGTCAGAGGATGGGCTGTGGAGGTAATAGCCGGGTCGACAGGTCGCAGAGTGCCAGAGGTTAAAGCTGACTGTAGTGGGGTGAAGAGGCGGCCAGGAGAGAGATCGCGGACCAGAGCAGTCACAGTAGCAAAGAGAAGCAGCCCTCAATAGCAAGAACAGGCCGCCAGCGGCTAAGAGCAGAAGAGGTCGGCAGCGGCTAAGAGCAGAAGAGGCCGGCAGATAGCAAGGTAAGTCCGGCAACGGCTTAAGGGAGAAACCGGTGAATAGCAAGGCAAGGCCGGTAGCCGCTTAGAGAAGGAGAGGCCAGTGAATAGAGAATGAAGACTAGTAGCGGCTAGGGAATAACTCGCAGCGAGTAGAGAAGTAGCCGACAACGACTATGAGAGAAGGCCGCAGCGGGCTGAAGAGTAGCGAGCTGGAAGTAAACACCACGGCGAGCTGTGGAGCAGCGAGCTGAGAAACAAACCACAGCGAGCTGAGAAGAGACCGATGAAGAAAAAGAGAGGCAGTAAAGAAGCAGAGACCGACTAGAAAAATTACGGCAGGTCGCTGCAGGCATAAAAGGGCAGACCGCTGCGGCTAAAGAGAAACCACGGTGATAGACTGCTGTGGCTAACAGAAGCGAACCATCACGTATAGAAAAGAACGGACAGGATGAGACGAACCAAGCAGACCGCGGTGGACAGACCAAGTGGCACGGTGGGTCACAACGGCGAAGTCTATAAAAGAGAGGAGAGACGAGTCCAGAAGATGAGGGAATAACACGGGATGACCCGAGTGGACATAAGAAGTCTATCCGCAGGGGATGCAGATAGGAAGTCGCCCAGAGAGTTGCGTGTAGAAGATTCCTATCCGTCGAGGAGGCGCGTTTAGCAAACCGCATAGAGGCCTACGACTAGAAATTTAGAGACCGCCCAGAGAGATCGCTGACTCTAATACCATGTAGAGAAAAAGAGCACAAGGATTTTTGAAAAATGTAAACATTTGCATATACTTCTTGTGTATGTAAATACAAGTATGAATACATATATATAGGGAGAGAAGAGAGTGAAGAGTCCCTTGAATGGGTCATTACAAGTAGAGGAAGAAGGCCTAATATGGGCCCTTAAATGGGTCATTACACGTTCTTTTCTAACAATGTCCATACCCCTTACCTAGACAAATTGGATACTCGTTCATTTAAAGGTGTATTTGTTGGGTACTCTCCTACCACCAAAGATTATCGGTGTTTTCACCCTCCTACACGTTGCTTCTAATGCACTATTGATGTTACTTTTTGTGAGGAGCCATTTTTTGGTCCTCGCCAGGGGGAGATGAGTGGTAGTATTGACGGGGCCTCTGCCTCTCCTCTTCTAATAATTGCTTCCCCATGCATTCCTCTTACACTTGTTCTTATTTGTCCTAATACTGCTTCTATTTCTCCCAATACCCCTCCTACTGTTATTCCTCCTATATTATATGCATACTCTTGTACACCTCGTACCTGTGAGCAAGTACCATCCCCAGATGCCCCCCCCCCCCCCCCCGTGCTTTTCTTTAAGGTAACGTTGGTAGCACAAAACCCCATATTGTCAATTACATTTACTATCATCACTTCTCTCGTACACACAGAGCTTTTATCTCATCTCGTTCCTCTATTGTGATTCCTTAGACCTGACAAGAGACTATTCAGATAACTGAGTGGAAACAAGCAATGGAGGAAAAATGCATGCTTTAGAAAAAAATGAAACATGATAACTTGCGCATCTTCCCTTGGTAAGCGAACAATTGAGTCATTCTGGATTTTCTATGTTAAGCCAAATGAAGATGAGATGGTGGAGTGATATAATGCACAATTGTTCGCTCAAGGGTACACTCAAATCCAAGGAATTGACTACCAAGAAACTTTTGCTCCTGTTGCAAAGATGAATTATATTCTTGTGATCCTCTCATGTGCTTTTTGTCTTGGGTGGGAGTTACAATAACTTGATGTCAAAAATGTCTTCTTGCATGGTGATCTGAAAGAAAAAGTTTACATGACTATCCCACCTGACTTTACCAAAGGAGATTCAATGGAAAGGTCCGTCGTCTGCAAAAATCACTATATGGCCCGAAACAATCCCCTAGAGCCTGGTTTGTACGGTTTCACAAAACCATGATACAACTAAGTTATACTCAAGGACACGCTGATCATACTCTTTTTATCAAGAGTAGAGGAACTAAAATATCGATACTCATTGTATACGTGAATGACATCGTCATCACAAGAAATGACATTGAGAAAATCACACACTTGAAAGAACAATTTGGCAAGGAATTTGAAGTCAAAGATCCGGGAAAGCTAAAATACTTCTTGGGAGCTGTATTAAGGTCTTGTCAGAGTATCTTCATCTCTTGGTGAAAGTGTACTCTTAATCTTTTGGAGGAAACTAGAATGCTTCAGTGTGCTCTCATAAATACACCTATTGAGGGTGATCACAAGATTGATGCAGATACTAAAGGGGAGAAAGTTAACTACTCAAGGTACCAGAGATTGGTTGGGAGACTTATATACTTATTTCATACTCGCCCTGATAGTAATTATGTTGTGGGTATCCTAAATAGATTCGTGCACTCTCCCACAACTCGCCATGAACAGGTTGCTTATCGGGTTTTAAGGTACCTCAAGAAGTCTCCATGACGTGAGATTTTGTTTTCTGCTAATCAATCTTTAAAGATTGAAATGTTTGTGAATGCTGATTGAGCTGGTAGCCGAGAGAAAAGGAAATTTACTACTGGATATTGCTCTTTTATGGGTGAAATCCTTGTCTCTTGTAAGAGTAAGAAACAAAATTTGGTTTCTTGCTCAAGTGTCGAAGCAGAATATAGGGTTATAATACAAGAAGTATGTAAGCGATTGTGGTTGAAAACAATTCTCTAGGATGTGAGACTCCTGGTGTACAAACATGTTACTCTCAATTGTAAGAGCAAAGCTACCATGGGTATCGTTCACAATCTTGTTCAACATTATCGAACGAAAAATGTTAAAGTGGATAGAAATTTCATCAAAGATCACATAGATAAGGGCAATATCTGTACACCCTTTGTGAATTCTCGAGATCAATTGGACGACGTCTTCACCAAAGCACTAAGCCATGATTACTTTCTGGACAATACTTTCAAGTTGTGAATGATTTATATATACTCTCAACTTAGGGGGGGGGGGGAGTTGAATACATGTATTTACTTTGACTTTTTCCACATTGTATTACACGTGTTATGTCACGTGAGACTCGCCCTATATATATATATATATATATGCATATCCTTGTATCAGGGCAACTTAATAAAATATTTTCTTATTCTCCACTGCCACAATTACATGGAGGGTTTGTATGAGACTCACCAAGGCTCTGTTTTGGGTGAAGGTGGGAAAAGCTCTATTCCCACTGCCACCGTTGTTTTTAGGTCATTTGGATGATGGATGGTGGCAAAAGAGCTTTTTGTAAATAGACGTTTTGGGGTCTTTTTGAACAACTAGGCCAGGGCTGCTTTCTGAAAGCCGCGTTCTTGGCTTATACTTTTTTCTCTTTATTACAAGGATTAATGAAAAGGCACTAGGGTCGGGCAGTGCATGGTAGTCTGCTTATTCCTTCTCGACGTTGATCTTGAGCTCGCGGTCTCTCTTTCCCTCTGTCTCTTCTACAGATTGGCAAAAAATTCAATCTCATCCCGCCTTCCGAACTTGGGCATGAACTCCTCCCTCAACGGTTGGCACACATTGGCCATTACATCCATTGTCAGCCCTTTGAAGTCCGACAATTTGCCGGCGATTTGACCGTCAATGGCAAGTTGTAATATATATTTAGTTTATTCCAAATCGTTCGTAGTGTGTTAAACCCCTATTGGGGTAGTTTGGTCTTTTTCTATTTTTTAGGTTTCCTCACTTAAGTACATGTATGTAATTAAGTTTGGATTATTCCTCTCTACCTGGTATCAGAGCAAAAAAACTCTAATTGAATCTGCCGCTCGTGCCTCTCGCGTCTCTCGCCCGTGTTTCTTTCTCAATCGGATCGGTCGTCTCCTCCCATCCGCAAGCCTGAGCGGTTGTACATGCTCAACCCGCTAATGCGGTTGACGGGCAGAACCGACGCCGCCATCAGTTGTTGTGGGGGACGACGCAGTTTTTCTACAGTGAAGCCACCGCTCTGTCACCCCTCTTTTCTTCCTGCTCTTCGTCGCCCCTTTGTTCTTGCTGCAGCTGCCGCTGGTGCCGACCCGCCTTGAGGCTGCCGCTGCCACTGGTGCCGGCCCACCTTACTGTGCCCCTACTGGATCTCGTTGATGCTTTGCCGCTGGTGCATTGTTGTTGCCTTGATGATGCCACTGTTGCCTAGATTCCGCTGATTTGAGACTCCTTCCTTGTGTGATTGAGAGCCCTCTGTGTCAATTAGGGTGATCTTGATTCTTCTATATCTTCTCCTGAAGTGATCCAGCTTTAGATGAGTGACCCTCAACGACGTCATGGTCACTCCAGCTCCTTGAAGATTACCACGATTCCCTTGGATGACACAAAATAACTTGAATGATCTCGCGTTGCCCAACATGTCATTCACAACCAACATATGTTTGGATATATTGATGGGACGATTAAGGAGCCTCTCAAGACAGATCCCTCCTCGAAGCGTTGGGATTTTGACAACTCTCTAGTTGTCTCCTGGCTCCGATGTCTCCTAAGGTATACCCGAATTATATGTTGATGGACTCGACATTCGAGATCTAGACCCGTGCTCGCGAAACGTACTCTCAGGTTGGCAGTTCCACCCAGGTATATGAGCTCACTCGCCGTCTTTTGGAGTTGCGCAAGGATCGTTGACTGTTTTATCATTCTTCTCGGAGTTCGAGTGCCTTTATAGAGTTGGACTACTTTCCACATTTCACTCCTGCATATACTGCTGATGCCGTTTAATTAAAGCAAAAGGAGGATCGTTTCCGTCTTCATCTTTTCTTGATGGCCTTGAATATAAATTTTGATATGGTATGCACACATGTTCTCCACCGCTCTCCTCTTCCCTCTTTTCGTGAGGCTTTCAGTATGGTTCTGGGTGATGAAGACCGTCACAAATCCCTCATTGTTATTGCTCCTCCTGATCGTTCCGCCCTGACTAGTTTTGGTCATGGTCATATTTCGACTTCTGGAACTTCTGTGCATACCTGTGATTACTGTGGTCAAAGGGGACACTCTTGCGAGGCATGCTTCAAATTTCACCCGTATTTGGCACCTTCTCGACATGGGTGTGGTCGTGGACCAGGCCGCAGGGGCCATAGACGCAGTGGCTATCGTTCTCATGATGTTCCTTACACTACAGACGTCTATGATGAGTCTCGGTGTTCCGCCTCAGCCTCTCTTATAACACACTTTGATGTCATAGGAATCTAGTTAGAGGCTCTTCGTCACGTCGCCGAGATGAACACTAGAATTGTAAACCTAAAAAACCTGAGGGACACTCCGACATAGCAGGATGACCCTCCTAAGGGAGATCCCGACATAACCCCTCGTTCCAACCTTCGTCATAGAGTTGTTCCCCCCTTGTTCGACATCTCCGAGGTGCTTTTCGTTGGGACCCCGCCCATCCCGTATGGTGAAACCTTGAATACAACCATGAGTGATGGAAGAGCCCTACTAATGTTAATCACTCGCCTCCCCATGATGGACCCCATCCGCCGCCGCTTGGTCAGAGAGATCGCAGACCCTCACCTAATCTCCAAAAATATGATCTCGAGGATTTTTATGATCCCGACGCAAAGAGCATGGTACTTTTCTTGCTCGACACGACTACGATCATGAGGACTATTTTGAAGATTATCAGGAGCCCCGGAGAGGCGACCCTCCTCAGGAGGACAATATCACCTATCATTTCCGCATCGTCGTTCACTCCTTCGCCAGTCGCTTAGACATGAAGACCTTCAATGATTGGCTCCTATATATGGATCACTAGTTCGAGTGGTTTGATATAAGTGATGAGCGGTGCATCTTGTTTACCCAAATGACAATACATGGGCAGACCAAGATATTTTGATCGAGCTTAGATTTTTGAAAGGCGTGCCTCAGGCGCCGGGCGCTCTAGACGCGAGCTGCGATGCCTAAGAAAGCAATTGGCGGGCGATGTGCTTTAGGCGCGCCTAGACGTGCGCCTGAATACCTATTAATATGTGCCTTCTTCAAGTGGGCTTAAATCCATGTAAACTGGTTTGGAATTGTTGGATTTTTTAGGGCATTAGGGTTGAAGACTACTTTGAATCTCGCCTTTGCCGATAGAAGCGCCCTCTGCTGATAGGTCACCTCTACTGATTGCTTGTCTCCACTGATAGCTCGTCTCTGCTGATAGCTCGCCTCCGCCAATAGCTCACCTCCGTCGACTCTCCCAGCGTCTCCTCGGCCTGACAAACCTATCCGCATGATAGAATCCTGTATCGGATCTCTCGCCTCCGTCAAATCTCTCGTAGTTTCCAGAGCTCTCATTCGCTATCGTATCTCTCCCTCGGGTATTGGGTTTTAAAAATTCTTTACTTTCTTGTATATTAGATTTAATCTCTAAGATTTATTTGTTTTTAATCACTATCAAACACATGATATATACTGCACGATTCTAATATCTTCCAAGGTCAAGAGATATAAAGGTTTGTGTGTTATTAATGCCAATGACTGGGCGCCTAGTTCGCTGAAAATTAGCAAACTGGGCTCCAAGTTCGCTGAAAATTAGCGAACTGGATGCCCAGTTCAAAATTTGTGTGCTTCAATTGGGCTTATATAGTTACATCCATTTTTATAGTGGTATAAATGATTTAGTAGGCTTAAATGGAAGCAAGCGGCTCTGGTTCATCGGCTGCTCAATCAAACAAAAATCCGTGTTGGAAATATGCGCGATAACAAAATCCAAAACCACAAGAATGATTTGATTTGTTATTTCTGCGAAAAGATTACAAAGGGAGGAATTTATCATGCCAACAACACATTGTTGGGGGCTTTAGGAATACCAAAGCATGTCCCAAATGGCTTGAACATGTATGCTTGAAAATGCAGTTCATGATTAAAAAAGCTAGTGGAAGCAACATAGAGAAACACACATTTCTTGATTTTACAGATATAGATACATTTGGAAATGATGAAGAAATGGATGACAATATTGAGATGATTCATAGAAGAGAAGGCTTCTTCAAGAGGCCTTGGTCGAAAGGACCGATAGATGTTTTTTTGCACACAAATTTGAAAAGAATGCCAAAAAAGGAGTTGAACATAAATGAAACAAAAATCTATTAATGAAGCTTGCAAGAAGTTGAGGGCAAGCTTGTAAACATATAGCTCATTGGATGTACGATGCAACTATTCCATTCAATGTTGTAACACATCCTAGTTTTGCGATGATGGTGGGGTTCATTGGACAGTTTGGAATTAGATTGAAGTCACTAAGTTACCATGAGATTCGTGTTCATTTGCTGAATAATGAAGTCACTGAAGTGGAAGACATGATGAGGCATATGAGGATGAATGGAAGATATTTGGTAGTTTTATTATGTCTGATGGATGAACAGATCAGAAACAAAGGACTCATAAAATTTTTAGTGGATTCACCAAAGAGGACATTTTTCCTAGAATTTGTCGATGCATCCGACTACTCGAAGACGGGAGAAAAGATGTTTAAATTGCTAGATAGTGTGGTAGAAGGGGTTGGAGAGGAGAATGTGGTGCAAATTATTACGAACAGTCCCAGTAATAATGTACTTGTATGTAAATTGTAAAGAAATCAGTAATTATTTGCTATTAATCTCATCTGATTCAATTTTCATTTATTGTTTACATTATACTTATGATACTTTTATGCCTAACATGCTAGCACTCTAACAGGTAAATTTTTGAAAGCGAAACACCCAAATTTTTTATTGGACATCATGTGATGCGCATTGTATTGATTTAATGTTAGAGGATATTGAAAAAATGTCTAATATTAGTCATACACTTAAGAAGACATTGATCATAAATAGTTATATTTATGTTCGGTCTGGACTTGTGAACATGCTAAGGAGCTTTAGAGGGCAAGTGAGGCTTGTTAGACCCGCTGTGATGAGATTTGCAACTTTTTTAACAATTCATTTACATGCAGAGAAATAGTCTAAGGAAGATGTTCACCTCACTTGAGTGATCTTCAAACAAGTGAGAAAAGGAAAGCGGAGGTAAACAAGTGCAACACATTATACTAATGATTTTTTTTTTGAGAAGTATTGTGGATATTTTGAAGATATTTGTCCATTTAGTTCGCGTATTAAGATTAGTGGACGGTGAGAAAAGACCCTTCATTAGTTATATTTATGAAACGATGGATAGAGCTAAAAAGACCTCTTCATGTCGCAGGTCATTATTTAAATCTAGAATTTTTCTACTCAAACACCACTATTACAGAAGATGGATAAGTTATGGAATGTTTATACGAGACAATGCAAAGACTGATTTTAAGTCATGAAGAGCAAGATAAAATCATTGACCAATTAACTCTATATAGAAATGTTGAAGGACTATTTATAATGGAATTTGCAATTAGTCATAGAAAAATAAATTTCCCAGGTAAATTAGACAATATTCAAACAATTTTGTTTTGATTTTAAAATTTGTAAATATTTATTATCTTAACAGCTGGTGACAAACTTATGGTGCTTCAACTCCTAACCTAAGAAGATTTATCATAAAAATGTTTAACCTTACTTGCAGTGTATCTGGTTGTGAGCGAAATTAGAATTTTTTTGAACATGCATGCTTTTAAAATTTATTATTAGTGATTTATAGATTGATAACTTGTTTATACCTTTTGTGTTTATTGCAGATTCATTGTAAAAGAGAAACAGACTAGCCAACAACGCCTAATGATTTAGTATTTGTGAAGGGCAATTGAGTGTTGAAACGTCGATATGATGCACGTGATCATATAGATCTGATTTCGTTGACAAATATTGATAACGATAATGAATGGTTGATGGGCAAAATAGAGTAATATAATGTGGCTGAGGATAAGGACTTGGTCTTCGATGATGAGTTTTTAACTTAGGGCACAAATGCTAGGGCCACTGGAGTTGAAGAGGAAATCCATGGCACACGCTAATCAAAAGGAAAGAATGTGCTTCCTACAAAGATATTTGAGAAAGGGTGTATATCCAAGACGAATGTTCCTACTTCATTAGTCCTTAGAGATGATGATTATGTCGATGAAGCGGAAGTTGAATACAACAAAGAAGATTATAATGACAGTGGAGAAGATGATGAGAACGTGGTCTTTTCAGATTAGGTGAGTAATAAATTATTTAAATTTCAGAGTAATTTAATTCTTTTATTTAAATTATACATTAATAAATGTTTTTTTTATTACTTTAGTGCGGATTATGCGTATGGAAAATGAATAAAGCAATATGATAAGATGTAAGCTCATGTATGTCGATCCATGTTACATTTCTTTTATGGTTTCATGTATAAATATTCATGTTTTGTTGTATTAATGGTCTATTATACATTTCCTATATGACTACATATATGAATATCTATGTTTATATTTTATTGAACATCTATTATAGATTCATATTACATTTTTATGTGCTAATATGGTATAGTATATATATATATTTGGTATTTAATAAATAATATTTAGTCATTTATTTCTTTTTTGCGCCTGACGTGCCTCAAGCGCGCAGCTGCACCTTGCGCCTAGGCTCCAGATTTCTATACGCCTTGGTGCGCCTTGCGCCTTTGATAACATAGGTGTTCGCTTGATAAAGACAACTACTTCCCCATTGCTCGAGAATGGACGCGAAGCAAGGGGTGAAGTATAAATACATTCCTGCCTCATATAGAGATCAACTCATTGATCAGTTATATGTCCTCCGCCAAGGGGCGCTTATTATTGTTGAGTATATGTCTCTTGTTGACGAGCTAGTAGTTTGGAGTGAGATTGTGGAGGATCCTATTTCCATCACGTGTCATTTTTGGGCATGCCTGTGTTCTGATATTTAGACTGAGTTGATTCCACATCTCCTCGAGAGCTTTGAGCAGATTTTCAAGCCCTCTTTAAAATGCAAGTAGTATCTTCGCTCTTCAGGGACGAAACAGGTTCCCTCTCGACTTGTTAACTACTCAACTCTAGCTTCAAGAGGCCCGCCCCACCTCAGGTCGCGACTTCTACGCCTCCTCATTCCCTGGTGTCCACGAAAGGCAAAATAGTTATACTTCGATCTCTCAAGCCTTGAGGCTCCCAATGTCATAAATGTTTTGGAAGAGGACACAACCATCCAATGTCTTAGACAAAATCTGCCTATCGTGGAGGGCGGGTCTAGTTTAGAGACCAAGGAGATGGTATACGAGGAGATTGTAGCAACTGTCGAGGATGGTTGAAGAGTGACGATGCATCACTATCTTCTATACATATTTCTCTAATGCAGGTCGGCCCTGCAAAGTGTCTATAGATCATCGGAGCTGCCCGAACATTGTAGTTCAGAAGGATCGAACATGTGTGTATTTTATCATAAGGGTCGGAAGATTATGTTGCACCTACCCAACTCAAGTAGAAATCCAAGGGTAGAATCGAGCCTTTGATTAATACGAACTCCTCGAGACCCCTATGTTGAAACATATCTAGTTTTTGAGGGATAGCGCCGATATGGGCATCGTCTATGTTGTGGCATCCATCATGGCTCTAAGTGCCCTACCGATGTTTTCGAGCCTTACCTGGACGTTTGTCGCATTCTGGGCGGGTATGCTAATATTATACAAAGCACAGATACTTAAAAATGGTCTACGTATCGGCTCGAACGCATATCGGATACGGGAAATACTTGGAAACCCACGGAAACGCGTTTCCGAAACTCTAGGAAACACATTTTTAATTTTTTAAAAAACTTTAATTCGAAAACTCTAGGAAACACTCGGAAACTCAAGGGGGATACGCGATTCCTGCGCGGTAAAGTTGCGCTCTTATCTATTTCATTTAACGGCCGTCGATTTTGGGTTTACACGATTCACAAGCTGCTGCGCTGCTACACGCTTCTCCACGCTTCTCCAGATCCCGCTCTAGATCCCGCTCATGCTTCTGCTCCCTATTCTCGATCCCGCTCCAGATCCCGCTCCTGCTCCCAGCTCACGATCCCGCCCGGCTAGTAAGCTCTTCTTCCTCCACTTCTTCTTCCTCTTCTTCTTCGTCCTCCTCCTCTTCTTCTTCTTCTTACTCCTCTTTTTCTTCGTCTTCTTCTTCCACTTCTTCTTCCTCTTATTCTTCCTCCTCTTTTTCTTCCTCTTCTTCATCTTATTCTTCTTCCTCTTCTTCCTCTTCTTTTTGTAATTAGTGCAAAAAATTGTTGTTCTTTGTTCCTATAGGAAGTTATGCGCCTATGACTGATTTATATATTTTTTGTAACGTTTGTGGTCCAATTTCTTTGTGATTTGTGAGAAATTCAGCAAAAGAAACGCATTTCATGTATAACTCTGAGATCATTTTGTGATGTTTTTATTAAGTCTTAACATCATATCTGGCTGTCTATATTTTTACTTTGATGCGGTTATTGTTAGATAATGAAAATGATGAAAGTTTTGTTATTGACTGCTAGTGAATAATAGATACAATTATATGCATGCTAGTCTTCCTATATTGGGTACTACGCCAATGTATTAATAATCTATATTCATTTTTTCATTACAATTCAAGATATGTACAATTAGTTTGTTAGTTGTCTTATTTTTATATTAATTAATATTTATATTTAAATAATAATTAAAAATTAAAAACGTTTCCTGTATCCTCATTTTTTTTAAATCACGTTTCCCGTATCCATTTCGTATCGTATCGCGTATCCCATTTCCGTCCCCGTGCTACATAGCTAATATTTTACTCGATGAACTTCCTGTTGGGATATAACACAAATTATCCCCTAGGCGTAAACAACTTAATACAGGATAGACAAAAATTGAAATCTGAACAAGTAACTCTGCATATATAAATATAACTGCAATAATAATACATGAAGAAATGTACCGACGTCCGTTACAGAATACACCGTAGAGGAGTCTAACTCGCTCGATTCGCGGGAGAGAGAATTATCTGGACTGCAATTCGCTAGCACAGCGGACACACAAGGTTCACCGAGAACCTTCATTGTCCGATGACGACCAAACCACCCGTCACCACCGGAGAAGCACCGTCGAGATCAACCGCACTCACACACGCCATCGACGTCAAGCCGCACCAACAAAGAGAAACACCATCAAAGTTACTGCACTCCCGCATGCCTTCGCCGCTACGCCCGCACCGTTGGAGAGAAAATCTGTCAAGGTCACTGCACCGCCGCAAGCCTTCGCCACCACGCCCGTATCACATCTTCTCCTCCAAGACCGGAAAACACTCTCTTCTCCAAGACCGGCGACTATCATCTCCAAAGCTGGGGGCTGCGTCGAGGTTTCCACATGAGAGGAAAAATAAAGCGAGAACGGCGAGATCGACACCAACGACGCTGATGCCGCCGCACGGGGTCGCACCACTGGCAACCACCGGTGGAGGCGGCGACCTTCCTTCAACGCGAGCCCGGGGCGGCACGAACTCCTTTACGACAACTCCTTTCCGTGAACAGGAGGCAGTTCCTACTCTAAAACCTTCGGCCGAGTCTATCTCTTCTCCCCCAACGTGAACAAGCGGCAGTGGTTTATTTTTCCTTCTAGTCGCTGTAATTCCAGATCTTACGCAAAACCTCAATATCATTATATATATATATATAAATATATCTTATAATTAGAGAATATATCATTATATATATATTATATAACATATGAATGACTGGATGTTTTTCATGCATGGTGTTTCCTTCCATGGAGTTTCCAAAGAAGAAAAAAGATCGGATCCCGATTGGATTCGGATCTGAACCAAATACAACAATCACCACCTTAGTTCGGGATCCAGAGCCACCACCTGCACGAAGCAGTCACTGCACACAGCAACAACTCCACCAAGCAACTCTGCACGCAGGACCGCCTCAATCCGAGACATTAGCCGACCTGCTCTAGTTAACTCGTTTCTGCTCTGACTCAACCCGTGAACGTCGTGGCAACCTTATCGTAGAAACTGACTCGCATAACTCGAGTCTCAGAAGGACGATCCTTTGCACCACAACGATAATCCACCATATCGGCCTCAAAAATCATTTGTACACCACCACATGTCGTGGTCTTTATCAGCCGGTACAAGCTACCACGCTACACAGCTCTCCTGAGCATGGTACGTCCTCATTCCACCATTAGGACTCTACCTCGGGCCACCCAACTATAGCCACCTGAATCCAGTCCGCTCAATGTTGTCAAACATTTAGCTATCACAGTCACGCAAACACTCAGTGATGGTGAGGACCTCATCAGTCTGCACCCCGACCCAGCTGTCACCCTGTCGCACCCTAGCCTCGAGGCCTTTTTGCACGCTGCGAACTCGCACTCCTGTGTGACTAAACTGTCTGCAATGGTAAAAATACCATACCCTCTTTCGGCCCAAATCGAGATCGTGCTCCACTCAATCCCTTGCCAAACTGCCTCACCTTCCCCATCCGCTGCAGCCAAGATGTGACCGCCTCCAGGTTTAGGTCCCACTAACATCTGTCTAGATAGCACTGCAATCGTGACCCCCCACTAGCTCCACTGTATCCTTCTCATACAAGAACATCATCACTAAGGTCGGGTAAGAATAGGTGAGCGAGGTAAGAAGTGAAATGGGTCTTCACGTCTTCCTCCGTCTCTGCACCAGTTGCCTTTAACTGACACAAACCGATTTTAACATGTCTTGTGTTCCCACAGATAATCACCTCCCTGTAACATATCTGCAGTTATCATGACCATCTCATGCAGTATTACCTATCATAAGTCATACTCGCCATGATCACACTTCTTCAAATAAACACTGCCCAGATTCACGTTCTTCCCCGTCATGATTGTCTTAAGGCACGACCAGGAAACTTGTTTAATTCAGAGGCCAGATTTGAAAAGATGGGGAGCAGGCCTAGTCGTCACCCACAACAGTCAAAACACTCCTCGCATGTCCAATCAGTCGCCTACGATCCTCGTTCTGATACCACTTGTTGGGATATAACGCAGAAATTATCCTCTAGGTGCAACCAATTTAATACAGGATAGACAAGAATTGAAATCTGAACAAGGAACTCTGCATATATAAATATAACTGCAATAATAATACGTGAAGAAATGTACTGACGTCCGTTACAGAATACACCGCAGAGGAGCCGGACTCGCTCGATCTGCGGGAGAGAGAATTATCTGGACTACAATCTGCTAGTACAGCGGATGCACAAGGTTCACCGAGAACCTTCGTCATCCGATGACGACCAAACCACCCGCCACCACCGGAGAAGCACCGTCGAGACCAACCGCGCTCACGCACGCCATCAACGTCAAGCCGCACCACCAGAGAGAAACGCCATCAAGCCTACTGCACTCCCGCATGCCTTCGCCGCCACGCCCGCACCGCCAGAGAGAAACTTCGTCAAGGCCACTGCACTAATGCAAGCCTTCGCCTCCACGCCCGCACCACATCATCTCGTCCAAGACCGGAAAACACTCCTCCAAGACCGGCGGCTATCATCTCCAAATCCGGGGGATGCGTCGAGGATTCCACATGGGAGGAAGAAATAAGAAGAGAACGGCGAGATCAGCACCAACGACGCCGATGCCGCCACACGGGGTCGCACCACCGGCGACGACGTCGGCCTTCCTTCAACACGAGCTCGGGGCGGCACGAAGCCCTTCACGCGGCGGATCATCCTTTCCCTGAACAGGAGGCGGTTCCTCCTCTAAAACCTTCGGCCGTGTCTGTCTATTCTCTCCCAACGTGAATAGGAGGCGGTGGTTTATTTTTCCTCCTAATCAGATAATATATGGTCGGATTTTCCATGCATGGTGTTTCCTTCCATGGAGTTTCCAAAGAAGAAGAAAAAACTGGGTCCGGATTGGATTCGGATTCGAACCAAATACAACACTTCCTGCCGAGCTGCCACTCCTACGGATATCCAATATGTTGTCTATCTAGTATCAGGAGTTTCTTTATTGAATCTCCTCTACTATCGTATGATTCCCGATGAGCACACTGAGCTCAAACGGTAGGGCGATGACCTTCTCAAGATGCACTCCATTCGTGAGAGTCTGAGCACTTACGCAGTTCCTGCCCTTCTTACTCCCAAGAAGAACAATAGTTGGTGATAACCGAGCTATCAATAAGACAGGTAAAGTAGAATCTTGGTGACAGTAGCATCCTTTACCCAGGACGCTCCCAAGGGCTGAAGGAAATGGCGGATTGACGACCCACATTGCTTTTCTCACACTAGAAGTCTCTCTTCTCTCTCCACATCTTTTTTCTTCCTCTCGCCCAAGACTCGGGTAAAATGAGATTTTTATGTTTTTTGGATGTATGGTGTTTATGATCACATTATAAGGACTATTTCATTTCATTTTGAGGACCTTAAGCTAAGTAATGTGAGTTTGATTGTTTTTTTACTTGTGATTTGAGATGGTTGTGATGAATGTTTCTCTCATTTGATTTTTAAAATTAGGTTCAAATGCACACAAATAATAGTTGGATACGTTGGAGTTGTCGAATATTATCGATTTGCACTTCCCGCGTATATGATCATCTTACTCACTCTCTTTATTACTTTGATTAGTACACTGTCGTTGCACTTCCTTCGAGATTCGCACCACTTGTCTGAATGTGGTGTGTGAATGCGGTGTGATGTATCACATTCTTGTCCCCCTGCTCAATTATCTATTAGATGTGATGGATGGCGTCCAGATCTTCTTGTAGAGTGGGTACACCAGATACGGGTTCAGGAGGGGATAAGTGGAAAACTACCTTCAAGACCAAAGATGATCTATATGAGTAATTTGTCATACTATTTGGTCTATCAAATTCCCTAAGCACATTCAAGCGGACTATGACATGGATTTTTTGGCCCTACATGGGCCAATTTTTATTTGTATACTTTGATGACATCTTGCTTACAATCACACCTCGACCGCCTCACACACTTGAAACTTCTCTATGACATTTTCTACAAGGGGAAACTCTTAGGTTGTGTTCGTTTCATAGGTTTTGGTCTAAAACCAAAAACTTATAGGTTTTGGTTGTGGGACAAAACTCAATTCTTGTGTTCGTTTGCAAGATTTTTTCCAGGCACGGAAATTAAAAAAATGTAAAATTTTTTGTTCAGTGTTAGAATGGAATTCAGATATAGAAATTGATATTACAACTTCAAAGTACATTCAAATGAATTCAAACCAACTAAAATTGAATCATTCACGAAAGATAATCGAAAATGGTTTACCCACGAAACAAACGGTGCCTCACCCATCTACATATGACCGTATGTGGGGTTCAAATGACCTTCCTTCGATCATGGGTTGCGAATGGCTCTCTCATTCGAGGATTGTTAATGGGCTCAACCCGTCCATGGGTTGTGTTGGGTAGCCTACGTACACCGAAACTAGTGGGGAAAATTAGAATATAATTAGCAAATGGCAGTTGATTTGTACTCAAAATTGAAGACATGAGGCGTTGGAGGCAGACATCAGGCTCTGCTCCATGATTTGTTATGATGTTGGTTCTCGTGTTCTTAAATTAAATCCATTATTCTCCTCTTCTCTCGTGTAGAATGATGTTCAAAGAGGTGTCTACTTCAAATCTATTTGTGCAAAAATGAGTATATGAAACTTAAAGTATATTTGTTCTGAAATGAGTTTATGCGGTCATGGGGCCACAAGCAGCGAGCACTGGCTTTATGCGGGCGGACGCATGGTTACGGGCGAATAATAGGTGTTCCAACTTCGTAGCATAGCAAAGAAGTGCTTATAGTGCAAGAAGTCTTCAATTAGTTTTAATTCCAATTTTCATTTTAAATCTAATTTTAAGTTTAACTCTAATTTTGTTTTAATTTTCTTGTACAAAATTTTAATTTTACGTCTAATTTAGTTTTACATTAAAATTAAGTTAGAATCAAAATTAATTTTGATCGCTTTTGTTTTTATTTTGGTTTTAGTTTTAAATCCACTTAATTTTGAATTGAATTGCAATTTAAAATTAATTTTGAATTGAAAGAGGGTTTCACACCGGAGGAAAGGAGTGGGCAAGTCATGGTCGGGAGAGAATGATGGTGCAAGTTTCTCCTAAAACCGTTGAAAAGGGGAAGGTTTTCTCCCAAGCCTATTTTCTTAACGAATCCAACCCGGTAGATTTTGGAGGAAAACCAATTCCCTCCAATAAATTACCAAACAAACCCCTGTGAATGGAATTGGATAGTACAAAATCAATTCCTTCTTACAAAACCCGCGAAATGAATGCAGCCTTAGTGAGTGTGAAGAAGTGCTCGTTTTTATTTGAGTCGGTCCGCTTTTTATAGTTCCTTCCATTGGATGTTTGTCAACCCAAAGAAGATCAAGTCTATTTGTGATTGACACATATCCTCGACTATTCATTAGAACTACAGTTTTCATGCACTTTGCACCTTTTATCAAAGATTTGTCAAGGGGTTCAACACGGTCATGGCCCCCTTCACAAGCTACCTCTGCTAGGATGAATTTTAGTAGACCATGATGACCATTAGGGCATTCGAAGAGATTTAGAAGTTGATGACCAACCCTATATTGGGACTCCCTCACTTCAGTAGGGCATTTTGAAGAGATTTAGGGACCACAACGAACACTAGGGATTTTGAAGAGATTAAGAAGTTGTCAACCAACGTTGTACGGGGACTCCCTAACTTCCGTAGGGAATTTGAGGTCGCATGCGACGCATCTGGCATTGCAATTGGTGTAGTGTTGCGGGATTTTCACTATGTTCTCAAATATCGTGTTGGTACTGAGAACAAGTTTGTGGATTCTCTGAGCCGCCGAGTCACATTGTTACAGACGCCTAGCGTATGAGTGGATGGATTTGTGTGGGTGATCACTGATTGTGTAACTTGCCTTGACTTTGGTGAGATTTACATTGCCTTACTGAGATATCCCTCGGATCCTGACGAGGAATTCCCATTCGTTGTGGGCTATTTTTATTAGTGCTCCCATTTTTGCATCCCTAGGACCTCATATCATGTTAACTTGGTTTGGGAGATGCATGCGGCTTGCATTGCTGGTCATTTTAGTATAGGCAAGTTTGTATCCCTAATTGATGACTTCTTATATTTGACGAGCCTGAAGAAGCATGTGACTCATATTCTCTGGCATTGGCATACTTGTTAGACGACCAAGGGGACAAAGCAAAACACCGGCCTCTATACTCCCTTGCACGTCCCACATTATCCTTGGGTGGAAATTAGCATGGACTTCGTGCTCTGCTACTTCGCACTTTGAGGAAGCATAATTCTATTTTCTTCATCATCGACCGCTTCTCAAAGATGTCCCACTTCAGCGCATGTAGCAAGATTGCCGACACATCTCACGTCATGTCACTATTTGTGAGTGATGTCTTTTGGTTGCAAGATCTACCCATGACCATAGGGTCTTAACGGGATGTAAGATTCATGAGTTATTTTTTGAAAATACTATGACACAAGACATGCACGATCATGAAATTTTCATCTGCTTGCCACCTTCATACTAATGGGCAGATTAAGGAAGTTAATAGAATCTTAAGGTGTCTGGTAGGAACATCTGTCTTGGGATTCGGTCCCCCTTATTGCTATGTTTGCACTTTACAGTTCGGTTAATGGGTAAATCGGGTTGTGTTCATTTTATATCTTAGATTTTGAGCCCAGGAAGTTTATAGTCCTCAGAAATGTCCCTATAGAGTCTCGTCTCAGTGAGTCAGCTTAGTCATTTGCACAATATTTGCATGAGTTGCATGAGTCTGTCCGACATAAGATATAAATGCAGTGTATGAGAACTATATATCAAACGCCTACGAGCTTAATAGCCCTAAGAGTGGGTCGGGGTGTGCATGAAAAACCAACACTGGCCAAATCTAGACGAACCATTAAAACAAAATCGACATTTAAACCACTCAGTTCAGTTTGGTTTTCCTTAGCTTGAAATAAAAAACACCGAACTGCACCGACTTTATTTGTCTAAAATATTATTATATAGTCATTTATATAAGTAGAAAATTTATTAATTTCTCATGAATGAGTTATATATACCTAAAAAATAAGCTCAATAACAATGCATACCATGCAATATATTTTCAGCCAAATATTTAATCATTTAAAATAAGTTTCTTTTAGAGAATTGAGTTCGTTTGTCTAACGTATTAATTTTATTGCTTGATACATAGTTTAATTATGATTATAAAAAAAATAATTGTATAAAATATATTAAACTATTATTTAAAATTTAAATTTTGATTTCAAATAAATTATTATACAAGAATATAAGAAACAACTGATTAAACTATTATTCAATTTTGTTTATGACCTTTAAACATTTAGTCGCGCATATATGGTAAAACCACCAAACCGAACTGATAAAACCACCATGAAATCTAATTGAGGTAGAACGGATTTGTTCAGGTTTGGTTTCGGTTCGAACCGGCCCAAATGGAACCGCTTACAACCTTATGTGTGGGTATTCATCATGTACTCAATAGTGAGGAATTGACGCCATATTATAAACCTCACAAGTATGTGAGATCGTATTGTGGAACCCTTTCTAAGTCTACATCACCACCATTACCATAAATCTCCTCCACCCATCCCACTCGGAATCCCTACTAGCCTTTTGAGTATGACACATGGTTTTACCATCCGTATTAATGAGCTCCCCGGTACCACCAACATGTGAGTTGAGTGATGAGAGCATTACAGAGATAGTATCACATGAGTACATCTTCATTTTGGTCAGCTCCTTGGGTCAATATTTAGTACGCTAGAGAGGGCATCTTGTCACTGACGATACTTAGATAGCACCCGCATAGCTTGATCGACTCACCCCTAGGTTTTGAGTACAGTATAATCGACTAATCGTCTTTATTCATCGGAGGTGAATACTTTTCACTCAGGAAGAGTTAATAGGGATTTGTGCAGTATATTGAGGAATTGACTCGGCCTGCGATGGCGGGCTTCGCCCGCCCCCCAGCGGTTATTTAATTTTAAAAAATTTTAAAATATTATCTATTCATATAAAATAATTTTATAAAATATTTTTTATTGTTTTTGGAATTTTTTTTCCTAATCTATTTTAATTAATTATTAAAATATTTAACAGATAATAAAAAAAATAAAAATTAAAAATCGCGCGGGGGGCCGCACGGTTCAGGCCTCTGCCAGCGGCCTGCCCGGCATCCAACGACGGTTCACCAGTGTTCGGCGACCCCGTCGGTGGGTTGCGGACTCCGCCGCCGCAGGCATTGGCAAGATGCGAGTTTTTTTTTTGTTTGTGAAACAGGCGTGGGAAAACACGAGATGGAGGGAGGTTTGGTTGGGAGAAATGACTATTTGCTGGCTAGATCTTCTTGATCCGACGACCAGAATTTTTTACATGAATTTTTAATTCACGCTAATGGCAGACCACAGTATTTCTTTTTAATATAGTATAGATAGATATATAAATAATTATGGAAAATCCCTCCAACCAATGCATAACTACAGGCCCTCCCCTTTATCTTTCAAAGTTTTCAAAACCTCCCCTCAAGTTTACATTGTTAGCATGCATTTGCAATAAGAAGGCACCCTGAAGACCCCTCTAGTGTCTGGTTTTGGGTGCACATGTTAGAAATGTAAACTTAGAATAGAGGTATTGGTAATTTTAGAGATCTGGTTTTGGGTGTGCATGTTATGAAATGCAAATTTAGTGGGGATGTTTCTATAGAAATGATATTTCATAATGATGGTTGCATGCTTCAAGTTCTTCAATTTTTTTGTTTTCATAAACTAACTGATTAAATGTTGGTTTTCTTCTTTTGCAGTTTGATCTCCCTGCAACTTGGACTGCTGGATTAAAGTATGAAATAACATTGGGCCAGTTAGTAAAATGGTGGAGTGAGAAACCAGCAAAGCTAGCAGGACAGGAACATAATAAGGTAAGCAACTGATTCCATTTTTAGATTACCTAACTCAAGTGAAATAGCTAAAAGAAAGGCATGTTTGGCACTGTATTGCAAACTATCTTGATGAATGATGCATGTTTTCTAAAGTTTCTTTAATATCCGTCCATTTAAAATTTTACACGAAAAAGAATGCTACAACACTAGGGTGATGATCCTTGTCACTGTGAAGGGTAGTAGGGAACAAATTAAACATATGGAATGAGCATACTGATACATATACTATGTTGCAAAAACCTTGGATACGGGATATATTTTTAATTACTTAAGTATAAATACAAATTATTATGGAAAGTTGTGTAACATGATAGATGTTGCAATAGATTGTCGTAGAATGTAAATAGTATAAGTTGAAAATAAAACTCTTATACTTATTAGAGCAACAACTTGGCTATTTATAGCCTACAACTCAACATACAAGGTTACAACCCTCTTCAAGATTGGCGAAAGATATTCACTAAGTCTCTCTTGTTATAACCCCTGATCATACCCTCTGAATAGGCCTGCGAGCGGTGCGGTTCGGTGCTGTTTGAGGACAAACCGAAACCGCACCGCAGGGCTGCGGTTTTCGATCGGCCAAAATGGCGGTGCTGTTTGGTTTCAGTGCGGTTTGGCGTCGGTCTGTGCGGTGCGGTTTTGTTTTTTGACAGTTTTTTCGGTCATTAATAAAACAAAGCATATTTTATTGAACAAAACTAAACTTGACGTTTTTTCTAAAACCTTAAGTTTTAACTCTACATCCTAAACACAAAAAACTCTTAAATACTAAATCATAAACTAATTCTATCCCAGTTAAGTGAATATTAAATATTTACACTGTCAAATATTGCTGTTACACACTAATGTTGCATACTACTAGTACTCACAAATAAACTATATAATTGCTGACTTATTATATATATATATATATATATATATATATATATATATATATATATATATATATATATATATATATATATATGATATAGAATATGATAATTGAGGATTACAAAACATATTACACATGAGAGGAAACACCACAACTCGGCAAACAATAGTTTCTGAGCTTCCAAAAATTAAACACGGAAATTTTAAAACAAATGAAGGGCAAAAGTGTGCCTTTAACTATTAACTATTAATTAATAGAATAATAGTTGCCTAAGTATTAACAGAATAATAGTTGCCATTAAAAAAACCGCAGAGTATGCGGTTTTCACGAAGGCAAAGTCAAATTTTTTTCCAAAGTGGAAATGTTGAATATAATGGGTGCTGCATTACTGCTGTTTTTTAATGTACCAATCTTAAATTTTTCTAGGCCTACTAACCTAGTCACGGTGTGGTGCGGTGTGGTCAGTTTTTACGAAGCCCAAGTCAAACCGAACCGCACGTATGCGGTTTTCAGCCCCCCGAAACCGAACCGCACCGCACCCGATCGGTTCGGTTTGAAAAGGGGTGCGGTGCGGTTTTGCGGTTTTGCGGTTTCATGCGGTTTTTGGTTTTCCTGCACAGGCCTACCTTTGAACTGAGCCCCTTAGTTAAGCAGTCTGTAACCTGCCCCTTGGTCGGCACGTGGCTCAACTTCAGTAGCCCATTATCAAGCTTTTCTTTGATAAAAAATCTATCAATGTGTATATGTTTGGTATGATCGTGTTGAACTGGATTGTTTGCAATATTGATGGTTGACTGACTGTCACACCACAATTTCATCCTGTCCTTTTGGTCCAGCTTCAACTCCTCAAGCATTCCTTTCAATCACATGTGCTATGCAACCCCTACTGCCATGACTCTGTACTCCGCCTCTGCCGTCGATCTAGCCACTACCGACTGCTTCTTGCTCCTACATGAAACCAGGTTGTCTCCCACAAATATGCAATTCTCTGAGGTAGACCTCCTATCATCCGCACAGCTTGCCCAGTCAGAGTCGCAATAGCTTTCGATCCTCACGTGCTTGTTCCTTCTGAAAGCCAGCCCCTTTCCAGGGGAACTCTTCAAGTATCGCAGAATTTGGTACACTAGATCCATATGGCCCTTCTTTGGGTCATGCATGTAGCGGCTCACCACGCTTACAGAGAATGAGATGTCCGGGCGAGTGTGGCTCAAGTAGCTTAACTTCCCGACTAGCCTTTGGTACATTTCCCGATTTACTGCTTCTCCGGCCTCTGCACTCAAGTTGCACCTTTGATCGATTGGCGTCGCAGCAGGTTTGCACCCTAACATCCTGGTTTCAGTGAGGAGATCCAACGCATATTTCCTTTGGGAAAAGATTATCTCCTCGGCCTCATACGCAATCTCAATCCCAAGGAATATCGAAGAAAACCCAGGTCCTTCACCTCGAACTCCTTGCCTATGGCCCCCTTGAGACGGCTAATCTCCTGTTCATCATCCCCAGTAATGATCATGTCGTCCACATACACTGCAAGCATGGTGACCTCCATTCTGCCTGAAAAACACCGTGTGATCTGCATTGATCTAGTGATACCCCATCCCAATCATTGCTCTCCTGAATCGGTCAAACCATGCACAGGGTGACTGATGTAGCCCATAAAGGGATTTTTCCAGCCTGCTGACTCTGCCTTCTGTCTTGGCTGTACCGAATCCTGGTGGTATCTCCATGTACACCTCCTATGCTAGATCTCCATGAAGGAATGCATTCTTCACATCTAGTTGGTGTAGCAACCATCCCTTATTCACTGCCAAACTGATGAGAGTCCTGACAGTGCTCATCTTCGTAACTGGTGCAAACGTCTAATCGTAGTCGATGTCGTAGGTCTGACTGTGTCCTTTGGCTACCAATCGAGCTTTGTAGTGCTCAACTTGTCCATCTGGGTTCTGCTTTACGGTGAACATCCACTTGCACCCAACGACCTTCTTGTCTTGTGACAGTCATGCCAGCTCCTAGGTCTTATTCTTCTTAAGATCCTTCATCTCTTCCTTCATTGCTGCCTCCCACTTCGGATCGTCTTTGGCGACCAGCCAATTGTTAGGTACAATAACACTATCTAAAGATGCAATGAATGTTCCGTGTGTAGGGGACATATGATCGTACAAGACAAAGGGCGCAAGGTCCCAACCATATCTGTTAGGAGGATTTCCCGCATTGCTGCGAGTAGTCTTCTGTAACATAAGAGAAGAAGTATGAAGAGGAGAAAGGATATCACCCGAGGCTTGTGTAGTGTAGGTGTTCCAGGAGAGGGGGCGACGCAGGCAAGGGACTAGGTGCTAGACTGTGCACCGACCCTGGATCTGGTACTGTTGGAGGCTTCCTTCTTCTACTATATGTCAGCAGTTCTCCCTGAGCCGTAGGTCTCACACCGTGCCAGCCTCTGCTCCTCAATCTCCTCCTCATGCTCATCATCACTCTCCTGCTCCTCCGCAGATCCTCCCTGCCATACTCCTAGATCTGTCACCAACATCTCTCTTTCTAGCATCAAGCTTACCAACACCCGATCTGTTGTCCTTCACAAAGCACACACACTCGAATACCTTCTAGGGAAGTATCCCCCCATTATGTCCCTGCAGCCGCTAACACAGAGACTTCCACCCTAGTACCTGTGATGGCATCCTGTTGATCAGCTGTGTCGCTGTTAACACGACATAACCCCACAGGCTCTGAGGCACCTTCATGTTTAGCATCATACTCTTTGCCAGCTCCAGAAAGTGTTTGTTCTTCCTCTCCTCCGCTTCGTTCTATGCTAATGTGTAGGCACATGTGATCTTGTGTACTATCCCATGAGTTGATAGGTATTCCCCCATTGCCTTATTGGTGTATTTTATCTCATTGTCTGACCTTAGTATCTTAATAACCGCACTATATTGTGTCTGTACCAGCTTATGGAAATCTCAGAAGCAGGTGAATACCTCACTTTTGTTTTTCATCAAGTATAGTCATATAACATGAGATGCACAATTAATGAAAGTAACAAAATACTTATAACCATTTAAAAAGGTGATTGTTAACCGCAACCCGTAATTGGCTAGTCGCACCCCAAAATCTCCCAAATTTTCGCGTCTTTTTGAAATACGTCTTGTACATGCAATTTCAGGAAAACTGTTCATCACAAAAGTTGTATATATCGACAAGATCTACAACTTTCGTGATGAACACTTTTCCTGAAATTTCATGTACAAGTCGTATTTCGAAAAGACGCAAAATCTGTGCATATTTCCAAAGTAAGTTTTGTACATGCATTTTTAGGAAAAGTGATCAACACAAAAGTTGTAGATCTCGTCGATATCTACAACTTTCATGTTGAACACTTTTCCTGATATTGCATGTACAAGACGTATTTCGAAAAGGCGTGAAAAATTGGAAGATTTTGGGTGCGACTAGTAAAATAATGGGTTGCGGTTAACAATCACCTTTAAAAAACTTACAGTACAAGGTCCCCAGATATCAGAATGAATAACATCAAAAATAGAAGAGCTTCTTCGGTCCGTACTAGCATACAAACTCTTAGTAAGCTTGCCTAAGGCTCTGTTTGAGACAACTTATGATGATGAATAAGCTGCTTATTGAAAATTGATGTTTTGAAAGAGATTTTATAAAAACAATGATGAATAAGCAATACACTGTTTGGATAGTTTGTCCATAAGTGCTTATCTAAAGTTTCATTCATTTGTAAAAGTCCGTTCAATTAGACACGTTTTTTCAGTCCGGACGCGATTTTCACTCAGACACATTTTTTTGCATGGGTGCGAATTTTTCACACTAACGCGATTTTTTCTTCCGGCCGCGATTTTTTCGTCTGAGCGCAAATATTTCCCTCAGACGTGTTTTTTTTCGGACGCGGTATTTTCACCAGGGCGCGGTTTTTTCGCACCGATGTGGTTTTTTTCGCCCTGGAGCGAATTTTTCGCCCGAGCGTAAATTTTTCGCTCGAACGCGGTTATTTCGCTCGGAAGCGCTTTTTTCGCATGAACGTGAATTTTTCGCCCGGGATCGAATTTTCGCCCGGGCGCGAATTTTCGCCCGGGAGCAAATTTTTGCCCGGGCGCGAATTTTCCGCCCGGGCGCGAATTTTCGGAAGCGAATTTTTGCCCGGGCGCGAATTTTCCGTCCGGGCGCGAATGTTTCGCTCCGGCGCGAATTTTTCGACAATGTGCGCCGCCCGAGCGCCAATTTTTCAGCCGGACGTGATATTTTTTCCTAGACGCAATATTTTTGCTCGCAAGCGATATTTGAGCGCGAATGTTTCGACCGGGCGCGAATGTTTCGTACGGGCGCGAATTTTTCGTCCGGGCGCTAATGTCTACCGGGCGCAAATTTTTCGCCTGGGCGCGATTTTTTTGCCTGTGCGCAATTTTTTAGCCGGACGCGATATTTTTGCCTCGACGTGATAATTTTGCTCGCACGCGATATTTTTGCAGGGAAGTGAAAAAAGGTATTCTGCCAAAAAAATCGCGTCCGGCCGAAAAAATTCTCGCGGACGAAATATTCGTGCTTGGGTGAAAAAAATCGTTGTCGGGCGAAAAAATCACTACCGAGCGAAAAAATCGCGTCAGTGCGAAAAAACAGCTTCTGTGCGAAAAAGTCGCGCCCGGGTGGAAAAATCGCTCCCGAGCGAAAAAATCGCTTCAGTGCGGAAAAATTCTCACCCCGACATAAAATTCGCGCCCGGTCGTAAAATTCGTGCCCGAGCGAAAAATAGCGCCCGAGCGAAAATATTCGTGCCCGGGCCAAAAAATCGCGCCCGGCGAAAAAAGTCGTGACCGGGCGAAAAAATTGCGCCCGGGCGAAAAAATCACGCCCGTGCGAAAAATTCGCGCTCGGGCGAAAAATCGGGCACATGCAAAAAATTCGCGCCCGGGAAAAAAATTCGCGTTGGGTCAGAAAATTCGCAGACGGGCGGAATATTCGCGCCCGGGTGGAAATTTCGCGCACGGGCGAAAAAATCGCGCTCAGGCGAAAAATACGCCCTCGGGCAAAAAATATGAGCTATGGTGAATAAATCGCACCCTTGCGAAAAAATCACGTTCGGGCGAAAAAAATCAACTTTCAGTTTTTTTTAACGAATAAACACTTATGAGAAGCCATAAGCTAGACCCGAATAGCTTATGAAAAATCAGCTTATCATCCATTATAAAATAAGTGATTTTCTATAAGCTGCAAAAACAAACAGCTGAAAAACTGTTTTTGCGTGTTAAGTAGAGATTATTCATCAGCATAAGCTGTCCCAAACAGTGCCTAAATCACATTCATCACACACCAATTTTGTTTTATTTACTGCATCAAAGATAGTAGGAAACAACCTAGCTACAGTCTTGAAGGAGGGGTGCCCCAACCGCCTGTGATGGAGTATCATCATATCCACTGCACTCATCTTCTGTCCTCTACCCCTCATTGTTTCTACCATAGAGATCAGAGCCGCATCCAGTCCTTCCCGATCCAGATACCACAGCCTATCATGTCAAGTCTCAGTCTCAAGTATCCGCCTCGTCCCTTTCTCCTGGAACGTCACCTTAGGTATATCAAAAGAAATAACACATCTCAGCTGAATAATTATGCAACTATTGGATAAAACGCTAACTGGGAAAGAGGGAGCAAGCAAAACATTGGAAAGTGTTACCGAACCTGAGCAATTAACAGTACCCTTACCGACCACTGGCTGGAACGTACCGTCTGTTGTTTGGATGTTATCCGTCATGGATAGACAGGTATAGGTGGAGAACTCATCTGTATTTCCTGTCACATGGCGGGATGCGCCTGAGAGTATGTTCCAGTCTGATGCCCTGGAAGAAGATATAGATACAAGTGCGAGAGATCCATTACAAGGTGGGTGGGCATACATAGCGACCCCCCAGCTCCCTCTATGCTCCGCTCGCCTGTCTGCTTCTTCTTGATACCCTCCATCATGCTAAGTAGGGTCTGTTCCTCCTCTGTATAGATAACACCAAGTTCCTCCGCACTCTCAGTCATACTCAAATTGGCCCGATAGCCTCCTCTACCACCACGGCCACGACCACGACCACGTCCTCGTCCACCACCTGAATCTCTCTCCTTGGGCAGCTTGGAGCATGCGTGTCTCAGGTGGCCGATCTCACCACAGTTGTAGCACTGTCGGGTTTCTTCCCTCTGTCCAGTAATACCAGAAGCTGCAACTGCTAGTGCTGACTTCACAGACATGGACCCTCCTGTCCCTTCCTGTAGTTTGAGATGCGTCTCCTCCTAAATCATTGCAGAGATGACCTTCGTGAGGTTAGGAATCGTTGTACCCGACAGAAGTAGAGCTCTCCGCTGATCGAATTTGTCATCTAATCCCTTCAGAAACTTCATCGTCCTTTCCTCCACAATGATTTTTGAAGCCCGACACCGTGGATCACTATAGCACATCCCACCAGAGGCGTGATCGTAGTCCACCCATAGTCGCTCCAACTCAGAGGCATACTCATGCACCGTTTTCTCTCCCTGAACAGTGTCATCGATTTCTCCCTTTCACTTGGAAGACCCGCAAAGTGTTCCCCACACCATCATATGTGTTCTTCAGCTTGTCCCAGACCTCTATGACTGTCTCGAGGCCATCTACCGTGGCTACAATCGATGGAATAACCAAGCTAAGAAGCCACATATACACGGTCATATGAGCCGACTCCCACTCATCTCCCGCTGAGTTCTCTGGTTTCTCAACGCCCCTGTCAGAAAAACCCCAACTTTCTTTGTTGTCAGGATTTTCTTCAGACGGCGTGACCAACTCAGGTAGGTCGCTGGTCCATCTAGCTTAATATCAATTTGTGGAAATTCCAGCTTCGTCGCTGTTGCGATGAACCCAACACCCTCAACAATGTGGTCAACTCGTCCGGGCCCAACATCTTGAAGATGTATGCCATCGTTCCCTCCTTCGGCTCCATGGATCAACTTCCTACCGATCACTGCGTCTCGTCCGGTATTACAACATACATCGCCTTGCCCTGGATCTGATCACCGCATCCTGAGGGACGCTAGGAGGTACAGAGACACGAGAAAGATTCGTGAGGGGAGGCGGCACGGGTACAAGAAGCCGCAGTACGAGGTCGGCAGTCGGAACCCCCTAGGGCTGTCAGCAGTGCTCCTTCCCCCTCCCACGACTCCCTGGAAGCAGCAACAGCGGCCTCCAGAGGCTATTCCCGCATAGAAGCGGGATCCTCCGATCAGGAGAAGGACAGGGAGCGAACGACTTCCCCACGGTGGCAGAGCGGACGGCCTCTCCGACAGAGGAGGTGTTGGAGACAGCGGCAGTGGCGGGCTTCGGACGAGCATGCAACAACGGCAGCGCCAGGCTTCGGGCGAGCGAGCATCGGCGGAATCGAGCGGGCTTCGGAATCGAGCGGGCGTCGGCGGCTCTCCCTCTAATACCAAGTTGAAAATAAAACTCTTCTATTTATTTGGGCAACAACTTGGCTATTTATAGCCTTCAACTCGACATAAATATTACAACAGTATACACTCGCAAGGTATACCCACTCCCAAGCCCTCGAGGATTGGTTCTTCCATGGAGTGCTCTCCTAGAGAAATTCCAGACTTTGATTTCCAAGATAGAACGCTTAGGTACCACACCCCTTCTTATATAGGAGGGGGAAACTAATGTTTGTTATTATATTTCTTGCATACATCATAATAGTGCAACCTTAGCCGTATATGACCATTTTGATACATACTTGATGAGTGATTTTCATAGTGTTTTTGGCCTTTTTCTAGCTTGATTTTCCATTGTTATTGCTCATCTTTTTGTAGATTTCATCTTAAAATATGTTAGATTCAATTTGGCTGTCATGTGAGTGCATTTGGGCTAGATATGGTAGTATTTGAGCCATTTCATGTATGAAGGAGGACTTCCTCTCCTTATTTCTTTTGTGTAATTTTATATCTTGTCTGTGACTGTGTGGATGTGTATTTCTGGAGATGCTAGATGCTTTACCTGCGGGCACAAATGTTGTGGTATTTTTCTCGTGCGTCTCGACTACGTTTCATTGAGGAGGCCAGTAATCGTATGTTTTTCTTCTCGCAAGATCACTGGCCCCATCTGTGCACGACTACTGATCGTGTGCGGTCTTTGCGCATCACAACGATATTTGAGTGAGGCCAGTCGTCATGCGGATCTTGTATTGCACGATCACAGGTCCCCCTCTCTACTCACGACCATTGGTCGTGCGCAGCTTATTGAGAAATCCAACCCGGGCAGCCTCTTGAAACGCATAAGTATAAATAGCGCGACCACTGATCGTGCGAGGCGTGCGCCTGGCTAATTTCTGCTCTGTCTATAAATATGTCGCTCCGTCTTTTTCAGCAGAGGTCCGCAATTTTCATGTTCCAGTTTGTCATTTTTTTGCGATTTTTAGGGTTCTAAGGGCTACGGATCATCCCCTAAGCTCTCACTACCATCCAGAAGCTCAAAGAAGAAGAAGAGTTCATACGCTCGTCGTAAGCTAGGGATTTAAAGAAAGAGATGTGGACAGTGCAAACCCCTTGAGAAGACGGGTTCATTGGGAGCTTGTGATTGAGGTTCCTCTACCCCAGACGGTAGCCGATGAGTGAGACATTCACGAGTCAACCTCTCTGATAGGAAGAAGGTGGGAGAGAGAGAGAGAGTGATATAGAGAACTAAGAGGAGAAAACTAGGGTTAAGAGGAGGAAATGAGAGAATACCTGATAATCTTGCATAGCCATCCAAGAGGGGGTCCGAGTATTTTTATACCCGGACCAAGGCCGGCCGGCCAAGGGGGCCGACCGGCCCCAATGGGGGTTAAACCGGGTGGGTTAAACCCCCCCCCCCCCCCCCTCCCCCCCGAGCCGTCATTTAGATAGTGGGGGCTGAACCAGTTGGTTCAGCCCCGTTGTTGCCTTCAGACCCCTTGCTTCGTCGTGTGTACTGACGTCCAAAGAAGCGGGCGCCGTCCGGAGGCGTAACATTCCCCACCCCCATCAAGAACCAGCTTGTCCTCAAGGTGGTAGTCAGAGTACAGCTCTCGAAACTCCATCAGATCCACCCAAGTGTTGTGCGCTGCAGTCATATGTTGCCATTTAACCAATACTTCAGGACGGTACTCGGTCCCGCGACGCTTCCACTTGAGCATCAGGACCTCCTCAGGTAACCGTCGTAGTTCGCCCGCAGAAGTAGCCTCAGGCAGAGAAGGACTCGCCTGAATGGAGGCGCCAATCTTCTTCTTCAGCAGGGAAACATGAAACGTCGGATGTATCCGCGACCCCTCGGGTAGTGCTAACGTGTTAGCGACCGGGCCAACCCGGCGAACAATCCGAAAGGGCCCATAGTAACTGGGGGCCAGCTTATGATTCGTCCGCTAGGCGACAGACAACTGCATGTAGGGATGGAACTCTCGGTCTGTGCGATGTTTGTCTGCCTGTGCCTTCATGCGGTCTTGTGCTCCCCGCAGATTCTCCCGTAAGGTAGCAATAGTACGATCACGATCTCAGAGTGCCCTATCAATGGCGGGAAGCGTCGTGCTACCCGGCTCATAGCTGCTCAAGGAGGGCGGTGGCCGGCCATATACGACCTCGAACGGGGTCATTTTGCTGGCGGAGTGGTAGGACGTGTTGTAACAGTACTCGCCCGTTGTAACCAACCTGGCCAAGTACGCGGTTTATCCATGACAAAGCAACGCAAGTATGTCTCCAGCCCTCGATTAAGAACCTCCGCCTGGACATCCGTCTGCGGATGGTGAGTTGTGCTGAATCGCAATGACGTCCCCTTTAAATGAAAGAGTTCTCTCCAGAATGTTCCCACAAAGGTCGGATCCCGATCCGAAATGATCGCTCGTGGTATCCCATGCAACCTGACAATCTCCTGAGCAAAAGTAGCTGCAACTGATGTGTCGGTGTACGGATGGCTCAGGGCGATGAAGTGCCCGTACTTGGATAGCTTATCGACGACCACCAAAATAACGGATTTGCCCTGATACTTGGGTAACCCATCGATGAAATCCATGGAAACGGTGTCCCAGACCAGATGGGGGATCTCCAACGGTGTAAGCAATCCGGCTGGGGAAGTCGTCTCATACTTCTGGCTCTGACATATGTTACACTGTCGAACAAACAACTGAATATCACGCTACATATCCTTCCAGAAGACGTTTGCCCGTGCCCGCTGGAGGGTGCGTAGGAGACCGGCATGGCCACTTGTCGGCGAGGAATGGAACTCATGCATAATAACTGTTCGCCATGCTGACTGAGAAGGAATGACCACACGGTCCCGAAAGTACAACCGGTCATTCCGAAGATGATAACCCAGAACCGTCTCCTGTGCCCGTCGGAGACCGTCCACAATAGGTCGGAGCTCTGAGTCACGCTCCACCTCTTCCTGTATCTTATCAATGGAATCCAGTAGGGGTGTATAAATCTGAGCGAGTGCACCCTCTGGTAAGCGGGATAAAGCATCAACAACTCGATTATCCCGGCCCTGGCGGTAGACAATCTCATAGTCGTACCCCAGAAGTTTGGTGACCCACTTCTGTTGGAGAGGAGAGGAGATTCGTTGTTCCAAGAAGTGCTTCAAACTCTGCTGGTCCGTCTGAATCTTGAAGTGTCGTCCCAGCAAATAAGGTCGCCACAAAGCCACGACGTGAATGACCGTCAACATCTCCTTCTCATAAGTTGACAACCCCAATGTCTGAGGAGCCAACGCCTTGCTGTAGAAGGCGATCGGCCGCCTTCCTGCATCAACACAGCACCCAGACCCACTCCTGACACGTCTGTCTCTACGACGAACTCCTTGGTGAAATCTAGAAGTGCCAAGACTGGCCCAGTCGTCACCGCCCGTATGAGTGCCTGAAAAGCCGCCTCAACCTCATCATGCCATGAAAAAGCGTCCTTTTGTAGTAACCGAGTCAGCGGCCTGACAATCTTGTCGTAGTCCCGCACAAAACGCCGGTAGTAGCCAGTGAGACCTAAGAAGCCCCGCAAGGCTCGTATAGTCTGGGGTCGTGGCCAGGACACCATGCTCTCAATCTTCTGAGGGTCGGCTTTAACCCCTTCAGCCGAGACTAAATGCCCCAAGTACTCCACCTCCTCCTGACCGAAAGAACACTTTGACCGCTTGGCATAGAGCTGATGCTTGCGCAACAAGGAGAAGACTTGTGCAACATGGCTCAAGTGCTCTTCCCAACTAACACTGTAGATGAGGATGTCATCGAAAAAAATCAGCACAAAGTGGCGAAGAAGCGGACGAAAGATCTCATTCATATTAGCCTGGAAGGTGGACGGCCCGCCAGTTAACCTGTTGGCCATCACCAGAAACTCATAGTGACCGTCGTGAGTCCTGAAGGCCGTCTTGTGGATGTCTTCTTCCCGCATGAGGATCTGGTAGTAGCCCGACCGTAGATCAAGCTTGGTGAACCGCGTCCCCCCATGTAGCTCATCCAACAGCTCTTCAATCAATGGAATCAAGAACTTATCCTTTAGGGTGGCGCTATTCAGTGCACGGTAGTTCACACAAAACCGCCACGAACCATCCTTCTTCTTGACCAGAATGATCTGGGCCGAGAATGAGCTCGTGCTGGGTCAGATGTTTCCCACATCAAGCATCTCCCGAACGCTGCGCTCTATCTCAGCCTTTTGCATGTGCGGGTATCGGTATGGCCAGATATTAGTAGGCTCCGCCCCTGCCTTGAGTACGATCTGATGATCCCGAAACCGTGATGACGGGAGTGTACGAGGCACCTGAAAAACGTCAGCATACTGCTCCACAAGGGACTGCATCTGTATGGGCACCTCTGATGGCCCGATCTCATCCGACCTCACCCTCAGAAGTACCGCCATCAAGCTTCCTGCCTTCTCGAGTTGCTGCAGGCTTCGAAGAGATACTTCCTTTACTGGCGAGGATGTGAGACCCTTCAAACAGAACTGTTTCCCATGCTGCAAGAATTCCATCGTCATCTGATCTCAATCAAAAGTGACCCGTCGCAACTGCTACAGCCACTGAACTCTCAGTATCATGTCCGAGCCCCGAATGGGTAAAAGATAGACATATGTGCATCCAATGTACCCCTACGTCTGAAGCTCCACCCCTTTTAGCACACCTTCGCACTGCAACTTACTGCCGTCCTGCACCATAACCTGGAAGGCAGCCCCCGTATCAATCACATGCCCAACTCGCTCCGCCACATCAGGATGAATGAAATTGTGCGTACTCCCACTGTCCACCAGAATAGTCACTTTCTCTTGCCTGATCCTTCCCGCAAGTGGCATAGTGAGTGGGGGAGGGTTACACCCTTCCATAGCATGCGGGGAAACCCCGAACTTGGTCAGATCCAAGTCTCCAGCTGAGATCTCTTCCTCTGGGCTCGGCTCGTCCTCCACATCTTCATGTAACATAAAAACTTGTACCTTCTGGCATTTGTGGCCCGTCGTAAACTTCTCCTCACAGTTAAAGCAGAGTCCCTTTTCTTTCCTTGCTTGTAACTCACCCCACGATAGTCGTGTCATCGTAGGCCGCCCGGCTACCGGTGGATCCCTCCTGACAGTCTCTGGTGTAGTAGGGGGCCGCACTGTAGTCCGGGACCGCTGCCTGTTGAACCGCTCTTCCTAAATGCGGGCCAGACTGATGGCGTGGTTCAAGCTGTCGGGCATGTACGCCTGAACCTCATCTCGTAAGTGTTCCTTCAACCCAGAGAAAAAGCAACTGAGGAGTGTCCTCTCTTCCCAATGCACCCTATTTGCCAATTTTTCGAACTTCGTCCTGTATTTCATCACCGTCCCCTTCTGACGTAACTTTTGCAGGAGGGCCTCAAAGTCCTCAAACTCCAGGGGCCCGAACCGAGCCGTGAACCCTTCGACAAACTCCGCCCACGCCACATAATCCCGTCCCCGCAGTAACCACTGCGTCCACTGAAAACCGTCATCCTCCAAGTGCCAGCTGCACCCACTGTACCTCTGGCACCTCTTGATAGCTTAAAAACAACTCGTCCTTCTGTACCCACTCCAAGGCGTCCCCTCCGTTGTATTGGGGAAAATTCATGTGTGTCAGCTTCGGGGGCATGGACGCCCTTGGTGCGGCTTGCCCTGGCCACCCCGGTCCTTGCCCGTTCCATGCCGGTCGTCTTGGGTCCATGCCCCCAGCGTATGCGCCCGGGTAGCCTTAATGCAGTTGTCCCGGAAACCCTTGATAGGGCTGACCCCCAAACCGAGCGTCGCTCCTCCTCCGGCCACGCCAGCAGCCCGCGACTGGGGAAGGATTCCCCCCATTCCACCGTCGGGAGCAGCCTCCCCGCCTCTGCTGTTCTGGTCGAGGCTGACCCGTGCCCATGGCAGACGACCCGCTCCCTCCGGTGCTCCGTACAAAGCCGATCCGGCCCCAGACTGCGGTCCCCGACCTCCCCATTCCCACGCCGCGCCGCTGCCGCCGATCCCCGTCGACCCGCTTCCCACGCGCATCGGATCGGCCGATCCCGCCGATTCGCCGACGTGCGGAGCCGAGTGTTGTGCTCTGGAACCCTCCGCGGCCGATCCTTGTCCTCCGCCGCTCTCGTCGTGCAACGATGATTTTCCTTTCAGATTTTGTGCGATCAAGGTCTTGAGTTCCTCCATGCTCAGATCGATCCGTTCTTCCAACCGTTGAGTGGACAGCTTCATCTCTTCTTCGATGGCGGTCACCGAATCGATCAATCCGGCGTAGTTTACCTCTAATGTTTCCAAACGATTAGCCTCTTCTTGTCTGCGAGTAGAAACCATGGTGGAGGAAGGAATTCTCTGATACCAAATGATAGGAAGAAGGTGGGAGAGAGAGAGAGATCTAGAGAACTAAGAGGAGAAAACTAGGGTTGAGAGGAGGAAATGAGAGAATACCTGATAATCTTGCATAGCCATCCAAGAGGGTTCGGGTATATTTATACCCGGACCAAGGCCGGCCGGCCGGCCCCAATGGGGGCTGAACCGGCCGAGCCCCAGTGGGGGCTGAACCGGTTGCTTCTGCCCCGTTGTTGCCTTCAGACCCCTTGCTTCGTCGTGTGTACTGACGTCCAAAGAAGCTGGCGCCGTCCGGAGGCGTAACACTCTCCTCTACGAAAGAGTTTCGGACACTGTTTGTATCTCTTTTCTTTTCTCCCGCATACTAGGTTAAGTTGTGATTTTTCTTCTATATTATTAATGGTGGTGAATTGAATGTGTGCAGACATTTATTTTCTTGTTATTAAAGCATGTCTTGCACTTTTCTTTCCTCTGGAGTAGCTTGGGAGGCCTAGCGCCTTATGTTTGTGATTTCTTCATAGTTCGTTCTTGTTGTGTTTCGATTGCGTTGTGGCCCCGTCATCTTAATTGACGCGACCGTTGTGCGAGGCGGAGGTCGGCGACCCACAGAAGAGTGAAGCGGAGGTCGGCGACCCAGCAGAAGAGTGAAGCGGAGGTCGGCGACCCGCAGAGGTGCGAAGCGGTGCAGGAGACCCGCATAGTTAATTTTATTTTCTCGTGAGTTGCCGTTAATCGACCCCCCCCCCCCCCCCCCCCATTTTAGAGACTTCAATCTCAAGTCTCTCTTAAAGTGAAATCAACCTTTTTGTGCTACACCTGAGATCGATACTCGGGGATCACTTCTCGTTTTATTATTACTTGACGACATTATTGGGTGCACTTGCCCTTACCGCTGATTTCCCTAGCCTGTCAGTAACCGCCCTTCAAATTTTTACCTTGTCATCAAGGTCGAGTAGTGATGGTAGCATCCTTTAGTTCAAAGGACTCAATGTCAGTAACTGTAATGTTGTCGTCTTCAGCCTTAAGCAACAAACGCAGTTCTTTATGAGAGTAGGGTTGTTTGCAATGTAAATAATGGCCTTGACGATGGAGTTCGGGGTTGTATTTTTGGGAGAGACGGTGTGTTGGAGGATTTGACTTTGGTGGAGAAACATGAAGCGAGGGTTGGAGCGGCGGTGTCAACAGGATCTATTGCGCGAGAGCTTCATATGGTTGCAAAGAAAGGGCATGTGCCTAGTTGAGTGGTCTGGCATACGAATGCGACTTGGAGGTTGAAATATTGTAGGGATTTGAGCATGGGGTGTCGTGGTAATCACTGCTTCCATAAAGCCGTCTTGTTGGATAACAACAGTAAGATTGTGAGGTGTAGAGTGTGCGGGGGAGGGGGGGGGGGAGGGGGCACAAATGTGAGGTTGTAATCCATACATGAAGTAACCGAGGTAGGGGCCATGGATAGGCCAGCCACGTGATATACAACTTCACAAAATCATCATTGTATGCCTCTGTCTAATTGACTTGTTGCACTGCACAGAGATGGTTGAAGGCATTTCCGGGGCAGCATAGACCATCATAATGGGAATTTTCCACAAGGAGCATCCAAGAGAGCAGGTCTAAACTGTCGAACATGATCACCTCCATCTGTCGGGGTGCCATGTGTGGGGTAATTAATGGTGTTGGAGATCCAACATAAGGGTCTGATGAGTTGCCTTGGACCCGACAAATCGACGAATGCGGAATTGGTGGTCTGAGATGGGGGAGCTTTGTTGGCATCTAGGTGGCCTTGCAGGAGGATCCGGAGGATGTCATTTAAGGCGAATTTCACTACATCCATGTGTGAGAAGAGATTACCCAAAGAATGCTCCACCGCATCATGGTGATTTGTCATGGCACGCGTTAATGGAATCCAAAATCAAGAGGGAGGTGGAAGCAGAAAACACACATGGAGGCCTTGCCAGGAGGCATGCACGCTTACAGAGGAGGTGTGGGTGGCTGAGTTGCAGCATTGAGGCGGTTTGCCACTGCGTGGGAAGGCTGAGAACGTTGTGGGGATCAACAAGACGAATAGTTGAGGTGGGTGGTGCTGGTAGCATGAATAGGCATTGGAATCATGTGTTGGGAGCCACTAGCCGCATGTGGTCGTGCGTACAGAACAAAGTGTGGGTTGACGTTGGTGGGTTTGCAATTTCTATAATATTTGAGGAGAGCGGGTCGGATGCCTGAAGAACTTTGCGCATGTTCGTGTGGTCGTTGATTGTGCGCATCATAACGTTGTGCTTCAGGGATTAGGCCGCTAGCACGTTAGGCTGGAAAACCGATGGGAGATGGAGGAAGCTAACTATCATTGAATTGGGAGAATGGTTCGATCGTCAGCGGATGGGCACTTGAGGCACGGGAGAATGTTGGACTGTGGAATGCCTTTGACCTAGACTTTCACAATCTCTCTAAGGCACCACACCCCTCCTTATATAGGAGGGGGGAAATAAAATCAAAATTTGTCACAAAATCGTATCATATACACTCTTATCATCCAACGTTTCCTATTCCAGGTTTCTTTCTCCATATCATCGTCACAATATAAACAAGTTTTGAGCATTTTCGAGCATACTTTGGTGCATTTGGTAGTGTCCCAGATTGTTTTATCTAAAATTAAAAGAAAATGTTTTAGTAAGTTTTGGAAATGACTTTCTTAGAGTTTTCGAGAGTTCTCATACTCCAAAGCATTTCATGTACCGATACGTAAGGTCATTGCAAGTATTTGAGCTTCCTAATACATAAATATGTACCCTCTATAGACATGCATATGTACTCGGAATTCAAATTCCACAAATCTCCTCAAAATTTCCCCTATGGTGTTGATTTCATTTTCATGCAGAGGTTGAAAAAATCATAATAATCTAGCGCATGATTTCTATCTACAAGCAAATGAGCAACAAGTCTTTTGTACCTTTTCAAATGCATTTGTGAGTGTTTCTAGCAACTTTATATTTGTTCTCTGCTGCAAGCTACAGTCAGTTTATGTATCTCCGTTTGTTACTTTGAAATCTAAAACAAATCCAAATAGAGAAATTTTTAACCTTTCGGTTGAAGCAAATCACATGTATTTTGTGCTATATTGGAATTAAATTTAGCCCATCTGTTATAGAACTTTTAGTCTAATATAACATGCAAGGATTATAAAACTGTAAAACGTTTTAAAGCATGATAGAAGCAAAATTTACACAAAACAAGCACACTGATATTTAGTTACATTTTTCAATTAACATTTTACTGCATTGTTTCTTTTCAGGGTGCCATTGTCATAGGGAAACATGCGGATTTTGTGGTTTGGGATCCTGATGTGCAATTCGAGCTTGACGAAAACTATGAAGTTTTTCTGAAGCACCCGGTAAGATGCTATATTTAGTTAACAATTTCATTATTAGTTTCTATTATGTAATCCCCTCGCCTTCCCCACCAGCCCAATCCCCCCTCCAGAAACAAAGTTATCCCAGAACAATATGCACTTTTTGACACAGACTTTGACCCTCTTTGAGGGATCACTCAAAATAAAGCCTCATTTGGGAGAGCGTGTTGCTGGCTCTAGTGAGAAATGAAGCTTGCACCGAAGATTTTGGCCTTTCTCACCGCACCGGAAAAATGATGACTTTCACCGGAGCTAAAGTAGTGTTTTTGTATGAACGATTAGGTTTAACAATGCAAGAAAGGAATTTAACCGAAGTTAAACAGCCTACTAGATAAGAAAAAACAAGTACATACGTTCTCCAGCCCATCATAGAAATGATAAATCGTGTCTTTTATTATAGTTAGTCATAAATTCATTCGGTCTTTGTTATGCATGGGAATATATTAATATTGTGAAGGAGAATTTCAAGTTGAGAACATCATCTTTAGCGTTGCCACAACTGTTTGGGTCTAGCTTATATATCCTTATATTCCACTTGTTTCCGCTGAGATTTTACGGTGATGCAAGATGGATTAAGCCTGTTAAGGAAAAATGAGAAATCCCAATAGAAAAAGCCCATTATTTGAGTTCATGTACATTCTCTTTAATCCCACATATAGGATTGAAGTTTTCTACTCCCCCCTCTTCCTATATATATATGTATGCTTACATGTACAACTGTACAAGTAATAATACAAGTGTGAGAAATTAATAAAATTTGAATTATTTTTCTCTCTTGGCTTTTCTTTACATGGTATCAGAGCCACTCGATCAACCTGGGTGGATAGTGTTTTTTTCTAACCGCATCCTGTTCTCCCTTGACGGTTAGCCTCTTCTAACCGCAGGTTTTCTATCCGCACCTTGCGGCCTCCTTGCTGTGCAGACTCTAGATTTTTATCCGCTAGTTTCTCCCTCCCATGGTTCCACCCCTCTTTTACCCACTCCTTTCTGGCTTTACAACTCTTCTTCTCTGGACAGTGGGGCCCGCTTTCCCCTTCTCTGTTGCGGTCTGCTTTGTGGGGCTTCTTTATCGCCTCAGTCCGTTGTCGTCTCTTCTCGCCTTGCCGCTGCGGTTTGCCTCTGTCCGCCGCGATCTCTAGTCAGCCCGCTGCGATTGTTCTCTAACCACTGCGGGCTCTCAGATCGTCTGCCTCCCGCGGACTCTCCCTTCTCGGCTGCTCTCTCATGTTGCCCTCTTCTATTCGCCAGGCCGAGCAGTATCCTTCCCCGACCTCTGTCGTCGCGTGCTCGTCTAACTGTTGCCTGCTGCGATCTCCTCTAGCCGCTGCGAGCTCATCTTGTTGAGAGCTCTGCCCGTTGTGAGCCTCTTTGCGGTCTGTCCTCTTCTGTTTGTCAGACCACTTTCCTCTCTCTTGCCGCTATGGATTGAACAACTGCCTCTTATCTTCCTGCTCGTGTCGTTGTTCCTTCTCCTGAAGTTCGTGATCAACTTAGGATCACCACCTTCTCTCTCAACGGGAAACATAATTTTATGGAATGGGTGATTCTGTTCGTCGTGTTCTCCGGACCAAAGGTCTTCATCATCTTACTCGGGATGCTCCTACTGTCCCCACTGATGAATGGATCTGTGATGACGGTCGGGTCCAATCTTGTATCCTCAACTCCATGGACACCGAGCCCTACCGCATGACCATGTTTCATGAGATGGCCAAGGCGATGTGGGAGGAGCTTACTCCCACTACTCTGGCAAAGACAACTTACTGCATTTATTTGATATCATCTATGCGCTTCAAACACTGGATCCCGACACAACAGGCGATTTGACCTCCTTCGTTGTCAAGGCCAAAACTCTGGTGGAGGCCTTGATACAACATCAGCCGCCCTCCACGGATCTCCCTATGCAACGGGCACAAAAGGAAGCTGTTGAGATTGCTATGATGATGACCCGTGTTCCTCCCCATATTCACAATGTCATAGCTTAGATTCTTTCCTCCTCTACAACGTCGTCGTTGTCTGATGTATGCTCTATGCTGCTCAAGGTTACACCATCATCTGATGTTCCAAGAAGTTTCTCTCCAGCAGCCCCTTTTACCTACTCCTCTAGCTCATGGCTCTTTTCATCTCGAGGAGGTCGCCACACGTCTCGGGAACGAGGACGTGCTGGACGTTCTGTTTTTAAATGTACTTAATGTGGTTGAGAAAGTCATCTTGAAGCTACCTGCTACCGCAAGCATGGCCTACCTCCACACCTTACTACTACTACAGCTTCTCCCCCACCCACTGGTGCCACTCCGCAGGATCCTGACGCTTCTACCCGACAAGACATCAACACTCTTCGCACCCAGCTTCAACAGCTCCAAGGCGTTATCAGTCGCTCGTCTGGCTCTGTTGCGTCTTTTTCCACTGAAGGTATATCCCGTCTCTCACATAGCCCCCACTAGATTGTGCACTCGGGTGTTACTCACCACATTACTTCCCAGAAATCACCTCAGTACATACAGTCTGCCTATCCCAAGTTCATCACTGTAGCAAATGGCGACACCACTCTTGGCTCTAGTGTTGTTGATCTTCGGCTTACCCCCACTCTTCCTCTATCCTCGGTTATTCATGTTTCGGGGTCCCCCTTCAATCTCTTATCAGTTAGTCGCCTTACTCAGGAGCTTGATTGTTGTATAACCTTTTCTCTTTCCTCATTTGTTGTGCAGGATCGCAGAATGCGGAATACCATTGGTAAAGGACGGATGTCGAATGAGCTTTATCTCTTGGATGTTCCACCTACCATTCTCTCTGCAGTCTCCACTATTGATTGGCATCGCCGCCTTGGGCGTGCTCCCCTCCCGATTCTCAAGAAGGCTCTTCCTGATGTCTCATTGCAAGAGTTTACTTGTGAATCATGTATCTATGACAAACAACATCGTACTTCTTTCCTTCCTACATATACTCAGAGTGATATTCGTTTCTCTTTAGTGCATTCTGATATCTGGGGATCCTATAAAATCCCTACTGTTTTTAGATATCGTTACTTTGTTACCTTTATTGATGATTACTCGCGTCTCACCTGGTTATATCAACTTCATTATCATACTGAACTGACATCTGTTTTTTATACTTTTCTTACTGAGACGCGTACGCAATTCTCGACTACGTTAAAAATCATTCGCACGAACAATGCTCATGAATATACTAGTCGCACCTTCTCAAATTTATGCACCGAATTTAGCATTATACATCAAACCTCGTGTGCTTATACCCCCCCCCCCAACAAAATGGTGTGGCCGGGAGGAAAAATCGTCACTTCTTTGATGTCGCCCGGTCATTCATGTTTCAAATGCAGGTTCCCATAGAATACTGGAATTTCGCGGTTTCTACTGCATGTCATCTCATCAACGACATGTCCTCCTCCGTGCTCGACTTCGCATCTCCGTTTAGTCTTCTCTCTCCTTCTAAGCCTCTGTTCTCCCTCACACCTCGTGTATTTGGTTGTGTATGTTATGTTCACATTCTTGGTCCACCTACTGACAAGCTCGTTGCTCGTGCCACCAAATGTATGGTCGTTGGCTACTCCCGCACTCAGAAATATTATGTCTTCTACTCTCCTACCGATGACAAGCTAATCGTTCTGACGGATATAACCTTTCTTGAGGATCAATCATTCCACTCCTCTCCTTCCACACCGTCTCTACCTCTCCCTGTCACTCGTCCTGTTGTCCCTGTCACGACTCTGTCTCTCCCACCTCTTCCTTCACCGCTCCCGGCGTCTGCTCTACCTCCACCACCTCTTCATGTATATTCTTGTCGTTCGTCCAAGACTGATCCCCTAAGGTCAAGGTTGTCAGGATCAAGATCCTAGATGAGATTGTTTCGAGGTTGGATTGAATCAGATGGTAGGATTGAATCGATGATCGCTTTATAAAATCAGGATCGATTTACAAAATCAGTATCGTAGGATCGTAAGATCCTATGATCCGTATCGCGGTCCTGACAACCATGCCTAAGGAAGCTCCCTTCAACCAATGCCATCCCGCGGCCCGCTGATCCTGCATCAACCTCTACGGTTCATCTCTTGGCAAATTATGCATCTCTACATCGCCACTCCTAAAATTTGTCATCTATCTTTCCTCTATTTTTATTCCTAACTCTGTGCAAGAAACTCTTCAACACTCGGGGTGGCAAGAGGCCATGAATGACAAAATGACCGTCCTCTGGGCTAACCAGATCTGAGATCTGGTTCCTCTTCCCCCCGGTCAGTCCTGTGTCAGTTGCAAGTGGGTCTTTGTTATGAAACATGTTGCAAATGAGACTGTTGACCGCTTAAAAGCTCGCCTCGTGTCCCAGGGATTCACTCAGCAACAAGGCCTTGATTATGATGAAACCTTCTCCTCGGTTGTCAAGTTAAATACCGTTCAGGTCCTGATCTCCTTGGTCGTGCATCGTCAGTTGCCCTTACATCAGTTAGATATTAAAAACGCTTTTCTCAATGTTGATATGCAAGAAACAGTTTATATGCATCAATCTCTCGGGTTTGAGACTACGGGGGAGTCTCGTGTATGTCATCTCTGGAAGTCTACATATGGTTTCAAACAGTCCCCTTGTGCTTGGTTTGAAAAATTTAGTAAGGTGGTTCGAGACGTTGGGTTTACACGGAGCTCGGCTGACTTCTCCCTCTTCACCCATCATCAACCAACAGACACTGTGATTCTCCTTGTGTATGTTGATGATATTCTAATTACAGGAGACGACTCCAAATTGATACAACAAATCAAGTAACATTTAAACTCAACATTTCAGAAGAAAGACCTGAGAAATCTTCGATACTTCCTTGGGTTTGAGGTCGCAAGACGACCTGATGAACTTGTTCTATTCCAACGGAAGTACTGTATTAATCTTCTTCAAGATGTTAGCTACTCAGGGTACAAACCCGCTGACACCCCTATTGATGTAAATCACAAGCTCTCTGCACATGGTTCTGATTCCGACCCACTGCTTACAAATTCAAAGTAATATCGACGCTTGGTGGGGAAGTTGATTTATCTTACGGTTACACGACCTGATATCTCATATGTTGTGGGGGTTGAGTCGTTTTATGCATGCTCCTCGGACATCGCATCTCCAAGTCGTCGAGCCCATTCTCAGATATTTGAAGACTACTTTGGGACAAGTACTCGTTTATAAATCATCTACCTCTCTATCTCTTGTTGCATATTCTGACGCCGACTATGCGGGTTCTCTTGATGATAGGCGTTTCACAACTGGTTTTTGTACATACTTCGATGAACACCTTATTACCTGACGTAGCAAGAAGCAGACTGTCGTTGCTCGCTCGTCTGCTGAAGCCGAATACCGTGCTATGACAGCTGTTGTATCTGAGCCAACCTGGCTTGAAAGTCTTTTAAATGATTTGTGAGTCAAACTCTCAACTTTGGCAACCTTGTTCTGTTTGTGACAGTCAAGCAGCCATACATATTGCCAAGAATCTTGTATTCCATGAATGAACCAAGTATATTGAAGTTGACTGTCACTTCATTCGGGAAAAAGTTCAATCAAAGAAGTTAGAATTAGAGCACGTTCCTGCTACAGTGCAAGTTGCTGACATTTTAACTAAAGCCCTTTCTCGACCTCTATATCATCATTTCTTATCCAAATTTGGCGCCTACAACTTGTATGCTCCAGCTTGTGGGGAAGTGTTAAGGAAAAGTGAGAATGCCCAATAGGAAAAGCCCATTCTTTAAGCCCATGTACATTCTCTTTAGTCCCACATCATAGGATTGAAGTTTTCTTTTCCTCTCTTTTCCATATATATATATATATATATATATATATATATATATATATATGTATACTTACATGTACAATTAATAATACAAGTTTAGGAAATTAATAAAATTTGGATTATTTTTCTCTCTTAGCTTTTCTTTACAAAGTCAATTCTTTGTAATTAGCATGCTTTTTTCGTAACTACTACCTAGTGCATCTCCACTAATCTTTCTTGTCTAATTGATGTATTTTCAACCAAATTGTACATTTTCAAGCCATCTAATCTTTTAGTTGCCCCATCCTTCAATGTACATCTAAAACCATCTAAGTCTATAGTGAATGCTACTTCATTTGAACTTTTAGTACAATCACATTCAACTCATTCTCTTTGGCTTCACATTTTTCAGTTAACAATTCAACTCCTCATTTCCTAATCATCTGAATTAGCTATCAGTGACTTTTAGATGCTCAGCTCTCAGATCCAGAGCATAATTAGCCTAATTGTTGTTTTATAAAATGTATTTTTTTAAGTCTTCAAGATAACCTTTTTTGCAATATACTTGGGGCACATTCTAAGTTTAATTACCTAGATTCAATCACGGAAGTCAGATCATCATTCTTCTATATAATAGATCGATAATAGTTTAATCACACCTAAATATTCTAATTATAATGATTTATAATTATCATATGATACCCAATAAAACTGCATTACATATGTGATGGGCTCAGGACAAGGATGCCGCGGTCGTACAAGTAATAAATAAAACGGGATTAGGATCCCTAAGTATCGAACCCACGTGGAACATGACGGAGTGGAGTAATCTTTTGAGAAAGACTTGAGATAGAAGTCCTGGAGGAAAGTGTTTGTCGTAAATCGAGTGGTTTGCTAACTATTGCAATGAAAGAAAACAAAACTAAAATATGGGTCGCCTTCACCGCTTCTTTCCTCTGTGGGTCGCAAGCACCGCTTCGCACTTCCGTTGGTCGCCTTCCTCCGCTTCGCACTACGTTGCACCTTGCACTTGCAAAGGCCACCTTGCTCTCACACGCTCACGTGTTCGCTTCTAAGTTCTAACTCAACAAAGTCGCAACAAGCTCACAAACTCAGCACAAATACAAAGGCATATAATCATCGTGTAGAAAGGAGAAATGAAATAGAAGGTGCAAATATATTCATCCTCATAGGGGCATTAAATAGGAACTACAACATGACACCCAACACCGATAGGCGGTGTGGGACTAAACTCAATAACAGTAAAATATTGCATATATAATAACTCTAACACTCTCCCTCAAGCTTGAACACAACATAAAACGGAAGGTACAAGAAGGTTGACAACGTGTGACAAAACAACAGCCATCGAGGCCCAACCGCGTGTCACCGGGAATACTTCAACCGGGCAAGAGCCACACGACGTTGGTCCACAAAACCGACCATGACCACGCTGGATACACTCGGAGCGGAAACTAGGTCAACCACGAAAGACCAAACCAACCCTACCAAATCCAGAGAAAACAACGAGGAGACACAAACAACATACGAGATCAACCTGGGGGGCATGTGTGATTGAGGCAGGAGTCGGGAAAGAGGCATCCGATTCGTCGTTATCACAAACACTCCCCCTCACGTGGAATACGTGCATGAAGGCATAGACTATGCCTTGAGGTCGTGACGTACACTCCCCCTCACGTAGACCACGTGCACGTGTGGGACCCTCGTCGGGTACATGAACCCAGATCACGTGAAAGATGGGGCCGAAATCGTAAAGAGACCACACTAACACACCATAACAACAAGAAAACTTAAAGAGAAAAAAAAACAGTAACATTAAACCCTAAACGGGGCCGGAGACGAAGCAGCGCAGAGCAGCAGCGGCAGACGGATAAGAAGCAGCTGCAGCTGGCCGGAGAAGCAGCGGCAGAGCAGCATCCATGCCGGAGAAGAAGAGAGCTGCAGCGGGTGCAGACAGAAGTCGGAGAAGAAGCAGTGGCAGCAGCAGGCCGGAGAAGAAGAAGCGGTTGCAGCAGCAGGTCGGAGAAGAAGAAGAAGCGGCAGAGGAGCAGGCCGGAGAAGATGAGTAGCGGCAAGAGGCGCTGCTGGCTAGAAGAAGGCCGGGCCGGAGAAGATGAAGTAGCAGTAACACCGTCGGAGGAGAAGAAGACAAGCCGGAGAAGCAGAGCAGTCGAGCCGTCGATGTCGCAGGCAGCGCACAGCAGCGGCGGAAGCAGCGGATGGCGACGTCGGGAGAAGAATCCGTCGGGAGAGTTGTACAGGGTGAATGTCCCGCTCCCGTCTCCGGAATCAAGGGCCGATCCCATAGACGGGAGCAGGGGGTGAGAAGCGCCCGTCGAGCCCTAGCAGGCGAGCGGAAGCGGAAGCACGGGTCGGGGGGGGGGAGAAAAGTGCGGAAGCGGGTGAACAAATTTTATTTAGGTCTTCAGAACGTTCGCTCTGATACCATGTAGAAAGGAGAAATGAAATAGAAGGTGCAAATATATTCATCCTCATTGGGGCATTAAATAGGAACTACAACATGACACCCAACACCGATAGGCGGTGTGGGACTAAACTCAATAACAATAAAATATTGCATATATAATAACTCTAATAACACATCACAAGAGCACAACATCCAAATATCAAAACACAAGCTTATGAAGAAAAAACAACATGAATTACAATATCTACTCCATACCATCCACAATAGAAAATGTAATTATGAACATCTACACCCAATGGTCATGGTTTGTTGATGTTTTAGAAAACATCTCAATAAAGCTTATGAATATTCCTAATGGGAAAGATGAGATACAAATTACACTCCTTGATACGGAGGGGACGAAAGAATCTTCCTTCGGATTGTAGGAGTGCCCGGCTTGATCCTCTAGCTCCACAAATCCTCCTTGGCTGCTTCCACTATACGGGAGAAGATGTCGCCTTCTCCTAGTCGCATCTTCTCCCTGGGTTTGTCCACCTCTACGTCGAGTGCTTTGGGTTTAGATCTCCAATGGAAGCTTGGAAATCAACTCCTTTCACCTTTGGAATGCTTGGGGAGGTAGGAGAAGACCTAGGGACGAAACCATAGAGCTTAGGAATGAAAAATATCTAAAAACAGCTCTCCCGGGTGAACGGTTCGGCCAAAATCGCGAGCAGATTTTATGTAGAAGAAACATGCGCGCGCGCGTGCTTGAAAAAATGCGTGCATCAAAATCCCCACAGGTAAATATGCTTAATACTATGAATACGAGAGAATGAACATAACATCCCTCGAACGCGCACGAAAATTCACACCTGCAGCAAAAATACATCCACACCACCCAAACATGCAAATAATATGAATAAGAGTACTTTACAAACATATATAACACAAAATAAGATGAGAGCAATATGAAATGCGCGCATCAATATGCTTAGCATTTGTTTCTATTTTTAAGCCATTAATCTTCTCTAACATTTTATCAATTTATATCTAGAATATCAAATCATTGTCAATCTTTGAGGTTGTTGTCATCCTATTACAATTGAAAACCTTTCTTGGCTACTCTAATTATTTTAAAAGCAGGCAACTGCCAATCATACCTATGTTTAATGCTGCACCTGTGAGACACATCGTCTTTAATTGTCTTTAATATAAAACAGTTCTCATACCTGGATCATTTCGCCATTAATTAGAGAGAATGTATAGTTATTGCGCTAGATTATTGTATTTTTAAAGACTCTACTCACCTTTTTTTCACTATGTTTTTTAGAATATATCAGCCTACATGGGGAGGAGACTTTCAGGGAAAGTGCTGGACACTTTTGTGAGAGGAAATCTTGTGTACAGTGATGGAAGGCATTCCCCAAGAGCCTGTGGGGAAACAATTCTTCCCAAGTAGACGGCAGGAACTAAATGCAGTTGTTGAAGTTCTAGTCACTGAAGAATAAAGTAGAGCAGGAAAGCAGAATCATGCGTCATAGATTTCCTTTACTGCCATTTGGGGGAGATAAACCTACAAATTAGTTGATTAAATAAAATGAATTATTAGTTTTTAACTCTTCCCCTTTTCATTCTTCATCCATGGTATATTTAAACATCTCATAAATACGCACGCGCCCCCAAACAAGCACACGTACGAGCAGCCTGGCATGGAGGTAGCGTGCGGTGACATCGGACCTCCAACATCACTTGATACCCTCGGTTGATATTTTTTGCACTAGAGGAAGTCGAGCGAGGCTGGAGGTCTGATAATCACCGCACGCTATGGGCAGGATAAGCCTGGTGACAGGAAAATTGGGACGTTGCGTGAGGCTGGGTAAATTTATTGTGCTTGAGTACAAAAACCAAAAATCATGAGCAACTATCACAAGAGCACCCACTAGCAGAATTATAGTGCTAACAAGAATCTAGGATCCAACAAGATTTGGGTGTCTAAGAAAAAGTAATCTCTCTTGTGTGAATGTCTAAAGGCAATCAAACTCTCATTTGGTATTTGGACAATGAACGCTGACAACCCAGGGCGGTCGGCGTCTGCCGAGCCCGCAGCCGCCCTCTACCGCACTATGAATCGCGGCGCTGGATCGAGATGGAGAGTCGGACGGATGGGAACGGCATGATGCAGATTTTTAAATAATAATAATGATCATGACCGTCTGATGAGATCCAACATCGGATGAGAAAACCAGTTCTCCCATAAAATTTTTACCTACACACACGCGCATATATGTATGCATATATATAGATATGTATATATGTATATATATATATGAGAGATCATATGCGGGCGTACGGGCAAGGGTCAAAATGACCTCAAATTGAAAATTGATCAACATGAAAGTTGTAGATCTTGGCGAGGCGAACAACTTTCAGGTTGATCACTTTTTGATTTGGAGTCGTCTTGGCCCTCGATTTGTGCCCCGAAATCTGGGGCGGCGAGATCGCTACTGTAGCACTCTCGCCGCCCTAGATTTTGCGGCCCAAATCGAGGGCCAAGACGGCTCCAAATCAAAAGGTGATCATCATGAAAGTTGTTTGTTTCGTCGAGATCTACAACTTTCATGTGATCACTTTTCGATTTGAAACCATCTTGGCCCTCAAAATGCTCTGCACGTACGCCCGCACGCAAGCTTGCCCGCACTTGATCTCCCTATATATATATATATATTGAAAGTCCACCTATTGTCAACTACCTTCACCTATGGGGGGGAATAGGTGACGTGCAACGTTTTTGCGGAATTAAAATTGTACCTGCACAAGAAAACAAAACAGCACAGAAGGGACACAAGCAAATTATAGTGGTTCCCCGATTTGGGTACATCCACTTTCCCCCTTCGACCTATCTCACAACCAGGGACGACTCGGTCACTTCACCAACAGGATTGAAATCCAATCCTTGCACTAACGGAAGGAACCCTTCCACACGTAGGAGACAACACTCCCACAACACGGGTTGCACCAAACCCTCACAACTAGGAACCAACGTTCCTTTACAACAAAAATGAAATTAGAATGTACAAGAGATACAAACAACTTTTGGAGACTAAGGTGTCCCTCTTTGTTCGATGACGTGTTCTTGAAGTCAACGAAGAGTCCACAACCCTAGATCTCTCTTGGAGAGAATCTCCCCGAAACCGGCGGCGGCAAGAAGGGCGGCGGCTCGGTTCTCGGGATCGGCGGCGACGACGGTGTGTGGCTGCTGCACTTTGGAGATTCAATCTTCGTAGCAAAGCTAGCAAGGTCTACCAACGGTCACACTAGGATCGATCGTCTCGATCGATTCGGAAGGGGAAGGTTTTCCCGATCAACGAATCAAGAGACAAAGGATCTCTGGTTAGACGCGTGAGACGCTACGCTTGGCTAAGCTTCTGTCGCCGGAAGATCTGGAAGAATCACGATCAAACGGCCGGCGATCGACTAGCACGAGCGGCGACGGCGGCGGAGCAGGTATCGCAATCTAGGTCAAGGTCGGCGGCTCGGCTTTCTTTTTCTGTTCAAAAATACGCGTGTATTTATACAGTAGAATACACCTTTATGACCGTTGTGGGTCCCACCAGAAGAAATCCTAATATCGGTTCAAAACAGCGCCTTAACATTTGATCCGGTCCAGCGGGATCCAGAAAATCGTCTAAGGCAAAATCGGCGAGAATCGAAAGTGATTCTCGTCGAATCGGCGAGAATCGAAGGTGATTCTCGTCGATTCGGCGAGAATCAAAGGTGATTCTCGTCGATTTTGACTTATTGGCACGCTCTGATTTAGCCGGATAGAGACGGCGAGAATCAGCAAGTGATTCTCACCAGCAAGTGATTCTCACCGAATCGGCGAGAATCACTTGGTGATTCTCGTCGATTAACACTTAGATGATTTTTCGTCTTTCCGCCCATGAGCTGCTCTTTGACTCATCCTTGCTCCTTGTCTGCTCTTGCATAATCACAGCCCTGTACTTGAAAGTAAGTACACTCCAATAGAGAGAGTACACGTAGGCCAACACACTGATCTGCTCAACGAGGGATTACGTCGTGCAGACCCGTGTATATTGACCTACTGCACCCTGACATTGGTGTGCACTTAGCGTGGAATAACTGCAAGCACAACTTGAAATATTTTATCAAATACATTGTCTATTTACCTTAGCTTGTTCAGGGGTTTCTTCAAATCAGGTACGTTGTGGATACAATACCCAACAATCTCCCCCTATTTGAAGAAGCCTAAACCCTACAAGCTAAGGTGAATAGAGCGTATGAGAATGAAAATCATAAACTTGAAATTGAGTTGAGAGAGATATTCATTACCAATACCAATTACTTGAGAGCAAACTTGGAGCCACCTTAGCCAACTTGGAGCCACCTTAGCCTTAGCCGAGAGGGTAATCTCCCCCTTTTCGGCTTCTGCAAATCTGTGTCTGTTGCATTTGACCCCTTGCTCCCCCTCAGTTCTTGCACCTGTGCTCACACTTGAGTTCCTGGCAGAGGCTCCCCCTAGAGGCACGAGCCTGGAGCTTCTGTAGTCTTCATTCCTCATAGTTTAGCATCCCTAATTCAGTTTTGAAAAGACTGAACTTGGCTTCGTCTAAGGGCTTTGTGAAAATATCTGCAATCTGCTTGTCCGTGGGGACATAACAGAGAGAGATATCCTTGTTCTCCACGTGCTCCCGAATGAAGTGGTAGCGCACTTCAATATGCTTCGTTCTGCTGTGCGATACCGGATTGTTGGCAATTGCAATTGCACTGGAGGAGTCGCAGTACATTGGTACTTCCTTTAACTGAAGGTCGTAGTCGGCTAACTGGTTTCTGATCCATAGGAGTTGTGCGCAACAGCTGCCTGCCGAGATGTACTCAGACTCTGCTGTGGAGGTAGCTACACAATTCTGCTTCTTGCTGTTCCATGAGATAAGCCTTCTTCCGAGGAATTGACACGTCCCGGAAGTGCTTTTCCTGTCATCCCTACTCCCTGCAAAACCAGCATCTGAAAAACCTATTAGCTCGACATCATTGTTTCTCGGGTACCACAAGCCAAGATTGGGAGTACCTTTAAGGTATCTTAGAATTCGCTTTGCAGCGACATAGTGAGATTCCTTAGTGTTCACCTGATATCTGGCACAGACACATGTGGAGAACATGATATCCGGTCTACTGGCAGTAAGGTAGAGCAGGGATCCAATGATGCTTCTGTATTTGGTTTCATCGAAAGGTTTACCTTTCTCATCCTTATCCAGAGACATAGTGGATCTCATTGGAGTCCTCATAGAGGTTGCATTCTCCATACCGAATTTCTTGAGGAGTTCATTTGTGAACTTCGTCTGAGAGATGAAGATTTCATCCTCAGACTGTTTCACTTGAAGTCCCAAGAAATACTTTAGCTCTCTCATACTGCTCATTTCAAATTTTCCTTGCATAAGTTTAGAAAACTTTTTGCAAAGATTGTTGTCCGTTGAGCCGAATATAATGTCATCGACATAATTTGTACCAGCAAAATCTTGCCTTTGACTTCCCTGAGAAACAATGTCTTATCTATTTTACCTCTAGAGAACTTATTCTCAAGAAGAAAACTAGATAAAGTCTCATACCAAGCTCGTGGAGCTTGTTTTAAACCATATATAGTTTTATTAAGAAAATATACATGATTGGGATAAGTAGGATTGACAAAACCTGGGGGTTGAGCGACGTATACTTCCTCTTTCAGGTCTCCGTTCAAGAATGTTGATTTCACATCCATTTGATAGACTGTGAATCCTTTGTGCGAAGCATACGCCAGGAACAATCTGATTGCCTCGAGCCTTGCCACTGGTGCAAAGGTCTGGTCGAAGTCAATCCCCTCCTCCTGTCTGTAACCTTGAGCCACCAGCCTGGCCTTGTTCTTTATGATGACACCATGTTCATCCAGTTTGTTTTTGAAGATCCACTTGGTGCCAATCACATTCTGCTTGTGTGGTCTGGGAACCAGCGTCCAAACGTTGCATCGTTCGAATTGATGTAGTTCATCTTGCATGGCCAAAATCCATGCCGCATCTTTGTTCGCCTCGTCGAACTTCTTTGGCTCAACCTGTGACAGGAAGCTAAGATGCAAAATCTCGTTAATAGTACCTCTTCGAGTTCTGACACCGTCACGAGGATCTCCGATGATCTGATCTCTAGGATGATCACTCACGTGTCGGAGCTCTAGAAGTCTGGCGTCTGGAGCTTCGACTACTTCTTGGGTTCTCCTTCTTCTAAGAGATTTGTTCCATTTTGATCTTCAACATTCCCAGTTGACGTTGAGGTGGAAACTTTGACGTACTTAGGAGTTTCATCTTTAACGGTCTCATCGAGACACAGCTGTTCAAGTCGTGCACCTGCATCTTCAAGAATACCGCTGGAAGAATTGTTGTTAAGCAAACTTCCTTCATCAAATACAACATTAATTGATTCTTCTACCACTAGGGTTTTCTTATTGAAGACGCTATATGTCCGACTGTGGGAACTATAGCCCATGAATATGCCTTCGAAGTATTTTTCACCAAATTTAGTACGCGGGTACTTCCCATTATTCAGTACATAGCATCTGCAACCAAAGATCCTCAAGCAGGACATGGTTGGTTTCCTGCCTCTCAGTAGCTCATAAGGCGTCTTACGATGATGCTTGTTGATCAATGCTCGGTTTTGTACATGACAAGCTGTATTGACCGCCTCTGCCCAGAAGTATTCTGGGAGAGAAGCGTCATTCAACATTGTCGTGCAGGCTTCAATGAGAGTTCTATTTCTCCTCTCCGCAACTCCATTTTGTTGAGGAGTGCGCGGGGAGGAAAACTCATGAAAGATACCTTGTTCTTCACAAAACTCTGTCATAGCACCAGATTCGAATTCTGTTCCATGGTCACTTCTGATTTTGACCACTGAGCAGTTAAATTCGTTCTGAATCTGCTTGACAAAACTAGTGAAGATGTCAAACGTATCCGACTTTCGTTTTAAGAAGAACACACATGTAAACCGAGAATGATCATCAACTATCACTAGCGTATAGGACTTGCCTCCCAAGCTATGAACTTGCATTGGACCAAATAAGTCCATATGTAGAAGGTAAAGACATCGGGAAGAGTCTTTGTCTGCAATGCTCTTAAAGGTAGCCCGAGTCTGTTTGTCCATCTGGCATGCAGGACAGGGGCTATCTTTGATGCACTTGATAACGGGAGCATCCCTTACTAAGTTTTTAGAAAACAGCATACTAATTGTTTTGAAATTAACATGTGCCAATCTCTTGTGCCATTGTTCACAAAGAGATGCACTGTCTGTTGCCACTAGGCATACGGGGGTAGATGAATCTAAACTAAGAAAATTTAAGCAGAAGATATTTCGGCTCCTAATGCCTGTTAATACCGTCTCAGAAGAGGCACATGATATTATCAGGCATTTATCCTTGCAGAACTTAACGTCATAACCTTTGTCACATAACTGACTTACACTGATCAGGTTATGGTTTAACCCTTCAACATAAGCCACGTCGGTGATAGAGATTATACCGTTGGAAATCATACCGTAACCTCTGGTGACTCCTCGATCTGACCCCCCAAAGATGACTTTGAGTCCATTCGCGACTGGAGTGTAATCACGCAGCAGGCTTCTTGTCCCAGTCATATGCCGGGAGCATCCACTGTCCAAGTACCATATTGGCGTTTTGGTGGCCTTTGGACATTCCTGCAAAACAAAATTAATTTCCCTTAGGAACACAATCGAACTTGGGTCCTAGATTCTTGGTTAGCATACTCCCCCTCGGGTGGTTAACCCTACGAGTGGTCGGCCTCGCATTGCTAACATAGGGAGTCTCGTTATACCTCGGATTAAACCAACAATCCACGGCAAAGTGACCGACTTTGCCACAACACCAACAGTCAAATCTGTTGTACCTCTTCCTAGACTCCTGTTTTACCCTGGGAATGGTGGGTACAGCCGGGGCCTTGGATCTGGAGGTGGAGGCCTCATCGTGATTGCAGTTACATGACTTCTTCACCTTCTGTTTCTTCAGTATAACAGGCTTGGCTCTTGGTGCCTGCTTTCCATTATGGCCGCTAGAGAATTGACCATAATTTCCCATGTGGATTTCCTCATAAGGTGCCTTAAAGGCACTCTCTCCGAAGTTCCGGGGAAAAGTCCAACCATTATATCGGCTCTTTGGCTTTGCAACCGAGGGCCGGAAATGATGATCAAAGCTTGATTCAAAGTCATGTTGGTTGCAAGGAAAGCTAGGCTTTCTGAACGCAACAGGACTGAGCGGAGCCTTTCCCTTTTCAGCAGCAGAGGCCTTCTTGGCGGCCTTATTCTTCCTCTGGTTCCTGTTTCTCCTAGATGAGGAACCAGATACCCCTGCATGCCCCAAGCCAGCTCCTTTGGCCTGAGCAGAGAAGGTATCAACCACTGGAAGAACTGTTTTTGGCATAGAGAAGCTCTTGACGATCTTCCTTTCTGACGCAAGTTGTTCTTCCAACTTGTCGACTTCCTCCTGCTTAAGATCAAAGAGCTTAAGAGACTCTGAATGCTTTGAAGTCAGGTCTAGGTGCTCCTGTCGGAGAGAGATCAAACTGGTGATCTCTTCCCTTAGGGAGACACACTCACCCTTAAAGAATTTCACTTCCTTTTTCTCAGCCTTCAATCTCTTACGGCACTCCTCGAAAGTGTTGAGCAGAAGCTCATACTTCTCGAGGAGCTCCGCTTCACGGGCCGAAAGGCTATCCTCAGGGTCATCATCCTGAGACTCAGGATCAGATTCAGAGTCGGAGAGTGGGGTGTGAGCCTTTACCTTCCCAGTAAATGAAGGGCATTCTCCTTCTGAGTCGGAGCGACCCACCAGCCCGAAGTAGGATTCCTCATCATCACTGGAGTCTGAAGAATCAAACTCACTCAGTGTCTTTGGCCTTTTGGCGATGTAGCTCCGCTCTTTCTTCTTATCTCTAGAGGATTTGTGCTCCTCTCCTTTCCCTTTTTCTCTTTTGCCTTGGTAGCAGTCGTCCACGACGTGTCCTGGCTTATTGCATCCAAAACAAATAATGTCAGAGGAGCGATGTTTGTTCGGTTTAGAAGCATACCTGTCAGAAGAATAAATTTTCTTCTGATGCCTGGAGGAGGAGCCGTCTCTCTTTCTTTGATTCCTCATCTTGAGGAACTTCTTGAATTCTCGGGTGATGAGGGAGAAATCCTCCTCAGACAGCTCTGAACTGGAGGAGCATGGCTCGGAGTCCTCCTCCTCATCCTTTTTCCTGGCACGGTATGAAACCGCACCCTTGCCCTTTCTGGAGTGAATGGCTTTTAGGGCCACAGTCTTTTCCTTGGCTGCAGCCTTCTCTGCTTCTTCTTCTGCTTTCCTGGTGTTCAGTTGAAGCTCATAGGACATCAGCTTCCCAAACAGAATTTGCGGGTCTGTTTCAGCAAGTCTGTCAAACTCTCGGATGGCGCAGATCTTTGTGTCCCATTCCTTAGTAAGGGACCTAAGGAATTTATCATTAAGTTCACCATCAGTGAACACTCTTCCATATCCTTTGAGGGCATTGACAATCTTGAGGAAGTTCTCGAAGGTGACTCTGATCTCTTCCTTAGGCCCTTGTCTGAAGGCCTCATATTTCTGGTTCAGAAGGGATCTCCGATCATCCCTCACTTCATCAGTGCCCTCCATTAGGATAATCAGGCAGTGCCAGATCTCCTTTGCTGTCCTGCAGTTGCAGAAGTTCTGCATCATTGAGTCATCGACCGCGCTGACTAGAATGTTCTGCGCCTTCTTGTCAAGTCCCACCAGCACCATCTCGTCCTTGTCCATTTCAGAAATTTCTTTGGCACTTTCTTGGTAGGATCAATGGTGGAGACCTTAGTGGGGACATAAGGTCCCTCCTCCACGATCATGAAGAGTCGAGGATCAACAGCTTCCATGTAGAACCTGATCCTTTCCTTCCAGATAGGAAAGTTGAGCCTGGTGCACACTGGGATCTTGCCTGTGTACTTGAGCCCGTCCATAATAGATGTTTGCCTTCTTCTTGACACTAGCGGCAGGATTCTACTCAAGGTGTGAACCTTTTTGATGAGCAACCTCGCTCTGATACCACTTGAAAGTCAACCTAGTGTCAACTACCTTCACCTATGGGGGGGGAATAGGTGATGTGCAGCGTTTTTGCGGAATTAAAATTGTACCTGCACAAGAAAACAAAACAGCACAGCACAGAAGGGACACTAGCAAATTATAGTGGTTCCCCGATTTGGGTACATTCACTTTCCCCCTTCGACCTATCTCCCAACCAGGGACGACTCGGTCACTTCACCAACAGGATTGAAATCCAATCCTTGCACTAACGGAAGGAACCCTTCCACACGTAGGAGACAACACTCCCACAACACGGGTTGCACCCAACCCTCACAACTAGGAACCAACGTTCCTTTACAACAAAAATGAAACTAGAATGTACAAGAGATACAAACAACTTTTGAAGACTAAGGTGTCCCTCTTCGTTCGATGACGTGTTCTTGAAGTCAACGAAGAGTCCACAACCCTAGATCTCTCTTGGAGAGAATCTCCCCGAAACCGGCGGCGGCAAGAAGGGCGGCGGCTCGGTTCTCGGGATCGGCGGCGACGACGGTGTGTGGCTGCTGCACTTTGGAGATTCAATCTTCGTAGCAAAGCTAGCAAGGTCTACCAACGGTCACACTAGGATCGATCGTCTCGATCGATTCAGAAGGGGAAGGTTTTCCCGATCAACGAATCAAGAGACAAAGGATCTCTGGTTAGACGCGTGAGACGCTACGCTTGGCTAAGCTTCTGTCGCCGGAAGATCTGGAAGAATCACGATCAAACGGCCGGCGATCGACTAGCACGAGCGGCGACGGCGGCGGAGCAGGTATCGCAATCTAGGTCAAGGTCGGCGGCTCGGCTTTCTTTTTCTGTGTCTGTTTCTGTTCAAAAATACGCGTGTATTTATACAGTAGAATACACCTTTATGACCATTATGGGTCCCACCAGAAGAAATCCTAATATCGGTTCAAAACAGCGCCTTAACATTTGATCCGGTCCAGCGGGATCCAGAAAATCGTCTAAGGCAAAATCGGCGAGAATCGAAAGTGATTCTCGTCGAATCGGCGAGAATCGAAGGTGATTCTCGTCGATTCGGCGAGAATCAAAGGTGATTCTCGTCGATTTTGACTTATTGGCACGCTCTGATTTAGCCGGATAGAGACGGCGAGAATCAGCCAGTGATTCTCGACGATTCGGTGAGAATCACTAGAATCACTAGTGATTCTCACCGAATCGGCGAGAATCACTTGGTGATTCTCGTCGATTAACACTTAGACGATTTTTCGTCTTTCCGCCCATGAGCTGCTCTTTGACCCATCCTTGCTCCTTGTCTGCTCTTGCATAATCACAGCACTGTACTTGAAAGTAAGTACACTCCAATAGAGAGAGTACACGTAGGCCAACACACTGATCTGCTCAACGAGGGATTACGTCGTGCAGACCCGTGTATATTGACCTACTGCACCCTGACATTGGTGTGCACTTAGCGTGGAATAACTGCAAGCACAACTTGAAATATTTTATCAAATACATTGTCTATTTACCTTAGCTTGTTCAGGGGCTTCTTCAAATCAGGTACGTTGTGGATACAATACCCAACATATATATATATATATATATATATATATATATATATATATATATATATATATATATATATATATATATATATATATATATATATATATATATATATAATATATATATATATAATATATATATATATAAAAAACATATATAACCATAATATGTATATATAACTCCGGAGATAAGGAAGAATATTGGCTAGCAAGAATGTGACTAAGTTCACATGTGTTGAGTGAATATGTGTGTGTGTGTGTGTGTGTGTGTGTGTGTGTGTGTGTGTGTGTGTGTTTATATAACCATACTTATTTTGGTTATTGGCACTCACGCATGATGATGGATATGCTAGTGGTTACACGTGAAATGAACGGCGGTGATCGAAGAAGGATAATTGGACGACAAAGAGGGATTGTCCGTTTCCAGTTCAAGGTGACAAGCCCTCGGCAGCGGACGACCGTCGGGGGAGGAGGGAGAGTTGTGATCGTCTGGGAAGATAGTTGTAGGCGCGCTGGGCTGGGAGGCCGAATGGGGCACCAATCGTGTGGCTGTGGCGCAGGCCGCACCTTGCGGTCATTGGCTCGCGACCGTGAAGGATGGCTGTAGTCAGCCGAGAGGTCGGTCGCGGGTGCGCCGACCAAGGAGGGGGCCAACCGCTGGTGGCAGTGATGGTCAGTTGCGTATTGTGGTATTGTGTGCGCGTATCGTGCGTGGATCAGGCGTGTGCGCAGAGTGGTTTCTCTCATAACCCACCCTCACCAAGTTTGTGGGGATTATGCTAGCCCCCCTTGAGTCGGAGGAGGGTCTTATTGACAAGGCAGTCACCCAATGCTTTCCAAGTGGCAACGACCCACCCTTAAAGTACATGATGATTGTCTTATTAGGCAAGGAACACAATACATCACATAAGTACACAATTCAGAAGCAATCACAGAAAATCAACCATATATAATATATATATATATATATATATATATATATATATATATATATATATATATATATATATATATAAACAAGAGACCGTAGCCAACTGTTTATACAGGCGGGCTTATGGGCTCAAACATCTATTGCTACTTACTCTCTTCTCATATTACTAGGCTCTAAGTACTCACGTCTCGGGAGATGGGAGACGAGACGGGTGCATCTGCACGGGCGGTCTCTATAACAGGTATATTGTCACGCAATAACTAGGTTTCGCACTGCTCCATCTCCTGTGAATGGTTGTTCAACAACCTGTTAGTCACATACTAAGTGGATACGCACCTCCTCCCTAGATCCCTAGCCTGGGGACTACGGTGAGTACCAAAAATTAAAAAAAGATAGCTGAAGCAATAGAGTTAGCAACATCGTATTTATATAAGTGCATAATTAATAAGCTAGGAGCATAAGTACAATATTAATAACTGAAGTGCAACATTTATATAAGCAATTATCAAAGCAAGTTTTGCTAGCACATGCACCAAAAAGCAGGTGGTTATAACTTGCGGTAACTCACTATGTCGATATAGTTTGGACCGCTTCTCTTTCAGCATGATAGCGAACCTCGAGAGCCTCATCGATGAGGTCGTCGGCGATAGTGGTCAATCCTACCACTTCTAGGTGTGGTTGTACCACACTACCCAGGCTTCATCGTACAACCTTGTGTACTCGTGGATGTGAGCGACATCCGTCAATTATTGTATGTAGGCCCACCAGTGGAGGAATCTGATGGGGTATAATACAGCCGAACACCCGTGGTACACATCTCCCTGTCGCCGAGAGCCGTCAACCTTCTCGCAACGGTACGAATGGTCTGCGAGCATGACCGACCACCATGTTTATCACATGCAATTTACAATATAAGCAATGAAAAAAACATAGAATTGGCACCGTCGGGTCCTCGTTTGCTTGCCCTACTCAACATAAAATAATTTGGGGCAGGAGACCGTATATTGTGATGCTCAACTATAGACTATGACCGCAAAGAGCGTGTGAGTTCATTATTTAGGGTTAGACTTGGAGGAATTTCTCGACTCCCAGTTACCCCCAACTAACGCTCACTCAAATTATCAATTGCTTGTCAGAGCGGGACCCGGGCTAAAAATGCAAGAATAGTAAATTGCAGTAATTAAGTGTAGTAATAAAATATTGCTGAATTAAATTACAAATTTGAAATGTTGAAAGAAAGTTCTGAATTGAACTGCGGTAATGAAAATGTTGAACAGAAATGAACGCTAATAAAGTGTTGAACTGAAATAAATGCAGTACTTGAGAGATATGCAGTATTAAAGAGTAGAATAAGAAACTTTAGTTTCATCTCCATTCAGGTGGTAAGTTTTGTGTCATCTCGGTTCGTAGGAGGTAAGTTCAGTTCCATCTACATTCTTAGGATGCAAATTCTTCACTTCGTTCTTTGGAGGCTTCTCCGTTTATATGAGGCAAGTTCTTCACTCTGTTCTTAAGAGCCTTCTCCGTTCATAAGAGGTAAGTTCTTCACTTCATTCTTAGGAGGCTTCTTTAGTATTTTAAATTTCAACAACTTATTTGAGTCTGATAATTAACTTTGTTGCACCTCTAAAGTTGGCTTAATCAGACTTGTAATTAAGAGGAAGATCTCATTAGAAATATCTTGCTTCTTTTTATAATTGTTAACAAGGTCTTTAAATGTTCGCACAAAATTATCACCATATTTCTTAACCTCGATTGCTCGTACTTGGGAGATCATAACTATTTATTTATGTGGGCCCCATTTATCCTCGATATCAACCTCGTGAATTAATAAATATTTTAGATATAAAAAAGAACTAGAACTATCGACTCGATGTTTGAAATTGCCATATTTTGTGTACACAATGTTAATTTTTTATTGCGTGCAAACCCTCATATTTATGTTCCGAAGGTACTTTCAATACGCCAAAATATTACCATTTTCGACGAGGTTTATAAAAAGACCCCGAGATTTATGATAAATCATTTTTCGAGCTTCGATTGACTTTTGAACATTAGTTTCACCTCGAATACAATCCTGACTTTGCACTTAAAAAGTCTTGATTCAAACAACACCAACATGCAACTATTCATCTCTTCAAAGTAATATGAGTAATATTAATTTTAAGGTAATGTCCTCAATTTTAAAAGATTGGAAATCTACGAGATTTCTTCCGAAAATTCCCAAAATCCTACATAGCACTTATAAGAGCCTTAGATATCCCTACAATTTTTTCTAGGATTTTTCAACTAGTTTAGGGACCTTTAATTGACTAAATAAATATTATTTTAAGTGCTAAAAATATCAAATGATTTTAGAAAAATCCCAAATCTTCGTGTCAGGTAGTCCTCTTAGCAGGAATATTTTTCATGTTCAGAGTTTTCTCTTAGAAGCCTAAATTTCCGTAAAAAATATCGTCAAGTTTTCTGTTAATATTGGGGTGCGGATAGCCGATCTGGAATGAAGATCTAATGGCTGAGATAGAGCCATTTTGTGGCCTAGAACACCTTCCCCACGACAGATCGGGCATGGATCCACAGTAGGGGCGCATAATTTTATAAGATCGGGGTTGTCGGCTCTCTATCACCAGATCAGACGGCCCCTGCATGTCCTGAGCTTTGGAAGTTGACGGTGGACCTCCACCTACGACTAGTCACTGGACAGCCACGCCACCACCCCTGACCATTTTGCAAGAGGCTGGTGCACCCTTGGTAGCTTGATGCCTCCGGTCGTCGGGGGAATCACAAAATAGAGGCCTGGTGGGTGGTGCGACCAACTTTATTTCTGGCAGAGCCCACACCACCACAGGTTGGCCCTCGAGGTATAATGCCACCACCCCTGGTCTACTCGTCGGGCGGCTGGGATTCCTCTGGCAGTGGTCCGACGGCCTGACACCACAGGCAGCCACCGAAAATCTTCTGCAGAGAGCGATAAAATATGACCTGGGAGCTGTCGGCTCTATTTACGGTAGTTCCCACCACCTACGGGCCTTCTGGGGGCGATCAAGGACCTCCCTAGTCAGGCCCTACCTCCTCCCCGCCGACTAGAGGGGGTGGGGAGGATAGCTCACTTCCAGCGCAACCCTCCACCTAAGGAAAAAATGGCCTTGGTAAGGATGTGGTGGTGCTCCGGCGAGGGGGGGTTTGGGGTTGGTTGGCTGGCTTCAGAAGGATTGAGGGGGATGGGGGTCCTTATATAGGACAGAGCGGATGCCTTCCCTGCCCTCTCCCTGGTGTGGGACTAAAGTCCCCTTAGAGGAGGAGCATCCCTCCTCCTCTAAATGCGTTAGCTGTGTGGCTTCATAAAGTAAGTGGGGTATAGTTTTGTGGTAGGGTCAAGGGGAAGAAAGTGTGTGTTGTGTCTTGGACTTAGGGAAGGGAAGAAAGAAAAGTGGAGAAGGTGTTTGGGCTTTTGTCAGAGCCTATTCTCCTTGGGGTGGGGTGCTGATTTCAGTGACCATCATAGGTTGGGGGTAGGGCCTAAGGAATTTAGAGAGTTAGGGTGATGAATACCCCCATCACAAAAAAATTCCAAAATGGTGTTTTTTGGAATGTTTGACCAAATTCAATCTTGGGGTGGGCCCCCATGTGGGTCAATTTCAAAGTAGGTCCATGTTATTGGGTGACAGTTAAATATTGGGGGTTGGGATAATATTGATGTGTGTGTGCTTTTTGGTGCATATAAAGGTTTAATCTGACCACAGTTTGACCATTCGACGTCGGAATTGACGCAACGAATTTCATTGGTCTTATTTTGATTATCTGAGTCAAATGAACTTGATTGTGATCAATTTCGAGCTTATTTGCTCAATATTATAAAATTGTGCGTCGTGGTGCACTATGAAACCAAAAATAGACATATTTCTCATATGACTTTTGATTGAAACAAAATGAGTATCATTGCACTTGTATTGACTATACAAGTCTATAGGGACTAAGAGAACTCAAATCGGAGTTCGCATGCTCAATATGCAAAATCTACGTAGTCGTGACACACTACGCAAAATGATCATATTCTCTATATGATCTCAGATTGAGATGAAACGAGTCCGGTCACACTCGTATTGACTATACGAGTCTATAGGAACTGACAAAACTCAAATCAGATTTCATATGTCGAGTATACAAATTTTACGTAGTTGTGGCACACTACGCTAAATAGTCATATCCTTTATATGACCTTGGATTGAAATGAAATGAGCCCAGTTGCACTCGTATTGACTATACGAGTTCATAGGAATTGACAGAACTTAAATCGGAGTTCGTATAGCGCGCGACGGTAGGTCACAGACCTCGTTTTCCTGAACAAATTTCTCCCTGGAGATGATCACACCCTTCAGAGATCTACCGACAAATAACCACAAATAATTTTATTCAAACAGAAATAAAAGTGGCTTACAATTACAAGCACTAGATCTCCATGACACCGGAGATCGGAGGCGGTGAAAGTCAATTTTTTTTTTGTTTTCTATACCGATCCACTACTCGGGCTGGTTGGCTCTCTCCCTTTCCCTCTAGGAAAATTCTTTGAGCCGGATCTTCACCTTCACACAAGGAAGTGTCTTAGAGCCCCAATAGATCCCCCGATCTAGACGTCCCTTTCTCGGGATGATTTCTTACTGAATCCTTCTCGGATTCCGACGACCTTCACTGGTTGATTTTCCTCACCATAAACAAACAGAAAAGAGAAAAATACAAAAAGAGTAAAGAAGATTTAAAATTTGATTCTCCCTCAATACGATTTCTCCGTTGAGCGGTGCGTGATCGGTGCTAACGATCTTCGTTCGGTTGCAACCGATTAACTCCTCTTGGTCGTTATAGTCCTTTGCTCGACGGTGATCTCCGTGTCTAAATGGGAGGGAGGCAGCTTTTTATTCCTTCAACGGAGACGATGGAACACTGCTCAGAGGCGGCACACAAACCCTAGAATGAATTTCTATCTCTCTTTATTCGTACAAGGAACGAAAAAGCGAAACCCTTTTATACATCTTCGAAAAACAGGCCACCGTCGGCGGTAAGACTAGCGCCCGGCGGTAGGTCGTTGCACATCGATGTGACAACTGTCCCGCGGATTTGGAAAATTATTCGAAAAAGATATTTTTTCGCTTTTTCGTGCTATCACGGCGTGGTATCCAACTATCACCTAGCGGTAGCTTAATCTTCTCGACGAAGCCACTCGATAATCGTTGAGAGAGCTAGCGCTGCGCGGTAGGAAGCTAGCGTTGCGTGGTAGGTCACCGAACGAATGTTCAGAATAATCCTGAGGCTAGCGCTGGCGATAGGTCTAGCGCCACGCGGTAGGTTCCCGAGCGTCCATTCATATTAAATCCAGGCTAGCGCGTGGCGGTAAGTCGCAGAGTTGAGTTCTTTGATTCTTTTGAACATGTAAACCTGCACAGTATACCAAACAAAAGTGTGATCAAATACAACATAGGATTTGATATTGTCAAACTAAAGAGATGGGAAATAGCAAATCTCGTTCATTAGACATAATAGTTGAAATGCATGATATAGTGCACATAAGAAATAGTCGTGAAAAGGTCAGGTTTCAGATTACTTATGACTCTCCCTACACACACGCTCCCCCTATGTACGTGCTCTACGCACACTCCCCTATTTACGTGCACACAGTTCAACAAGCTCCCCCTACATGTGATCTCCCCAACTTATGAGCTCATGAACGTTATATTCTCCTCCTTTTGATATTACCGAAAGGGGTGGGCAAGATCGAAAAAAGACTATACGCATGTACGGGAAATAGATGCAGTCAAAATGAGCATGAAAAATAGCTAACAATGCACATTATAAAGTGAATCAAGAGGCAAACATAATAGGGGGGACCAAACATAAATCATAGATTATAATGTGTATGGATTAAACATCCAAGCGGAGTAAATAGAAGCAAAAAATATGAGTTTTCAGAGTAAAAATAATTGGACAGCACAAGTGAAACTAAGTACATAACGATCTGTGGTACAATGCTAATAGATTTATAGAGTTAACACAGTGTAACATTGTAAGAGCTAGGAATAGAAATCGTGTACTAGTACTTATGTGCTATAGCATATAATGCAATTTCAGTCCAATTCTTATGCATGGAAACGTTAGATAGAACAACGACATGTGTACCTGTAGAATCAAAAGAAAAATATAGAGTAGAAATAGCCTTTAGTACATGTTTTATCTCAATAATCCAATATGCTATCATATGCGAAATATAGTGAAAAATCACGTCACGTTTCTATCTACTTCATACCAAGACTAGAATAAGGGGCACTAAACTTAAGTTTTAGTGTTTGCACAAGATCGATACGATCCTTTTGATCATAGTGCTCATCCTCACAAAGCTCGTGAAGACTTATCAAGAGGAGTGAGTAGTGCTTGGGGGGTATCCTTGACATAATATTTGATATCATGCATAGCTTATTTTTTTCACATTTTTTCGTACTATTATTATTATACCAGTTATTTCAAGGTCCCTGAATCAATCGAAATCTACCCACATAGATAGATGCACTTTAACTTGTATATTAAAGACATGATCACTAGAGATTTGACCCAAAGTTCTAACCTTTATATAAGAGCATGTACATCGTGACATTGATTATTCAAGTTATTTCTATACAGTTAGACACAATATCACGAGTTATAACATATAAGCATGAAATTTCTACATTAGTGCTTTGTCTAGGGATGCGTGAACAGTGTACAGTCATTATACTACCTAAATCCTTACACATACCTAAAAGCATATTCAACATACACTATCATGTCTAGTCGCACTCAATAGCTAAACACCTATAGATTCGAAACATCATGACATAATCACACAATATTAGCAGGGGTTAACAATCCTAAATCAAACATTGCACGTAATCGCTATGCACTAGATTCTAGTCATGTGTGTCCTAAGAAAAATGATCGACAGTGTTTTTTGTATTTTGGGGTTTTATATTTTTTGTTTATTTTCAAAAACGACTAAACAAATCAAGAAAAACAAACAACAGGCGGTGCAAAAAGAAAAAAATATCAGATACAGGACAACACGATAGAATATTATGCATGATATTGATGAACATGAGACATGAAATAATGCTCGTGTTATGTATATGAAAAAATCATGAGAATGCTCAAGTTACAATTGACCTAAGCAATATGTCATCAACCTAGCCCCGTACTAAGTAACAGATGGGCATAAGGTGCTGTATAAGATGTCATAGGTTGGGGTTCTTGAAAGATTTTGTTTTCAAGGTCCGTTAAACACCTAGAGGGGGTGAATAGGTTTTTGATCTCTTTTAAGTCTTGTAGACCTTTACCTGATTAACCTGTACTTTGTGATTAGTTTGTTTGTCTTTTAAGATACACACACAGAAGATACAAATATTTTATAGTGTTTCGCCAGATTATGGGTACGTCCACTGTCCCTCTCCGCCTTTCTAACAGTGTGTTATACTAGACTCTTCCCCAATACTCGGCTCCTTAAGAGCTTACAACACGATTCTGTAGGACCACTCAGTCTCCTCCAAGACTTACTGCTCAGGCGCAATGCCCTACAACTCAATGATTAAACAACCACCTACCTCAGGCCAACGACCCTGCAACTCTGGCTGAGAGGACAGCCCTACACTCAGATTCAAAGTGGATCCTACACTCAGATCAACAAATGATCCTACCTCAGCCTTTATAACACAGGCTTACAACTCAGATTCTTCACAGAATCCTACACTCAGATCCAAGACTGGAACCTACAGAAAATAGAAATGTTGTGAAATAGTTAGACACTAGAGAGTTTTCTTTGTGTCTGTCTTCATGGGCAGAGCAGATTTTATCCCTATCTTCTTCATATCAGCAAGTTGAAAAGATCTTCAGTACTGGACTGCTTGTGCTGGAAGTAACTCAGAATCAAGATTCTGATCTGCTGTTGAAGACAATGGATCTGAAAGTTTTGTATCTTCTTCAAACAGCTACCCTGACTTGCAGACACTAAAGGCTCTGCTTCTCTTCCCAATCAGAAATCGATTCTAAACTTGTTATCGCTGAAGAGACTCGCAACAACTATCTGTTTTTGCTTTCAGGTCAACTGATTAGAACTTGTTCTTCAGGCTTGATGTTAATGGAGAGGAAGAAGATGAACTTTCGTTGTTATGCGTAAATAGAAAATCCTAAAAGCTTCTTTTCTTTCAGCTAATCTTATCCTTTATAGCCAGCTGATCAACGGCTCTTTGTACTGTCGGCCCAGCCTAAAAAGGACGAGTTACCACCTTCATTTGCAGAAAACGACAACAGCTGTCCGCTGGCGCCATTAAAGGCATACTGCATCTTTCCCGCAAAGAGTTTAAAATGCGTTGACTTTATTGACTTTTGCTGACGTCGGCCATTCTGTACTTAGCCAAATTCACAGAATCACTCCATGCGTTGAGTACATTGAGTGAACTGGTTTCACTCAACGATTCTGGACTTAGCTTATTCTTCAGCTCTTTCTGCATCCATGGCGTTGAGAGTGTTGAGTAGTTGGCCTTCACTCAACGCCATTTGCCTTAGCTCCTTCTGAACTCTGCCAACTGCTGAGGCGTTTAGTGAATCGGCTTCACTCAACGCTTTTGTACTTAGTAACTTTCCTTCTGAATGGAGGCGTTGAGTGTGTTTACTTCACTCAATGCTTCCAGTCTCAACCTCATCTTTTGACTAGGCATTGAGTGAACTGGCTTCACTCAACGCTTCTGGACTTGGTCAACTCCTGTTTCTTCTTAGGCTTTGAGTGCAGCAACATGACTCAACTCTTCCTTCCTTTGGCGTTGAGTGAACTGGTTTCACTCAATGCTTTTGTACTTAGATAGATTTTTCCTGTCGTTCTACCAAGGCTTTGACAGAATCAGCATAGAATTGTGTGAACTGGCTTCACTCAACGCTTTTGGACTTAGAAACTTTTCCTTTAATAGAATCTCTCTGGCTTTGACTGCTTGAGCTTATCTCAACGCTATCTGTTATCTGGAGTTGAGTGAACCAGCAAGGCTTTGAGTGAGCTAGCTTCACTCAACGCTTCTGGACTTGGCTGATTCTTCTTTGCCAGAAACTTTGGGGCGTTGACTGAGGCAGCTTTACTCGACGAATTTGCTGTCTGGCGTTGAATGAGTTGACATCACTCAATGCCTGTGAACTTAGCCACTTTTTTGTCGTTCATTGTTCTGGCTTTGACAGATCTTGCTATATTCAGCTCCTTTTGTACTATGGCATTGAGTGAGTTGACATCACCCAACGCCTGTTGTCACAACCCGCATTTTTTTGCATAAAAGGATATATCAGAGTAAGTAGAAAACACGGGTCGTGATGGCACGTCGGCAGGGGATAACTGCAGACGTTCAGGTGAGACCACAACAAAACACTTTTCGAAAGATTTATGAGTTATTTAAGGAAAATCTAGTTTAGGTTAAGCAGTTAGCCGTATCCCTCGATTTAGTGGATCAACCAGTCCATGATTAAAAAATATAGTTATACGATGCGGAAAATACTTTGATTAAATTGATTTTTAACATCCTACATGAGTATAAACGTCCCCGAAGGATAACTCACGCTATTCAAGACTCTAGATTTATAATAAGTATAGAAAATGTATTTATGCTAATTAAAAGTAGTGACTTCGTTTTGAAAGAGATGACAAGTATGATATATTATTAATAAAGTTTTATAAGTTAAAAATATCTAACATACAACCTAGCATAGAACTTTCCCACGGAGCAAGTACAAACAACCACAGAAAACAGACAACTCAGCAGCTTAGCAAAGTAATTAGCATTTCAAAAGAAAACCACTAGTGGGCGCCAACAACCTGACACGAACCCACTAGTGAGCAAGTATGTCTGTACTAAAGTAAACAGCCCAAGAAAATACCTCACAAGGGTGAGGAAACTCCCACAACAAGCAGTCCACTAGCAAGCTCCCAACCTTAGCCGCTCAACCGGCTACTGCCCTGAACTTGAGGCATTCAAAGGAAGAACACCTCAGCAAGAAACAAAATATAAGAGGCAAAGGATAGTAATCAGGTAAAAGTACAAAGTAAGAGATGAGTTTACCAAACCCGAGTACAAAATGCTGAAGACCACAACTGGATAATCAAATAATTATAAGCACAGTAAAATCAGTAGTAAATGAGTCAATCGAGTAACTGCACCAAGTGCGGAACGAATCCATGCTTCAACAATATCTGCAAGGATTAACATAAAAGTACAGACTGATCTAAGAAGCAAACTGAGCATAAAACAGCTCGAATAGAACGTGAATCATTAACACTTGGCAAAATCAACCGGGCGGAGTCGGTGACCAATTGTCCCAAACCAGGCTCCCAAGCCCAAATGTCTCAAAAAACACAGAAGGCCCTGCGGCGGTGGCCACTTGTCCAAACCCAAACCAGCAGTCCTCAAAAACAGAGACCAAACATCCGACTAGTGCAACGATCCACAACCGACGTCCAATTGGTGGTCCTTTATCCACTGCCAACCTTCATAGTCGAAGAAACATCAAAAACTAATCTCAATTTCAAACCTTAAGATAAACTAAAACCAGTCCTAAAACCATCCTAAGGACTAAACCCGCCGAATTAGACAAAAACGGCGAAAAAATTCTAAGTCCCAGGAAATTCAACGAGTATACCCGACAAATCACTAGCATACTCGATGAACTCTAAGCAATACTCGACAAATCTCTCAATACTCGGCGGAAATATCTTGTGAAATCCGGCGATACTCGACGAATTTTCTCGATACTCGACGAACGGCACTCGACGTTTGCCGAACAGGGTTCAATTAATCTGCGATACTCGCCGAATAGGACTTAACGAATTCGACAATACTCGTCGAATGGCCAAAAACGACTTAACCAAAATTCGGTGATACTCGCTGAATTCCTACCTGATACCCGCTGAATTCTACTTAGGCTACCTATCGTAACTCGGCGAGGATTCCTTACTTAAACCCAACGATACTCGACGAATCACTACATGATATTCGCCGAATTTTACTTGTCTCAGATTTTTCCTAATTCCTATGGTTTGACCGAAAATCAAGATCTAACCTAGAGGAATCCTTTCATGCTTCCTATAATACTCCTATTCTCTAAGGAATGAAGAAAAGATCAAGTAAAAATGAACAAGCAAGGGGGGAATATCCACTTGCCTCAAAACTTCGGCAGAAACGTCGCCCGCTCGCGTCGCTTCAAGGATCAACCGTAGAAAGCCCGAAGCAACGTTTCCTGAAACTTTTGGAGAAGAAAGGAGGGCAAGATATCAAACTCTAACTCACGAAAATCGGGGAAATGGGAAGATCTTACCACGATCGTGAAGCCCTCGCCGAGAGCTATCCAAATCTCTACTCAAACGCCGAATCCGACCACCTGAACTCCCGATTCCGCCGGCCGAAAGCTCCGTCCGTCCGCCAAACTCCTGGTTTCACGAAAACTACCGCCGTCGGGTTCGGGGAGATAATGAATAGTAGGGTTTCGTTATTAGGTATATATATTATAATAATATTAATAATTAATTCATTACAATTCCATATTATATTACATTAAACCCTAAAACGATCCAAAATCCATAACAAACTCCGAATTCTATGAAATTCACACCATATCTAAATACCGACACTACGAAACCAACGGCTAAGTCAAAACTCAAATTCGACAAACAAAACTCAGGCAAACACCTCCCGAATCCAAAACACAAGCTTTCCCAAAAAGTCTCCACCGAGTCACCATAACAGATCCGGCTCGCAATGGAATCTTGTAAACAGGCTAAACCCAGCCACACAGAAAACTCAAAGAGCAAAACCACGCTCTAACCATGACACAAGCTAGACATGCATTAGCGTAACACCCTGACGTCAAAATTACGCCATTACAGGAATAGAAATAAATACCGAAAAATCAGGGGCGTTACAGTCACCCCTAAAAGAAATTTCGTCCCGAAACTTAACATAAATAGGATCAAATCCCAATCAGAATAAAAACAACGATATGCAAACAAAGGAAACACTTACCAAAATATCAAGAGAGCAGATGAGGGTGAACCTCCCTCATAGCTGACTCCAACTCCCAAGTCGCGCTTTGCACGTCTTGGTTCTGCCACAAAATTTTAACCATCGGTATTGTCTTCCTTCGCAATACCTGATCTCGAGTATCCAAAACACGAACAGGCACCTCCACATAAGAAAGGTTAGGTTCCAACTGGGGCACAGAATCAAGAACTTGTTTGTCGCTTAGCACACATTTCTGTAATTGGCTTATGTGAAAAACATCATGCACATCAGAAAAACTTGCGAGTAAATCTAACTTGTAAGCTGCCGCACCAATTCGTTCAACAATTTCAAATGGTCCCACATACCTCGGGTCCAACTTGTGGTTCTTACCAAACCTTTTAACTGCAGTCATCAGGGAAACTTTAAGAAACATCATATCCCCTATAGCAAACACCAAATCAGTCCTATGTTGATTGGCATACTTCTCATATCGCTCCTGAGTTATGCGAAGCTTCTATCGAATAAGGTTTACAGAAACTTCCATTTCCTCTAATGCTTCAGGACCCAACAACGGTCTTTCTCCAACCTCGGGCCAAAACAAAGGAGTTCTACAACACATCTCATATAAAGACTCAAACGGGGCCATCTGCAGACTTTCCTGATAACTGTTGTTATAAGCGAATTCCATAAGCCTCAAACGCTCATCCCACGCACCTTCGTGGTCCAAAATAAAACATCTGATCATATCTTCAATGATCTGATTTACTCTTTCTGTTTAACCATTAGTCTACAGATGATAAGCGGTGGAATACCGTAGATCGGTACCAAATCCTTCCTGTAAGCTCTTCCAAAATCGAGACGTAAACCTGGAGTCTCGATCTGATATAATACTAACAAACACTCCATGTAACCTGATGACTTCTTGCAAGTATAACTCCACTATTTTCTTCATGGAGTAGTCAATATTAAACGACATAAAGTGAGCACACTTCGTCAATCTGTCCATAATAACCCAAACAGAATCGTGTCCACGGGGAGATCTCGGCAAACCGGTAATCAAAATCCGTTGAAATGCTCTCCCACTTCCAACTTGGAATCTATAAGGGCGTCAACTTGCCTTCAGGCCTACCATGATCGGCCTTCACTCGCTTTCAAATAAAACATTTTGATACATACTTAGCTATATTGCCCTTCATATCATACCACCAGGCAATCTGCTTCAAGTCTCGATACATTTTAGTAGAACCAGGGTGGTAGGAAACACTGCAACCATGTGCCTCCTTGCACAATTTAACTCGAATATCTTCAATATTGGGGATGCAAAATCTACCCCGGCACTTCAAGGTACCCATGTCATCAATCGAAAAGTCCGGCAGTTCCCCTTTCGCAGTTCTATTATAAAGGTGCATTAAATCAGGATCATCCTTTTGATGTAGCCTCGTCAGTGAAATCCATAAAGGCTCTAACACTCCCAAGCTACTGGGCGAGTCGCTACTCCACACCGATATATTCATCAGAAGAAATTCTTCCACAAGAAAATCCACAGCAGGATTGAAAATCTTCGCTGACTTCCTACTCAAGGCATTGGCTACCACGTTAGCTTTGCCCGGATGATATTGAATCTCAACATCATAGTCAGCCACATACTCCAACCAGCTCTGCTGGCGCAAATTCAATTCCTTTTGTGTGAAGACATACTTCAAACTCTTATGATCGGTGTAAATTTTGCACAAAGCGTCATATAAAAGATGTCACCATAACTTTAAGGCGTAAATCACCGTTGCAAACTCCAGATCATGCGTAGGGTAATTCCTTTCATGAGTCTTTAACTGCCTCGACCCATACGATATTACTTTACCTTCTTGCATTAGCACGCAACCAAGTCCGACATGCGATGCGTCCATATACACAGCATACTCTATCCCTTCAGTAGGCAAGGCCAAAATTGGGGTCGTGCACAATCTCCTCTTCAATTCCAGAAAAGCTTCCCCGCACTTATCGCTCCACACAAAAGCTGTGTTCTTCTACGTAAGCTTAGTCAGTGGCACAGACAATGTAGAGAAACCCTCAACAAACCTTCTATAATAATCTGCCAATCCTAGGAAGCTTCTTATCTCTTTGGGAGTGACATGCCTATTCCAATACATGGCAGCAGCTATCTTTTCAGGGTCCACATAAATTCCATCTTTATTAACCATATGACCCAGAAACGAAACTTGAGGAAGCCAAAACTCGCACTTACTTAGCTTTTCATATAACTTATGCTCCCTCAACGTAGACAAAACTAGGCGCAAGTGCTGGGCATGCTCATCAGCACTGCAGGAGTACACCAGAACATCGTATATGAAAACCACCACGAAACGGTCCAGGTAATCCTTAAACACCTTGTTCATCATATCCACAAAGGTGGAGGGTGCATTGGTTAATCTGAAAGACATCACCAAAAACTCAAAATGCACATGCCGCGAACGGAAAGTAGTCCGTGGAATATCTGCCTCACGAATCCTCAACTAGTGGTAGCCTGAACGAAGATCGATCTTTGAAAACACAGAGCTACCACGCAACTGATCGGACAGGTCATCAATCCTTGGCAGGGGATATCTATTCTTGATAGTCACCTTATTGAGCTCTCTATAATCGATGCAAAGCCTCATCGATCCATCCTTTTTATTTACAAACAACAAAAGGAGCACCCCACAGAGAAGAACTCGGCCTAATAAAACCATTCTGAAGTAACTCATCCAATTGGGTACGCAACTCCTCCAGCTCGCACTGGGCCATTCGGTACGACACCTTAGCATTAGGACGAGTATCGGGCTCCAGATCTATGACGAACTCTACGTCTCTCTCGGGTGGAAGACCCAGAAGATTATCGAGAAAAACATCTGGAAACTCGCGCACAACATCAATCTCCTCCACTCGCGGCAAACTAATATCGGTCGCCAACACTGAAACAAGGCAAGCAAAACATCTGGAATTAACCAGCTTCCAAGCACGTACCGCAGATATAGTCAGAGAAATTTGGTGCGGAAAACCATAAACGCTCCTGGGTTGACCACTGTCCATCTTGAATTCCAAGCGCTTAACCTTGCACTGGATAACCGCATCATACTTGGACATCCAATCCATGCCCGGAATCACATCGAAATCTTCCAAGTCTATCATCTTCAAATTCGCAACGGCTAGAAAATCACCTAACATAATCGGACAGCTCTGAATGCATAGGTCTGATACCATAGATTCGCTCGAGGGAAACTTGACACTAGCCGCGTCGCCAAACCGATCGAGAGTCAAACGATGATGCTTAACAAAGGCCCTAGTCACGAATGAGTGGGTAGCACCGGAGTCGAAAAGATCACGCGCCCAGTGGTTTTTGACCTTAAACTTTCCTATATAAAATCGTGGACGCACTAAGGAAACGAACGTCGAATTACAACTATAAATGGAAATCAAGGAACAGGTTATGATCTAACCTGTAATAACTTGCGAAGATGTCTGAGCTTCCTCCAAAGACACCACGTTCAACTTTCCCTTCCCCTTGTCCAATAGCTGGGGCGGCGGCAAGGCCTGGAGTGGAACTGGTTGCAACGGGGGCTGAACCTGTGGGCACTTTGACTTAACATGTCCCTTCTACCCACACTGGAAGCAGGTCTTGTCCTTAAGCCAACAACGGGCAGCGTTGTTCCCCCTCCACTTACATGCAGAACAAACCAAATCTCCTTTAGAAGCACCCTGAATAGTATGCACCTGTTCTTCCTTCTGGGATCTTAATCTCTGGTAAAATCTCTCAAATTAATGGCCTGGCCGGCCACAGAAACTGCATTATCTCTTTGCTTCTTTTCCCTGAAACGGTACCAGATTCTTGTCAACTCTTACCCTCACCGACCTTCCTCTTATCCTTTCTCATTTGTTGACCTCGACTCTTGGCGTTGTTAATCACCTCCACCTTCAGAGCAGCCTCCACCACTTCAGCATAGCTTTCAAATCCATAAGCACTAGCTAGCTGCTGGATGTCATTCCTAAGACCACCCAGAAATCTTTTAACTCGGTTCGACTCTAAAGACACATGTTTGGGGCAAATTGACTCAGTTTGCTGAACTCCACCTTGTACTCGATAATAGTAAGCTGCCTTTGCTTAAGGTGTAGATAATCATTCATCAGACGGTCTCTCTCGACCGAAGGCAGAAACTTCTTCGGCAGCAACTCCTTGAAAGATTCTCATGAGCATCCATCCTTAAAATTCTCCTTCTCCCTTAGCCACCAAATCTTAGCAAGTCCCTTGAGTTGATATGCAGCGACCATCACCCTCTGGTCTGCTAAAATTCCCGAGTAAGCAAACATCTCCACGATGGCTATCATCCAAGGCCATAAAGTCTGCCCTATCGTCATAAGTATGGGGTCCTAGTCTCTGGAAGTGTGAGATAAACGTCATCTCTGGTGGCAACAACATCGGTGGCACCAGAGCAATAGGGGGAACAGGAACAGTCTGACCCACAGTCGGTTCCTATATACGAGGCAACTGTCCTGACACAATCGTTAACAACGCTTGGATCTGCGACTACATCTCCACCATCTGTCTGGACAAAGTCTCATTATTATGTCGTAGACTTTCAGTCACCACTTCGCTCTACGCATTAGAAGACTTGCCCTCTGACTGGGGAGTCAACCTAGTCGCCACACGCTTAGGTGTCATCTAAACAAATAACGAATACTAATCAAAACCTAGCCCAACCGCTAGTACCCAAAAACATAGTCCAGACAAAACATGCTTAAGTACTTACTAAAGCTGCAAACTTGCTCTGGGATTTTCAATCATAATGTCATGCCTAGACTTAGGATGATAAGCTGCACCCTACTGACTCATGTGCCTAGAGCTGATATCGAGTCGAGTTCGAGCGATTTTGGCTCGACTCGAAATCGAAATTTTCGACTCGAACTCAGCTCGAAATCGACTAGAAATCGAAATTGATTTCGAGTCGAGCCGGCTCGACTCGAAATGAGTCGATTCCGAGTCGGCTCGAAATTGAATCGAGTCGGCTCGAAATCGAATCCGGTCAGCTCAAAATCGAATCAAGTCGGCTCGAAATTGAGCAATTTTTCGTTTTATTCCGAGTTTGCTCAAAATTAAATTGGTCAACCTATAAATTTAGCAAATGAAACACTTAAAACTTTCATTCTTTTTATTTAAGTTTAAATTTTGTTATTTTTAATCTTAAAATAAGAATATATTAATAAATACATAATTTTTTAATTAATTCGAGTTGATTCGAATCATATTTCGAGCGAATCAGGATTGGCTCGAAATCGACTCGAAATCAGATTCGAGTCAAATTGAATCGACTCAAATGAGTCGAATCAATTTTAACTGATTTCAATTTGGCTCAATTTTCGAATGATTTCCGAGCGATCTTCGAGTTTTGAATAATATGCTCTGTCCTGCATGTGCCTAAACCATGAATGCATGAATTTCTTATTCTTTTTGACTCAAAACCATGTGCCATCATGTAAATCTTTAGCTTGGCACGTGTACAGATGCAATGTTATGTCATGTATGTTGTGATATGCATTCTAAAAAGGCCTTAATGCATGTTATGAGCGGCGTGCACATGAAATGTTATGCATCTCATACTACATAACATCACATATAACAGAAAAAGAAAACGTGTTAATGGGAACCCAAGTGATGATGGTTATGCATCTCATACTACATAACTGTCACATGTTGCCACCTATAGTGGATCCATATACAAACACATATTATGCATCTCATACTATATAATATGCCACGTATTCTTCTTATCATGCTATGAGTGTAGTGTTCATGCTTCAGCCAAGACGTACTGATGACACATCGGTGTGTGTATGAAATGTCACTAGATAACTAACACTAACTAGAGAAGGTTGCTCGACCAATTGTCAGACAACGTCCCTCTGATACTAACTGTCACAACCCGCATTTTCTTCGCATAAAAGGATATATCAGAGTAAGGAGAAAACACGCGTCGTGATGCCACGTCGGTAGTGGATAACTGCAGACGTTCAGGCGAGACCATAACTAAACACTTTTCAAAAGATTTATGAGTTATTTAAGGAAAATCCAGTTTAGGTTAAGCAGTTAGCTGTATCCCTCGGCTCAGTGGATCAACCAGTTCATGATTAAAAATATAGTTATACATTGCGGAAAATACTTTGATTAATTTGATTTTTAACATCCTACATGAGTATAAACGTTCCCGAAGGACAACTCACGCTATGCAAGACTCTAGATTTATAATAAGTATAGGAAATGCCTTTACGCTAATTAAAAGTAGTGACTTAGTTTTGAAAGAGATTACAAGTATGATATACTATTAATAAAGTATTATAAGTTAAAAATATCTAACATGCAACCTAGCATAAAATCTTCTCAGAGAGCAAGTACAAACAGCCACAGAAAATAGACAACTCAGGTGCTTAGCAAAGTAATTAGCATTTCAAAATAAAATCACCAGTGGGCACCAACAACCTGACACAAAGCTATTGGTGAGCATATATGTCTGTGCTAAAGTAAACAGCCCAAGAAATCACCTCACAAAGGTGAGGAAAACTCCCGCAACAAGCAGTCCACTAGCAAGATCCCAAATTTAGCCGCTCAACAGGCTACTGCCCTGAACCTGAGGCATTCAAAGGAAGAACGCCTCAGTAAGAAACAAAATTCAAGTGGCAAAGGAGAGTAATCAGGTAAAAGTGCAAAGTAAGAGATGGGTTTACCAAATCCTAGTATAAAATGCTGAAGACCACAGATGGATAATCAAATATTTATAAGCACAGTAAAATCAGTGGTAAATGAGTCAATCGAGTAACTGCACCAAGTGCGGAATGAAGCCATGCTTCAACAATATCTGTATGGATTAGCATAAAAGTACAGACTGATCTAAGAAGCAAACTGAGCATAAAACAGCTCGAATAGAATGTGAATCATTAACACATGGCAAAATCAACCAGGCAGAGTCGATGACCAATTGTCCCAAACCAGACTACCAAGCTCAAATATCTCAAAAAAGCATAGAAGGCCCTGTGGTGGTGGCCACTTGTCCAAACCCAAACTAACAGTCCTTAGAAACAGAGGCCAAACATACGCCAAGTGCAACGATCCATAACCGACGTCCAGTTGGTGGTCCTTTATCCACTGCCAACCTTCATAGTCGAAGAAACATCAGAACCTACCCAAATCACAAGTTCAAAGCTTAAGATAAACTAAAACCAGTTCTAAAACCATCCTAAGGACTAAACCTACTGAATTAGACAAAAATTGCAAAAATTTCTAAGTCCCAGGAAATTCGGCGAGTATACCTGACGAATCGCCTGCATACTCGACGAACTCTAAGAGATACTCGACAAATCTCTCAATACTCGGCGAAATATCTTGCGAAATCCGGCGATACTCGACAAACGGCACTCGACGTTCGTCGAACAACGTTCGACTAATCTGTGTTACTCGCCGAATAGGACTTAACCAATTTGGCAATACTCGCCGAATGAACTGGCGATACTCGCCAAAAACGACTTAACCTAAATTCGGCGATACTTGTCGAATTCCTACCCAATACCCGCCGAATTCTACTTAGGCTCCCTATCGTAACTCGGCGAGAATTCCTTACCTAAACCCAATGATACTCGACGAATCACTACATGATATTCGCTGAATTTTACTTTTCTCAGATTTTTCCTAATTCTTTTGGTTTGGCCGAAAATCAAGATCTAACCTAGAGGAATCCTTTCATGCTTCCTATAATACTCCTATTCTCTAAGGACGGAAGAAAAAGATCAAGTAAAAACGAACAAGCAACTCACGAAAATCTCAAACTCTAACTCACAAAAATCGGGGAAATTGGAAGATCTTACCACGATCGCAAAGCCCTCGCCGAGAGCTATCCAAATCTCTACTCAAATGCTGAATCCGACCACCCGAACTCCCGATTCCACCGTCTGAAAGCTCCGTCCGTCCGCCAAACTCCTTGTTTCGTGAAAACTACCGTCGTCGGGTTGGGGGAGATAATGAATAGTAGGGTTTTGTTATTAGGTATATATATATAATAATATTAATAATTAATTCATTACAATTCTATATTACATTACATTAAACCCTAAAACGATCCAAAATTCATAACAAACTCTGAATTCTATGAAATTCGCACCATAGATAAATACTGTCGCTACGAAACCAACAACGAAGTCGAAACTGAAATTCGACAAATAAAACTCGGGCAAACACCTCCCGAAGCCAAAACACAAGCATTCCCAAAAAGGCTCCACCGAGTCACCAAAACAGATCCGGCTCGTAAGGGAAACTTGCAAACAGGCTAAACCCAGCGACACAGAAAACTCAAAGAGCAAAACCACACACTAACCACGGCACAAGCCAGACATGCGTTAGCGTAATGCCGTGATGTTAAAATTACGCCATTACAGGAATAGAAATAAATACCGAAAAATCAGAGGCGTTACACCTGTGGACTTAGTCGATCTTTCTGCTTACTGAAGCTTGGATTTGACTATCTACACCTGGCTCAGCGCTTTAACTCATCTGGCATTGAGTGAGTTATCCCCACTCAACGCTTCTGGACTTAACCAGAATCTTGACCTTTGTCAGCATTCCCTTGACCTCTGGCGTTGAGTGAATTGGCTTTACTCAACGCCTGTGGACTTAGACAATTTCCTGCCTTTCCAGCATATTTCTTTGTGTCCACCCGTCCAATCAATGTGACAAGGACTACCCTGCATGCATGAACTTAACACACATCAAATACAACTATATATATGACATTGAATTGTTTGACTTCTTGCAAATATGGGACATTGGGATCAATGGACCCAACAATCTCCCCCTATTTAAAGAAGTTAAAACCCACTATCAACTTTATCGGTCAATGACATGCACAACATATGCAGCAACAAAATATATTATAATGATAGAACCGGTCTAGGAAGATTACCACATTTCCTGCCTGTATGGTGAACATCACCTACTCCCCTTGAATTGCTGCAAGGTATGTGATACCACTTGAAGGACATGATTACCTCCCTCACATTCCCTGCCTATATGGTGAGCATCACCTACTCCCCCTGAAATCCTGCAAAGTATGTGATACCACTTGAAGGCCTTGATTACCTTCACCTCATTACCCTGTATGGGGACATCTATTTCTCCCCTTGCATTTACTGCATGACATTGATCATCTCCTTTTCCCTTTGATGTACTTGATTACTTGATCAACTTCTGATGCTACTTGATCAATCTCTTCTCTGCCCCTTTTTAACTTCTGAATAGTCAGGGAGGAGCTGGCTTTCCTTGATTATCTTCTCCCCCTAACCGATTGCAGATGATTCCACTGGTGCAGCTGCCAACTTCCTCTCTACATAAGGCTGAATTTGCTCCTACAGCTGCTGGACTTGCTCCCCCTCAATAGGAGCATCTTATATCATCATGTTCCCGATAGACACTTTTGTCTCCACGCTAAGTTCAACATACCCAACTCAAACTTGAAGGTGTTGAACTTTGCTTCATCTAGTGGCTTAGTAAAGATATCATCCACATGCTTGTCTGTGGGGACAAACTCTAGACTGATGTTTTCCTTTTCCACATGCTCCTTAATAAAATGATCCCTAATTTCAATGTGCTTAGTCCTACTGTGTGAGATAGAATTCCTAGCAATAGAAATAACACTAGTAGAATCATAATAAAGAGGAGTTCTACTTATTCGGAGGTTATAATCCCGGAGTTGATGCTGGATCCACAGCAACTGAGCATAACAACTACCTGCTAAAATATACTCTGACTCTGCTGTTGAGATTGTCACACTAGTTTGCTTCTTGCTGCTCCAAGATACTAGTCTCCCACCTAAGAATTGACAGGATCCTGAAGTGCTTTTCCTGTTGATGACTAGTAATTTAGTCATCTTCTATGGCTATTATCTTAATTAGATATTCTAAATATTTGCATGTGTTCGTTATTTTTATAAAATATTTCATAGAAAATTAATATTTGGAGGTGTAACACATATTTTCTATTTTGTAGGAAAATGGCAGGTCTGGGGGACTTTATCCCGCTATCACGTCCAAGGTCCATATGCGAGTCAAATTTGTGGACATAAAGCTCGGCCGGATATATTCAACGTCACTACCTTGCATTAAGGAACTCTTGATGACCCTCCATACATGCAACCCGAGCTCCTCCGGCACCATGCAAACTATGTTCATTATATATATATATATATATATACTCAGCAAGTGCAGCAACAGCATCCTGCACCTCCGCCACCACCGTGCAGCGCCACTTCAAAGCTCCACCACCATGCAGCTCCTCCTAGATACAGCTCATCCAAGCTCGACAACCACCAGGAATCCCGCCATCAAGCAACAACACCTCCCACGTACCAGCAGCCCGAGCATCCTTCTCCTCCATGCATGAAGCCATCGGCCAAACACAGCCACCGCCAGCTCCTCCGTCTGAGCATTGTTTCCACCTCAGCTCCTCCACCCTGCCGCCAGACACCTCCAGCTCCTCCAAAAGCTCCACTCCATGCAGCACGGCAAGCTCGAACATCAACCTCCAGCTCCTCCCAACTCCAAACTCCGGCCACCTCACAACTCCAAGCATACAGAAGCTCCAGAACCTCCACATGACCACCTCCTCCATACAGCCACGTCAGCCCGAGCCTCCCTCCATGTAACGCCTCAAATTTATTTCCTCCTCCATAGATCCCGCCTCCAAGCATCAGCGCCATCCTACTCCGCCCCTCGGATTGCTGACATGGCACTCCAAAAATTTATGATACCGTTTCACACTTTCACAAGGAAAATCAATTTCAAGGAAAATCAATTTCAAGGAAAAAAACCAATTTCAAGGAAAATCAATACTAACGGCCCTATTAATTGCTCCAGCCATTGTCATCTCAAGGCTATAAATATATGTATTTTCCAGGCATGGGGGAGGAGTCCACGACATAAAACTCTATTCTAAAAAACTGTACACGAAGTTTGTTCATTTGAAGGAAGAAATCATTGGAAGTTTTTTTTGCCAAAGTTTGTGCGTAAAAGTTGTTCTTTTTGTTCTTGTCTTTAATTTGTTCATTAATTTTGTACATCTTTTTGTAACGTTGTTTTTGTTCAAAACAACAAAAATACCAATTATCTACGAAAATTAGAAAGGCTCAAAATTTTCATGATAATTAACAACAAATTTTGCAAATGATCATAATATTTTCTCATCTACAAAATTTGAAAGGAGATTTTTTGTTGCTAAATTAGCAACAAATAGTTTGGAGGCAAAAAATGTGTTGCTAATTTAGCAACAAAAAATTTTGTTTCTAATTTTATATTAGATAAAAAATTTGTTGTTATTGCTAAATTTGTTGTTAATTATCTTGAAATTATTTTTTCTTTCTAACTTTCCTTGCTAATTAACATGTGTGATAAAATTAAAATGTTGAATTTACATATATATATATATAGTTATTCATTTTATATATATATATATAGTTATTCATTTCGTTCATTGAATGAATATGTGAAAACAAAATTTGGGATAACTTTTTTTTAAAAATTTATAGCTCAAAATATTTAAATTGGTAATAAAATTATCGTTTCGTTTTGCAAAAATTGAAGATAAATGATATTATTATTAGCAAAAATATTCAACTTAAATTTTAATTTAAAATGATTTATTATCTTATATGAATGAAATTTTATATATATATATATATATTATATGTGTGTGCGTAAGAAAATTAAGGAGATAAGTACTCCTAAAATATATATATAAAGTTAAATTATATTTACTTATATATATAGTACAATAATATTTATTTAATATATGTTCTTTTACAACATATAGAAAACTTTTCAAATATAATTAATGAAATTGCTTTGGCTTAGTGGTAGCTCTTATTTGTTAAAGGTTCCCAAATGAATTGGAATGAGTTCGAGACCCAGCGGGATCTGCTCAAGGTAGAGAGGTAGATTTTTTTTGCTTGTTTTTAAAAATATTTATTTATTATAATTAAATTAAAAATTAGCAAGCAAACCATTTCCCTTGCTAAAAAAAAAGTTATAAACTAGAAAGGCTATTTCTCCTTCCTAAAAATTTATTGCAAATCAACAAGGAAAATCATTCTTCCTAAATTTAACTAGGGTCATATTTGCTATGATTTTTTTTGCTTATGAATTCGTTTCTAATTATAATTAGGAAGGAATTGTATCATTTAGCAACGAATTCCTCTTCTCACTAATTAACATTTTTCTTGTAGTGGTTCCCCGTTTCTCCCTATAAATGAAAGTTCAATTTTTATTTGCACTTTAAAATAATTCAATTTCAATTTTTATCAATTGTCACCTTCGTTTCACTTTTTCATAATGTCGTATTTTTTCTATAATGATGATTCATTCATCTCCATGAGCGGCTAATTATCTATAGTGCTCGATCGAGACGATCCGATGATGAGATAATTTTTGCGATGACTTTAATTTTGCGCTTCTCAATTTGTTGAACGCTTACGATTTACCGTTGATCAATTCATTGAGCCTATATATTTTATATAGTTTTCAAAACAGTTTTCGTTCTTTAATTGACCGAGAGGCTCGTAAGGCCAATCGATCACTCATCGGTAAAACGAGTAGAACACAACCCTCGAGAGAGGACGACGTAACTCTTCCGAATTGGAGTAAAATCTAATAGCAAGATTCACTACCTAAAGCAAGTCTTAGGCGATGCGATTTGAGAACGAAAGTTCGGTCAATACACCTAAGCTTAGTTGAACATAATCCTCCAAAGAGGGGTCTTCATGCTTTGGGAACCTCCACGGTCAAAACCTCTTCAACAAGAGAATTGCATTGTTATTTTCATTTTGTAATTTTATAATTTCAAGGTGACTCAAGATCGGGTACTAATTGTAAAACCATTGTTTTAATTCCGTTAACATTTCTAGCTTTTACGTTTCGCAACCCCAACTCAAATTTCTATTGATAAAATAATAACGATTTTCAAAGTAGGATTACTCGATCACCCCGAGCCTAATACAACCTTGGTTTTTATAAACCTATACCACTCCCGATACGGTACACTTGTCGTTGTCGTTTGCGGATATAGTTTCGCGCAATCAAGTTTTTGGCGCCGTTGCCGGGGACAATTGGTTGATAATTTGAAAAATAAATAGTATTTAATTTTATCGCTTCTCTTCCTTTTTTTAGTTTATGACCCAAATAAACTCTTCAAATAATTTTGAATTCGGTTTTGATCCGGAAATTGAGCGCACCTTTCGACAACATCTCAGATTTAGTGATCTACCAATAATTCATGAAGAATCAATCGGAGAAACTAATGAGGAAATAATGGAAGTTCCTAACCTTAATGCGGCCCCGCTACGGACTATGTCCTATTACGCGAGACCGAATTTGGAGGGAACACAATCTAGTATTATTCGCCCAGCAGTAGCGAATAATAATTTTGAAATTAAAACGAGTATCATTCAGATGGTACAACAATCGGTTGTATTCGATGGCTTACCGGATGAATATCCAAATTTACATCTGCTTAATTTTTTGAAAATCTGCGATACGTTTAAAATAAATGGCGTCACCGATGACGCCATCCGTTTGCGTTTATTTCTGTTTTCTTTGCGGACCAAGGCCAAGTAGTGGTTGGGTTCTCTTCCTAGAGGTTCCATCACTACATGAGCCGAAATGACGGAAAAATTTTTAATGAAATATTTTCCTCCGACAAAGTCTGCTAAATTACGTACGGACATTCTCTCGTTCACGAATTAGAGTCGGAGTCTCTCTATGACACATGGGAGCGTTTCAAGGAACTTTTGCGGAGATGTCCTCATCATGCCCTTCCTACGTGGCAACAAGTTCAAACTTTCTACAATGGTTTGAATCTCCAAACGAGGCAAATGATTGTTGCAGCCGCAGGGGGAACTATTAATAACAAAACCCCCGAGGTCGCTCAAGAGCTTTTCGAGGAGATGGACATGAATACTTATCAGTGGAATGCGTCATGGTCGCGCCCTAACAAGCCAACTGGACTCTTCGAAGTCGAGGCCACCCCTAATTTAGCACTGTTGAAACTGATTTCCGGTCTCCTGTGGAGTTCGACCCTTGGGGAAGGGGTGGTCTCGCGCCTACTTTACTCCTGCAAGCAAAACAATAGGGAAAACAAGGAAAAACCGACCCAAGGGCTCGGCGGGGAGGACCCACCACACACCCGGAAGAGCTGAGAATACTTCCCCTCCTTAGCCACAGGTCGAGCTAAGGCTACCCCAGAAAGAACTACTAAATCGGGGAGCAAGAGAGTATGAGAGCGTGTCTTCTGAGGTTCCCCCTTGGGTTCTATTTATAGAATTCTGTAGAGGGCCTGCTAATAGCCAACCTCCGCTGTTTCGAACAGCTATGTGCAATCCAACTTGGTCTGCTAACAGCATAGCTCCGCTGTTCCGAGAAGCTATTCGCACCCATGGGGAGGGCATCTATGTAATTTCTCCTCGGGGCTTCTACTGGGCCCCACCCATGGATTGGGAGGTCAGCTCGCCACTAATCCCTCTCCGCGAGAGGCGGGTGTGACCTGGCTCTAGCGGCTCGCCTACTCTTCTTGGGCGAGCGCGAGCTGGGCCACCACGACCCGCCAATCCTCTGCCGAGGTGGTCAGGCGGCCAGGTCGCGAATAGGGAACGGGCTGGCGGCCAATTAGAACGGTTCGCGGGTCGCGGGTCGCGGGTCGTCGAACCCATCCATGAATATCGGTTCGACGAATAGCGCCCCCCACTCTGGTCGACGATTCTCTGAGCGAGTGAGGGGGGGGAGGAGTCGTCTCGCCTGGCTCGCTCGCTTGAACTGAGCGGGAGCGGACCAGCCTCTTGCCGTATTCCCACTTGTTGCTTGGGTGCGGGCCGTGGAACTTGGTTCGCTCGCCTTTCCTGGCAGGGCCCGCTCGACGAACACGGGGTTGTACACAATCCCCGCTCTTTTAGAGCTTGATCAAGCTCGGAAAGAACCATCCAACCCGCGTGTTCGGCGAGTACTGTGCTGAGCTGGCATGGAATCTTCTGGTGGGGCCCCACTATTCGGCTATAAATATACCACTGAGCCCAGGGGGGTCTCCCTAGGCCATCTCGTCTTTTCAAGCAGACTGCAGCTTCTTGATGCCGGTCAACGAAGAGGTGCGAGCCCTACTGGTGGCCGCGGGCCAGAAGACTCGGGAGGAGGCCCTCGAGGCCGCCCCCTGGTTAGCGCGTGGGTCTCCCGGCCCTCTCTTTAGACCGGTAAAGGGAAATATTATGAGGCGGTCCCCGGCGAATAACTTCCCGGGTTCCAGCTCGGCGGCCGGCATCGAGGTCGCTTCTGAGGTACGTGATCTCCCTTCCCGGCTTATTGCTACATTTCTGACCCTTTGTCCTGTAGGTACTGCCTCATGAAGACGAGGGTGACGGGGGGAGGATCGCTCCCCTCCCTTGTCGTCTGAGAGGGTTGCTAGCCCCTTGGGTCTGGACCGTCCACCCCCGAATACCCCTCGTTCGCCGGTTCCCCCCGGACTAGGGAAATCTCTTGCGGCCTTCGAGGGAGAACCCTTTCAGGGTCGGCCGGGCTCTTCCCGTCCTTCCATCGGTATGGACGACGTGCCAACCCCTGGTAAGCTTGTACTCGGCGCTTGCCTTGTTCTCGCCCGTCCCCTCTAAATCTCCTTTTTGCAGGCTACAACGCGATCTCCTCCGAAACTGAGATGAGCGAAGGGTACTCGCCTCCGCCTGACGTGGAGGGCATTTCAGATTACCTGGGCGATCCGACTGATGCGGCGGGGATGAAGAGGCAGGTGACACGGCTGTTCTAGAAACATACTCTGCTGCTTCAGGAGCTCGTCAAGAGGGTCGACCGAGACAAGGCCGAGACCGAGGCTCGGCTCGCAGCTTTGGAGGGGGCTCCGCGTGCAGCAGAAGGTGGCGAGGTCACTTCACCCGGCGTGCACATTACGCGGGCCGAGGAGCGTCTAAAGAGTGTCTCGGAACATGTCGGCCTGGCCCAGCAGGAGTTGGTGGCGGTGCGCGACTATCATTATCCTCGCGTGCCGCCGCGAACCGGAACGCAACGGCGGAGCAGGTGGAAGTGGATCCAGTTCTGATCCACCCTCTCTTCTCTCTGTTCGCGGACTATCGCTGGGTCGGGCCGTGTCTGTGCTTCGAGTCGACTCGCTCGGGGGGGATGGAGGTACTATTATTTCAAAGACTTATTCAGTATCTGTAACTATTTGCGACTCTCCTCGCCCGCCTATGAGTCTGATTTTTGATTTCTGATGCATATCGTTCTTATCATGTTGCTGTTTTATTCTCCGCGGGGTGGGCTCGAGTGCACCCGTGTCCTCCGCTCGCCACCCTCCTCGGGCGAGTGCGGGTCATAGGATGGACTCGCTCAACCCGCCATCCTTATTTTAGCGGGAGCGGGCTGAGGAGCTCGTCGGCTAAGAGTCTCCCCGACTCGCTCAAAATCCTGGGCGGGTGCGGGCCGTGACTAGCCCGCTTGTTCCTCGCGTAGATGCGGGCGGGCGAGACCCGCTCCTGAATGGTCTTGGCGGTGCGGTTGCGGGTCGGGAATGTAGTACCCCCCCCCCCCCCAAACCTTTTGCCCGGGGGGGCCGGAGGGGTACTACTGGACCAAGACGTCACCCAAGGGCTCCTAGGGGAAACAATCCACCCTATTCAAGCACTAGGTGGTCGTCTTGAGTGGTTCGAATCATAACATTCACAACCCATCAGAATATAGCGGAAGCATTAACAGGAAACCACTACATATCATATTAATACAGAGGTTCTAGGGTCGAAGCCTCATGCGTTTATAAAAGCCCGTGGGCTATACATGTACTACATAAGTCTATCACACACTCTCTCTTCTAAACTGCTCGGCGGTACTCACGTCTCTAAACACCGGAGATGGCGGTGGTGCCTCTGCTCGAGTAGACCTAGCTGCTGGCATAATCTCCTATGGCAGCGGGTCACTACGGTGCTCCACCTCCTGTGAATGGTTAATCAAATAACCGTTAGTCACAGAGCTAAATGGAAACAAATCTCCTCCCCGGATCCACATCCTGGGGACGAGCACGCACCCACCCACAAAAGTAAATAGCCGAAGCAAGAGAGGGTTATCTCAACATTTCATATATGAACAACTAGGAGCAATTATAAAAGAGTGCAGTATAACCGGAAAAAGCAGCAATAACATAAAACGGTTATAGCAAGGCTCTACTAGCTCATCAGCACAACAGGTTTTCATATCTTGAATTATATCGCAGGCATTCACAGCCGCGCACACAAACCACATGCATTCATAGCCGCGCACACAAACCGCAGGCATTCATAGCCGCGCACACAAACCGCAGACATTCATAGCCGCGCACACAAACCCTATGTCGACATAGTGTAACAGCCCAAAGTTCTGAAACAGGCAAATTTGGTTGACACGGCCTGGGACACGGGCGTGTCCCAGGGCGTGTCAGGTGACACGGCCTGCGACACGGGCGTGTCGCAGGGCGTGTCGGGTTGTGTCGACGATTGGGCTTTGTCTCGACGATTGTTTTTGGTCTCGACGATTCGTCGAGAGAGGCACACGGCCCAGGACACAGGCGTGTCCAAGGCCGTGTCGCATTCTCGACGATTTTTGCTCGACGATCGTCGAGTGTCGAGAAGTGCGTGTCGAGTGTTGAACACGGCCTGTGACACGGGCGTGTCACAGGGCGTGTCCAATCAGGCGACGAACTCAGCCCGCCGAGGATTTCGACAGGGCGTGTCTTTGTGCCGTGTCTAGGCACACGGCCTGGGACATGGGCGTGTCACAGGCCGTGTGAAGTCTCGGGATGATTTGGGATTTTTTTCACTCAGGTACACGGCCACAGACACGGGCGTGTCTGAAGGCGTGTTGGTGACACGGCCAATGACACGGGCGTGTCCCGTGGGCGTGTCACTGGTTTGGATAAGTCGGTTGACCACCGCTTGAGGCACACGGCCAGGCACACGGCCATGTTCGAAGCCGTGTCGGGTCAAAATGTGTGTTTTTGGCAGAATCGTGGCCGTCCATTTCTTCAGTCTGGATCCAAGGGCTGAAAGCTCTTCTTCTTTTTCCATAAGGGCCGAAGTCAGAGATTTATTCTCATAGTCTTTAGCCTTAACCTTTCTTCAAGTGAAGAGAGAAAGAAAGGAGGAGGAAGAAGGGAAGGGGGTTGCTGTTGGTGGTGCTGCGGTTTACCGGCGAGAGATCCGAAGCCAGCGTTGCGGAGGAAACGCTCTTGCGAGTCTTGCAAGCAAGCTTTCAAGCCATGGCACCGAAGCGATCGTCAAGGGTAACGACTTTTCTTCCTAGCCATGTGAAGGCTTCTGTTTTGGCATATCTTTTGATTCCCCCACCAGGAGGTGGCTGTTTTGGGAGTCGTTTGGGTGGATGCTTGAAATCCCCTTTGTGTTGCATATAGATCCGGAAATGAGTACGGAATAGGCATGCTGTGTGAAGCCCATCTGGACAGGTTGGTCTGGATTGGTGATGTTGCATACGAACCGGAGAAGACTCCGTGATAAATGTGTAGTGTTAAGGAGTCTACGGGTTATACCTGCGAAAAGGAGTAGCAGGAAGTACTGGGGTGGTAGCCCAGGAAAATAGCCTTGTGCTGGTGTTGGGTCCAACCTGTGATTGAGGCACAGGAAGTACTGGTGGGACCAGGAAAGGCCCTTTTTGTGATGCTGATGTCATAGGGTGTCCACCTGTGGAGCGAGTCACAGGAAGTACTGGTGTGCCCAGGAAAGACCCCTGACATTTGTAATTTGCGGTGTCCACCTGTGACGGGAGTCACAGGAAGTACTGGTGCGCCCAGGAAAGACCCGCTGTTGCTGTGAGGAAATGGGTATAGTGAAATACCCAGGCTTGAACGCCAGGAACAGGATTGGTGAAACCGACCCGCGCCTTTGATATAGCCATGAGTACGCTGCACGCGGAAAGGGCAAGGCGATTTGAGCAACGGGGGGGTGGAGGATCTGACCTGCGCTATGTCCGTCCGACGTGAGACCAAAAAGTGCGGTCTGTTGGAGCGCATAGCAAGAGTCTTCGGCCTGCGCGCCATGACACAAAGGGGGGCTACGGGCCATCCCGGTGTCCGAGGACTAACTCCGGCTGCACGCCATGGAGTAAATGCTCAAGAGATGTACCGTTGGGTGATAACCCTGATACGGTGGTGGGCAAGAGGTTGCCAGAACACCAAGAATGTGCCCTGAGTGCACGGACCGTTGAGCCGGGTGGCGAACGGTTGTGATGGCTTGTGTGCGTGAAAGCACTTTTTGATGATATAGCTTGCCATACTTGTGATATGATATGCCTGCAGGGAAAAATACCGCTGCCCCGAGAGAAGGGGTAGGGTCGTTATAATTTGGTCAGCTGAACGCTGACCGTTGCTTTTGTTTGCCACCGATGGGTGGATTGTCCCTTGCACAGGTACTGGAGAGCCGAGCGGGACGAAACGAGGTTGATGCCCCTGCTGGTGTTGCTGCTGCTGTTAGCTGCTAGCCCTCGAAGGTTATTGTGTTCTTTTGCGTGTTTTCTTTTAGTGTGGCCGGCCTGCGCGCCAATCTGTTTTAGGCCACTGATTGAAAGCCCTGTAAGGCCATAAGGCCAACTCTTTTGACATGGTGTAAGACATTCCTATATGTATATAAAATGTGGCATTTTATGTTTGGACATTCATGAGGAGTTCAAGTAGTTTAGGATTCCGCTAGAATGCTTGTGATAGGTGCGATTGCGCTACTCTGGTATCATCCTGTACCTTCACCGACTGTTTTGTGGTATATCCTGTGGGGCCCCGGCCGGACCTTCTAGAATATATCATATGAACGGATGGGGTTGTTACATTTTTGGTATCCGTTGTCTTGGTCTTTCCCTCTCGAAGTCGTGGCCGACTTCTTTTGTGGGGTGGCGAGCACGTGGTTGTGCACACCAACGTCTACGATTGAACTCCTGAATGTCCATGATAGGAATGCAATTTGCTATGTTTGAGGAACCTGCGTGTTCCTATGTTGTGTTGTTTGCTTGGGTACGACCGCTAATGTGTGTGTCTTGTCCACCTTTAGGTGACACGGAGTGGAGCTGGGCAGTCTGAGCCCCAGCGTTCTGATGAAAGTACAGCACCAGCTGCGGTGCCTACACCTCCACCGTCTGCGGAACATGTCCATTTAGTTGCGGAGGCCTTGTTTACCATGATCCAAGGTCAGCCACTTAGGCAAGAGCAAGCGGCTGTGGGGCCAGAACAGATGGTGGCAAGGCCTGAACCTGTCGGGGAAGTGGTTCCTCGAGCGGCTGAGAAGCAGCTAACACGGTTTATGAGTTTCCATCCGCCTACGTTCTCGGGAGCGGGAACCCCGACGCAGGCTGAGGATTGGTTATCGCGCGTCAAGCGAGTGATGACGGCAATAGGAACGGCGGAGCATCAGAAGGTTACCTTAGCCACCTTCTTGCTTGAAGGAGAAGCGCGTTTATGGTGGGATGAGATGGAGTTGCATCATTGGCGGGTCGTCCGTTAACCCAAGTGTCGATGGAGAATTCTCCCGGCTCTTCCTTGCGAAGCACCTTCCTGTGGCTCAACAAATAGCCATGGAAAATGAATTCCAACGGTTGACTCAAGGTGATGGCAGTGTTGACGCGTACCTGCATGAGTTTACTCGCTTGGGGCGGTATGCGGGTTCGATTTTTGCTGATGAGCAGAGGAAGACGAATCGGTTCTATGAAGGACTGAGGGACGAGTTGAGGTTCCTTGTGTCCAGTTCTGTGAACCAAGGTTTTCAAGCGTTGGTTGACACTGCGACCGCGTTGGAAAAGGATATGAAGAGGGTGCAAGGGAAGAGAGCGTTGGTGATGACGCAACCGGAGTGGAAGGCGCCCCGCTCTGGAAAATCATTTTACAAGAAGAGATGGGGTAAGAGGTCCAAGCCGAGTGGACAAGCTCCTTCATCAGTTGCAACGGGAGCAACATCAGGGGCAACCTCCAAGCCAGAAACTCGTACCTGCTTCAATTGTGGTAGGATGGGGCATATTGCGCGAGATTGCCGGATGCCGCCAAAGAGTGAAAAGAAGGCGGGAGCATCTTATGCGGAGAAAGGAAAAGCGGTGGTGGAGTCTTCTGCCTCGCAAGCGCAACCCCGGGTCTACAATCTTGGCATGCAGGAGGCCATCAAGCAGAGTGACGTGGTCACAGGTATGAGTTTAGTTTTGCATATGCTATTGTTTGTATGCTTAGCTTAGTACCCCTATGTTTGTGGTTTGTGTGTGTGACATGTTTGTCATAGGTTTTGTAATGATTCGGGACACGCTGGCGCGAGCACTGTTTGATACAGGTGCATCGCATTCTTTTCTGTCGAGTGAGTTTCTTACGCGGCTTGGGATACCCAGTCGTGCAAAGACAGATAGCGTCAGAGTCGTGTTGCCGAATGGATGTTGGATGCTTGCGGATCAAGCTTGCGATGTGGCGGTTCAGTTGGGAAGTCGGGATTTTTGTTTAACCGCATTTGTTTTGCCAATATCGGAATTCGATGTGATTTTTGGGATGGATTGGCTTGCGGAGCAGCATGCTATGATTGATTGCCAGTCCAAAGAAATCACGTTGGGCCAGACTACCGAACAGGAGACCAAGTTCGCGGGTATGCGAGGAGTAGGCGGGACGTTGATGTCTGCACTCCAGGTAGTCAAAGCTGTTCGGAAGGGTGCGGAGTGTTACTTTGCACTAATTCAGGCTGTTGCGCCTAAGGCCACTTTGTGCGAGGTTCCGATTGTGGCAGAATTTGCTGATATGTTTCCCGCAGATCTCCCTGGGCTACCACCCCAGCGGGAGATTGACTTCACAATTGAGCTGGTGCCAGGTGCGAAACCAGTGGCCCGTTCGCCATATCGCGTTGCGCCTAAAGAGATGGCTGAGTTGAAGGTTCAACTACAAGAAATGTTAGAGCAAGGCTATATCCGCCCAAGTATGTCACCTTGGAGCGCGCCTGTGCTTTTTGTAAAGAAGAAAGATGGTGGGTTACAGTTGTGTATCGATTACCGTGAATTGAATAAGCTGACCGAGAAGAATAAGTATCCGATACCTCGGATTGATGAATTATTTGATCAGCTGGTGGGATCTACCGTCTATTCGAAGTTGGACCTGAAGTCTGGTTATTACCAGTTAAGGATTCAGGAAGGTGACATTCCCAAAACCGCATTTGGAACGCGTTATGGCACTATGAGTTCACAGTCATGCCCTTTGGATTGTGTAATGCGCCTTCGGTGTTTATGGATTTGATGCACCGTATTTTTCGTAAGTACCTGGATCTGTTTGTGATCGTGTTTATTGATGATATCCTGGTATACTCGAAGTCCAAAGCTGAGCATGAGATTCATTTGCGGTTAGTGTTGAATACGTTGAGGCAAAATCAGCTTTATGCCAAGTTCTCGAAGTGCGAGTTTTGGCTATCGTCAGTGGCATTTTTGGGCCATGTGGTGAGTGGAGCGGGCATTGCAGTAGATCCAGCGAAGATAAAAGCCATACAAGAATGGCCAATATTGTCTTCCGTGGCCGAGGTCAGAAGTTTCCTTGGACTTGCGGGCTACTATAGAAGATTTGTGGAGAAATTCTCGCGGATCGCTTTGCCGCTAACCACACTGACGCGAAAAGATCAGAAGTTCGTTTGGACGCCAGAGTGCGCACGAGCTTTTGAAGAGCTGAAGGTTCGATTGACCACGGCGTCGGTGTTGTCTTCGCCATGTGGAACCGATGGGTTTGTGATTTATAGTGATGCCTCAGGAAGCGGCTTAGGCTGCGTTCTTCTACAGAGCGGAAAGGTGATTGCTTATGGCTCACGCCAGCTGAAGGTGCACGAGCGAAACTATCCCGTCCATGATTTGGAACTAGCGGCGGTGATTTTTGCACTTAAGCTGTGGCGACACTACCTTTATGGAGTGAAGGTGGAGATCTATACTGATCATAAGAGCCTAAAGTATCTTTTGGAACAGAAAGAGTTGAACATGCGACAACGAAGGTGGTTGGAGTTCCTTGGGGACTACACTTTCGAGATTCATTATACGCCCGGGAAGGGGAATGTTGTCGCGGATGCCTTGAGTCGGCAAGTTCCGGCTAGAGCAAATTGGTTACAAAGGCATGATGAATGTCTGATCCAGGAATTGGAGGCATTGGAGATCTATTGTGTTGATAAGAATTCCACTACCAGTGCATGTTTGAACTGGACCGAGGTGCAATGTGACCTTGCGGACCGAGTTCGACGGGCAACGGAGTTGGATGAAGATCTCTTGCGCTATGTGAATGAAGGGTCAGAAGGCAAATTCACCTGGATTGACGGTCTTTTGCGAAAAGAAGGCCGATTGTGCGTCCCAAATGTGGGGAAACTGAGGGAAGAACTGATGTATGAAGCACATTATACGAAGTATTCCATTCACCCCGGGAGCACAAAGATGTTTAACGATATGAAAAAGCTTTTCTGGTGGCCAGGGCTTAAGAAAGATGTTGCCCTGTATGTAGCCAAATGTCAAACATGTGCGATGGTGAAGGCGGAATGCCAAAAGCCGGGCGGTTATTTGAAGTCACTGCCGATCCCATTGTGGAAATTTGATGATATTTCCATGGATTTTGTGCATGGATTGCCAAGATCGCAGCGAGGAAATGATTCCATTTGGGTGATAGTTGACCGGCTAACAAAAGTAGCACATTTTCTCCCGAACAGGCGGGATGATTCGGTGGAAAGTTTGGCAAAGTTATATGTTGATCAAATTGTGCGTCTTCACGGTGTTCCTCGGAGCATCGTAAGTGATCGAGATGGGCGATTCACGTCAAATGATTGGAGGCTAGTTCACCGACTGTTGGGCACGAAGTTGACTTTCAGTACGGCCTTTCATCCCCAAACAGATGGCCAAACTGAACGTACCAACAGAACAATGGAGGACATGCTCCGAATGTGCGCCCTTGACTTCGGAAAGAGATGGGAAGTGTCGTACTCCCTTGGCTTGGGTAGAAGCGGGTGAAGCCCGGGTTGTTAAACCAAATGAGCTTGATGACGCAAACTCAACCATTCGGACTATTCGAGAGAGATTGCTGATTGCTCAAGATCGACAAGCGAAGTACTACAACGCCAAGCACCGGAACGTCGAATTTGCGGTTGGCGATTGGGTCTACTTGAAGATCAAGCCATTCAAAGGTGTCTCCAGGATTCGACGATTGAAAAAGTTGAGTCCAAGGTATTTGGGTCCTTTTGAAGTGGTTGAGCGAATTGGCGAAGCGGCTTATCGGCTAGCTCTGTCGGCGGACTTGGGTGGGTTACATGATGTCTTTCACATCTCGGTGCTGCGGAAAGCCGTGAAAGATCCAGCTCAAGTGATCGCGGATGATCGTGTGCCGGTGGAGTATGGGCTAACAACGAGAGTTCGACCCATTCAGATCGAAGATCGAGCCGAGAAACAGTTGCGGAACAAGACGGTCGGTATGGTAAAAGTCCGATGGGACAACTGCGGCCGTGAAGAGCTGACATGGGAGCGCGAGCAGACCATGCGAGAAGAGTTCCCTGAATTGTTTCTGTAATTTGGAGCGAGAATATTGTAACATAAATAGTTTATATGTTAGTACATTTTCTTGCTGCTTTTTGTTACTTTCCTGTCTCTGAATTTCGAGGACGAAATTTCTTGTAGGAGGGGAGGATTGTAACAGCCCAAAGTTCTGAAACAGGCAAATTTGGTTGACACGGCCTGGGACACGGGCGTGTCCCAGGGCGTGTCAGGTGACACGGCCTGCGACACGGGCGTGTCGCAGGGCGTGTCGGGTTGTGTCGACGATTGGGCTTTGTCTCGACGATTGTTTTTGGTCTCGAAGATTCGTCGAGAGAGGCACACGGCCCAGGACACGGGCGTGTCCAAGGCCGTGTCGCATTCTCGACGATTTTTGCTCGACGATCGTCGAGTGTCGAGAAGTGCGTGTCGAGTGTTGAACACGGCCTGTGACACGGGCGTGTCACAGGGCGTGTCCAATCAGGCGACGAACTCAGCCCGCCGAGGATTTCGACAGGGCGTGTCTTTGTGCCGTGTCTAGGCACACGGCCCGGGACATGGGCGTGTCACAGGCCGTGTGAAGTCTCGGGATGATTTGGGATTTTTTTCACTCAGGTACACGGCCACAGACACGGGCGTGTCTGAAGGCGTGTTGGTGACACGGCCAATGACACGGGCGTGTCCCGTGGGCGTGTCACTGGTTTGGATAAGTCGGTTGACCACCGCTTGAGGCACACGGCCAGGCACACGGCCATGTTCGAAGCCGTGTCGGGTCAAAATGTGTGTTTTTGGCAGAATCGTGGCCGTCCATTTCTTCAGTCTGGATCCAAGGGCTGAAAGCTCTTCTTCTTTTTCCATAAGGGCCGAAGTCAGAGATTTATTCTCATAGTCTTTAGCCTTAACCTTTCTTCAAGTGAAGACAGAAAGAAAGGAGGAGGAAGAAGGGAAGGGGGTTGCTGTTGGTGGTGCTGCGGTTTACCGGCGAGAGATCCGAAGCCAGCGTTGCGGAGGAAACGCTCTTGCGAGTCTTGCAAGCAAGCTTTCAAGCCATGGCACCGAAGCGATCGTCAAGGGTAACGACTTTTCTTCCTAGCCATGTGAAGGCTTCTGTTTTGGCATATCTTTTGATTCCCCCACCAGGAGGTGGCTGTTTTTGGGAGTCGTTTGGGTGGATGCTTGAAATCCCCTTTGTGTTGCATATAGATCCGGAAATGAGTACGGAATAGGCATGCTATGTGAAGCCCATCTGGACAGGTTGGTCTGGATTGGTGATGTTGCATATGAACCGGAGAAGACTCCGTGATAAATGTGTAGTGTTAAGGAGTCTACGGGTTATACCTGCGAAAAGGAGTAGCAGGAAGTACTGGGGTGGTAGCCCAGGAAAATAGCCTTGTGCTGGTGTTGGGTCCAACCTGTGATTGAGGCACAGGAAGTACTGGTGGGACCAGGAAAGGCCCTTTTTGTGATGCTTGATGTCATAGGGTGTCCACCTGTGGAGCGAGTCACAGGAAGTACTGGTGTGCCCAGGAAAGACCCCTGACATTTGTAATTTGCGGTGTCCACCTGTGACGGGAGTCACAGGAAGTACTGGTGCGCCCAGGAAAGACCCGCTGTTGCTGTGAGGAAATGGGTATAGTGAAATACCCAGGCTTGAACGCCAGGAACAGGATTGGTGAAACCGACCCGCGCCTTTGATATAGCCATGAGTACGCTGCACGCGGAAAGGGCAAGGCGATTTGAGCAACGGGGGGGTGGAGGATCCGACCTGCGCTATGTCCGTCCGACGTGAGACCAAAAAGTGCGGTCTGTTGGAGCGCATAGCAAGAGTCTTCGGCCTGCGCGCCATGACACAAAGGGGGCTACGGGCCATCCCGGTGTCCGAGGACTAACTCCGGCTGCACGCCATGGAGTAAATGCTCAAGAGATGTACCGTTGGGTGATAACCCTGATACGGTGGTAGGCAAGAGGTTGCCAGAACACCAAGAATGTGCCCTGAGTGCACGGACCGTTGAGCCGGGTGGCGAACGGTTGTGATGGCTTGTGTGCGTGAAAGCACTTTTTGATGATATAGCTTGTCATACTTGTGATATGATATTCCTGCAGGGAAAAATACCGCTGCCCCGAGAGAAGGGGTAGGGTCATTATAATTTGGTCAGCTGAACGCTGACCGTTGCTTTTGTTTGCCACCGATGGGTGGATTGTCCCTTGCACAGGTACTGGAGAGCCGAGCGGGACGAAACGAGGTTGATGCCCCTGCTGGTGTTGCTGCTGCTGTTAGCTGCTAGCCCTCGAAGGCTATTGTGTTCTTTGCGTGTTTTCTTTTAGTGTGGCCGGCCTGCGCGCCAATCTGTTTTAGGCCACTGATTGAAAGCCCTGTAAGGCCATAAGGCCAACTCTTTTGACATGGTGTAAGACATTCCTATATGTATATAAAATGTGGCATTTTATGTTTGGACATTCATGAGGAGTTCAAGTAGTTTAGGCTTCCGCTAGAATGCTTGTGATAGGTGCGATTGCGCTACTCTGGTATCATCCTGTACCTTCACCGACTGTTTTGTGGTATATCCTGTGGGGCCCTGGCCGGACCTTCTAGAATATATCATATGAACGGATGGGGTTGTTACACATAGTTTGGACCGCTTCTGTTCCAGCAGGGTAGCGAGCCCCGCGGGCCTCACCGATGTGGCCGTCGGTGACAGTGGCCAGTCCTGCCACTTCTGGGGGTGATCGTACCGCACAACCCTAGGCCCTCACGTACAACCTTGTGTACTCTTGGATGTGAGCGACATCCGGCGAATCATTTTGGCCGACCAGCGGAGGAAAACCCGACGGGGAATATAACGGCCGGTCACCCGTGGTACTCATCTCCCTGTCGCCTTGAGTCGTCAACCTTGCCGCACCGGTACGAACGGTCTGCGGAAGGGACTGACCCGCCACCATTTCACCGCAAGCAATTTACAATCAATCAAACAATTGCAAACAATATAACATCGGGTCTACGACGGCCTGCCTTACTAGGCTTACACTTCGGGCATCGGCACTTTGCTCTACTTTCGACAAGGAGCGTGGGAGCGCTTTATTTGGGGCTAGACCTGGAGGACTACCTCAACTCCGGTTATCCCCAACTAAGGCTCAACCTAAACAACAACTGCTAGTCAGAGCAGGACCCGGGAATATAAAAGTAAATTGCGATAAGATCAAGTGCGGTGGTTATGCTGCTTATTTAAAGTGCTGGAAAGAAATGTGACCAGTACAAGACTGAAGTAGTATTGAAATAAGCTTGACCAGTACGAGACTGGAGTAGTACTGAAATGAAAGTAATGAAATAATCTTGACCAGTACGAGACTGGAGTAGTACTGAATTGAAAGTACTGAACTGAAAAGAATAAAGGAACTGGACCAGTGCAAAACTGGAATAATCATAAAGAAAATGGTTAGTAGTCCAATCACTCCATTCAGGAGGCTTCAGTTCCATCTCCGTTCTCAGGAGAGATTCAGTTCCATCTCCATCCAGGAGGCACATTCAGTTCTATCTCCATTCTTAGGAGAGATTCAGTTCCATCTCCATCCAGGAGGCACATTCAATTACATCTTAGTTTTAAAGGCTTCTTCGGGTTACATCCATTTTTAAGATCCAATTAAGAGTTGGTTGCGCCTTATTAACCACGAATTAATCGAATCGGGGCTTATCAGGAGTTATACTTTCATTATTCGTCAAGAATAATTCATAACTCACCACTCGTACTCTCATCTTCCGAGCGTGCCCAAATCGCCCGAGAGTCGAGGCGCTCGACAGTTTTCTTGAAATCTCGAAACACCCGGAGCTTGGTCACTTGCCTCGGCCACTCTCGTCGATATGAAACTTATTCAAATTAGAGAGGATAGTCGCGCGCTCCAATTTTCATTTTCGAAGAAAACGACCGCAATAATATCGAGCACGGCCCTATACTTCCATATTTTGGGAAAAATATCACAACTTATCTCCATGAGCTCAAATTTTGATACAACCCTTATATGGATATAACATGAGCATAGAAAAGTTTTCATAATTTTTCAAAGAGTTTTGGCCCTTTAATTTGGCCAAATAAAGTTTAATTGGGCTTTTAAAAATACCAAATCAACACCAAAAATTCTCAAACTTTTTGTGTGGGAAGCCCTCAACAAGGGGAACATTTTTCATGATCAAAGCTTTCTCCCTAGGAGCCTATTTTAGTCTCTTAAAAATCAAACCCATTATTACTATTATAATATTTATTATAAATATCATAATAATATATAAAATATATTATTATATATATATATATATATAACTTTCCTGTACATCATCTTCCCCCCCGCTGTACCGATCAGCCGCTCCTTACGGGGCTTCTCCGCCGCCGGCCGGCCACCGGCCGGCCGTGGCTCCACCACCGGCCAACCCGCCGGTGGTGGGCGCTCGCTCCGGCGGTGGTCCGGCGGCCTGCCTCCGCCGGCCGCCGCCGGAGCATTTTTTTTTTTAAAATGGACGGGAGGGGAGGGGGGTGACGGCGGCGGCGCTCCGGCCGCCGGGAGCGCCATGCAAGACGTCCAAAATGGAGAAGGAGGAGGGAGAAGGCTTCCACCTGAGTTTGGCGGGCTTGGGAGGGGCCGGCTTGGTCGGACATGGCTCAAGGTGGTGGAGGAGGGGAGGAGGAGCTCTGGCTTGGCTTTTCCGGCCACCTGAACTCCGGCAGAGGGGAAGCAGGTGGAGGGGGTTGCTCTGAGAGCTGTGAGGAAAAGTGAGGGGGGTTGGGTCCTTTTATAGGGAGTGGGAGGGGGAGCTCCCTCCCATTGGGTGGTGTGGGACTAATCCCTCCTTAGGGAGGGATTAATCCCACCCTCCAGCTGTACAAGGACAGCTGGAGGTTTCCAATTTTCCCCCATGTGGGGAAAATGAATGGGCCCTTTATGGGCTTGGGCCTATAAGTGGGAAAGAGAGAGAGAGGGAGAGAGAGAAGTGGGTGGGCCTCCCTTTGAGCTAACAAGGAGCTTGCTGGTTTGGGGGGGCCCAAGGAGGGTTAGGGGGCATGGGCTATCCTTATTTGGAGAGGAGGTGGGCCCCTCACTTGGAGAAAAATCCAAAAAGTGGATTTTTATGAGGGTTTGACCAAGTCAACCCTAGGTTGGGTCCCCCTTGCTGGTCAAAGTCAAAGTGGGTCCAAGTCGTCGGGGTCGGGTCAAAGTTCGGGTGTCGTGTCATAATTGGTGTGCACACGCTTTTCGGTGCACAACTATGCTTGATTTGACCACGGGTTGACCAATCGTCATCGAAATTGACCGGGACGACTTCCGTTAACTTCGTATTGACCACACGAGTCTAACGCCACTGACTGGGGTTGAATCGGAGTCTGTTTGACGAAAGTCCGAAATTTGCGCGTCGCAGCGTGCTAAAATGGTCGAAATGTGTAAAATTGTCGTTAGACCTCGGAGTCCAACTGAACGAGTTCCGATGCGCTCGTATTGACTATTCGATGCCACAGGAACTGACAGAACTCAATTCGGAGTTCTCTAGCTTGATTTCCTGCTTCGGGTTATTTCCCACCGGGTCATGGGTAGGGTTCGGGCCACTTTTATTGGGCCCACTAAGGCTCTGGTGGCCCAATAAAAGGCGGGATGTTACAATCCAATAAAAATAAAAGGATTTTCGTCCCCGAAAATTTGCTTGAAGTAGGGAGAAAAAGTAACATACCTGGGGAAAGAGCTCTGAGTGCTTTTCTCGGAGGAGTGCTTCAGGTTCCCATGTGAACTCTTCTCGTCCACAGTTTGACCATAGCACCTTAACCATCGGAATGGTTTTGTTCCGTAGTGTCTTTACCTTGTAATCTACTACTCTGACGAGTTCGAGCCGGACGGATCTATCTGACAGTAGTTGCGCCGGAGGGGTAGGAAGGTACTGCTCTGGTTGCCGGAGGACTCGTCTCAAGGAAGAGACATGAAACACATTATGAAGATTCGCCAACTCTGGGGGTAAGGCTAAACGATAGGCGACGGGGCCAACACGCTCTATCACCGGATAGGGGCCCAAGAAGCGGGGATCTAACTTTTTCTGCTTCCTCAACCGGGAGACACCATGCATGGGTTTTATTTTCAGAAACACCATTTCCCCCACGCTGAACTCCACCGGTCGGTGTCGCGCATCATAGTACTTAGCCTGCCGGCTCTGCGCTTCCCGCATTCGCTCCTGAATCAGCAGTATCGCTACCGTAGCGTCATCGATGTAAGCCATTCCCAAGGCTTCCGGGTCCTCTTCCTGAGCCCAAGTCAACGGTGTTCGGCAACGCCTTCCATACAATGCCTCGTACGGAGCCATCTTAATACTAGCCTGGTAGCTATTATTGTACGAAAATTCGACTAACGGTAACAGCTGCTCCCACGGCTCATTGTGCTCTACTATGCACAGTCGAAGAAGATCCTCCATCGTCCGGTTCGTCCTCTCCGTCTGTCCGTCTGTCTGCGGGTGGAAGGCAGTGCTGAAGGCCAACTTGGTTTCCAAATATGCCTGCACCCGCCTCCATTCCTTAGATGTGAAACGACCGTCACGATCAGACACGATGGAATTTGGTACTCCGTGAAATCGTACCACTTGTTCTAGGAACATCCTGGCCAGGATATCTACTCTGTCACCCTGTCGGTTTGGAATGAACCGCGCTACCTTGGTGAGTCGATCTACGACCACCCATATTGAGTCATTCCCAGCACGGGATCGAGGTAGGCCGTGGACGAAGTCCATGGAGATGTCTTCGAACTTCCATTCTGGTATCGGCAGGGGCTGCAATAGGCCTCCTGGACTGCGGCATTCAGCTTTGACCTTCTGACAGGTCTGGCACCGTGCCACGAAGTCGGTGACATCTCTCTTCATTCCGGGCCAGTAAATGGTCCTACGCAAGTCCACGTACATCTTAACTACGCCAGGGTGAATCGAGTACCTCGACTGATGGGCCTCTTGCAGAATTTCCCCACGAATCCCTCCAGTAGCGGGAATAAATATGCGATGCTTGAATTGTAGAATCCCATCATGCAAGTTATAATCCTCCTGTGCCCTCCTTGCAGAGATCGGATGATCGACATTACCTCTGGGTCGATCTTCTGGGCTTCTCGTATCCGGTCCCGGATATCGCATTGGATCTCCATCCAATACAGCTGAGAATAGTACTCTTCCGGATCTCTTCGGGCAACCAGGGTAATCTCCAAGTCTATCAAAGACTGGAAAGGTTCCTTAGGGATCTGCTCCATCCAACTCCCGACTATCGCAGGCTGGCGGCTCAAGGCGTCAGCGACTCTATTAGCCTTCCCGGGGTGATATTGGAGAGTGAAGTCGTAATCGCATAAGAATTCCAACCATCGGCGCTGCCGGAGATTCAGCTCTTTCTGCGTGAAAATATACTTGAGGCTCTTGTGGTCGGAGAAGATCTCACATTTTACTCCGTACAGATAATGCCTCCAGATTTTAAGGGCGAAGACGACGGCGCCCAACTCTAAATCGTGTGCTGCGTAGTTTAATTCATGCGGCTTTAATTGCCGCGAAGCGTAGGCCACTACCTTACCATGCTGCATTAGGACTGCTCCCAATCCTTTCAGGGAGGCATCAGTGTAGATTTGAAATCCCTCGGTCCCTGAAGGAATCGTAAGGATTGGCGCGGAAGTCAGACGCTTCTTCAGTTCGATGAACGCAGCCTCGCACTCCGGCGTCCATCGAAATACGGCGTCCTTCTTGGTGAGAACAGTCAGGGGTAGGGCAATCTTGGAAAATCCCTCGACAAACTTCCTGTAGTATCCGGCAAGGCCGAGGAAACTCTGGATATCCGCAGCCGTCCTGAGTGGCGGCCAATTTTGTACTGCCTGGATCTTGGCTTGGTCCACTGCCACTCCTTCCTTGTTTATCGTGTGGCCCAAGAATCCAACTTCTTCTAGCCAAAATTCACACTTACTGAATTTGGCGAAGAGAGAGTGCTCCCGGAGCTTTAATAGAACCATCTGCAGGTGCCGGGTATGGTCCGTCTTGGTCTTCGAGTAGATTAGGATATCGTCTATAAAGACGATGACAAAGTGATCCAAGAAGGGTTCGAAGACTCTATTCATCAGGGCCATGAAGGCGGAGGGAGCGTTGGTGAGCCCGAAGGGCATCACTAGGAACTCGTAAAGACCGTATCGGGAGCTGAAGGCAGTCTTAGGAATATCTTCCTCTCGGATCCGAAGCTGATAATAGCCGGACCTCAGGTCCATTTTGGAGAATACCGAAGCACCTTGTAACTGATCGAACAGTTCGTCGATCCTAGGAAGGGGATACGTGTTGCATACAGTAAGCTTATTTAGCTCCCTATAGTCGATGCACAGTCGCAGAGTCCCGTCCTTCTTCTTGACGAAAAGTACCGGGGCTCCCCAGGGCGAGGAACTTGAACGGACGAATCCAGCATCTATTAGTTCTTGTAGCTGGATCTTTAGTTCAGTCAGCTCCCTTGGGGCCATCCGGTAGGGGGCTCGCAATACTGGCCGTGCTCCGGACACGAGCTCGATCTGGAAGTCGACCTCTCGCTGAGGTGACAATCCCGGGAGGGACTCAGGGAAGATATCTGGAAAGTCTCGGACTACTGGGACCTTGGCGAGCGCCTGGGTCTTATCTTCCATCTCGAAATAAATAAGGAATACTTCATCCTTCTGACGGACTGACTTCACCATCTGTGTAGAAGTCAAGATAATACGAGAGACAGATGGCACACCTGTCAACGCGACGCTCTGGCCATTTGGATTCTGTAGCCGGACTTCTCGCGTGGAACAGTTTATCTGGGCTTGGTGCTCGGCCAGCCAGTCCATTCCCAGAATTATGTCAAACCCAGTTATAGCTAGGATGGTTGCGTAGATTTCAAACTCTACCTCTCCCAGCGTAGCCTGGAACGAACACTTTTCGGTGGATGTCATATCCGACCCGTCTGGTAAACGGATTCGTATAGACAGTCCGGTTGAGCGAATAACATTTCCCTTTGTTGCGATGAAATCGTGGGAGATGAAAGAATGAGTCGCTCCTGTGTCAAAAAGGGTTTTGGCAGGGTGACCTTCTACCAACAAGATTCCTGACGTCATAGGAAAACATATAGATATATATCATCCAACTAATATACATATATATATATATATGAAATATACAACAATAGTGGAAGATCTGATATCTTCTATCGCCTAAGATATATACCTATGACTACGTCAGGAGCTGGTCCATGCTGCAGGTCCAGTGCATAGGCCTCCTGGGGAGCTGCTCGGCCCTGCTGGCCTCTCCTGCCAGCTCGGCCTCTACGGCCTCTTTGACCCTGTCCCCGTGCCGGCTGTCCACCCTGGACTGCTCCTAGTCCTGGTCTCCCTATCGCCTGAGGGCAGAAGGCCCTCATATGTCCCGGCTGCTGACACAAGAAGCAGTTCCCTGCGAAGGGAACATCTCGTCGGGCCACTAGTGGGGGCTGTGGAGCTGGAGCTGGTCTACTGTCTTGCTCTGCAGCTGGGGGTGCTGGGGGTGCTGGTGGGCGCCTATAAGGCAGCCTGCGGCGTCGCTATCTGCTCTCTCTATCCTGTCTATGGGGAGCGACTCCAACGTCTCGCCTCTGGTCTCGAGGAAGCTCTACTTGACCTCTGCGCCGCTGAGCCACCATCTGCTGGTCCAACTCTAGAGCTGCCGCATGAGTGGCTATGGTGTGGAAGGTGGCCTGAGAGAGCATAATCAAGGCCTGCCTCAGGTCGTCTCGTAGTCCTCGGTAGAACCGAGAAGCCCTATCCCTGTCGGAGGCAGCCAGGTTCCCGGCGAAGCGTGCCAGGTGTATGAACTCTCTCTCATACTCTGCCACAGTGCGGTTGCCCTGTCGGATGAGCAGGAACCTCTCTTGCAGTGCGGCTCGGTCTGCATCTGTGATGAAAAATTCTAGCAGAGCCACGGAGAACTCCCCCCAAAGGATCGTGCTCATCGGCCGACCTCGGAAGGTAGAGCGACTAGCCGCTCTCCACCAATCCCTCGCATATCCCTCCAAGAGGGTCACCACCAAAGAGACTGCTGCTACAGCTGGGCACATCATCCCTACCAACAGCTCCTCCACTCGCTCCACCCACTCCTCTACCTGAATGGCCGTCTCTATACCCCTGAAAGGGGGAGGCCTCAGTCCTCGAAAAGTCGTCAGCAGATCTGTGGGTGCGGTCATCTCCCGCGGTGGCTGTGCTAGGGCATCTCGGAAAGTCTCTAATATAGCCGTCAGTGTCTGCCCTATATCTGACTCGGCAAACGGTACGGCTGCGGGAGCAACCGGGTCTGGTGGTGGGGTGGCTGGAACGTATCCTCTGGACGAGGATCCCCCGTTACTGTACTCCGGTATCTGGAGAAGTAACGTGAAAGAGTGTCAGTATTTTGCAAAAGTAAGGGAATTTGCAAAAGCAACAACCCAAGCGGAAAACAATGGTGTACGGGCGTACTAACGCACAGTCTAGAATCTCTAAGCCTCTACACTAGGGTCCACCAGGCTTCCACTGCAAGGTTCGTCCCGAACCTAGAACGAAGCGAGGGACGGAGGGATCCTGAGACTGCTCCACAAGGACGAATCGTGATCGCTCTGATCCATTTGTAGTACCCGAACCTAGAACGAACCTCGCTTTGATACATTTGTAGTACCCCCCCCCCCCCCCAACCTTTTGCCCGGGTCGGGCCGGAGGGGTACTACTGGCCCAAGACGTCCACCCAGGGCTCATAGGGGAAACAATCCACCCTATTCAAGCACTAGGTGGCCGTCTTGAGTGGTTCGAATCATAACATTCACAACCCATCAGAATATAGCGGAAGCATTAACAGGAAACCACTACATATCATATTAATACAGAGGTTCTAGGTCCGAAGCCTCATGCGTTTATAAAAGCCCGTGGGCTATACATGTACTACATAAGTCTCTCACACACTCTCTCTTCTAAACTGCTCGGCGGTACTCACATCTCTAAACACCGGAGACGGCGGGGGTGCCTCTGCTCGAGTAGACCTAGCTGCTGGCGTAATCTCCTGCGGCAGCGGGTCACTACGGTGCTCCACCTCCTGTGAATGGTTAATCAAATAACCGTTAGTCACAGAGCTAAGTGGAAACAAATCTCCTCCCCGGATCCACATCCTGGGGACGAGCACGCACCCACCCACAAAAGTAAATAGCCGAAGCAAGAGAGGGTTATCACAACATTTCATATATGAACAACTAGGAGCAATTATAAAAGAGTGCAGTATAACCGGAAAAAGCAGCAATAACATAAAACGGTTATAGCAAGGCTCTACTAGCTCATCAGCACAACAGGTTTTCATATCTTGAATTCTATCGCAGGCATTCACAGCCGCGCACACAAACCGCATGCATTCATAGCCGCGCACACAAACCGCAGGCATTCATAGCCGCGCACACAAACCGCAGGCATTCATAGCCGCGCACACAAACCCTATGTCGACATAGTTTGGACCGCTTCTGTTCTAGCAGGGTAGCGAGCCCCGCGGGCCTCACCGATGTGGCCGTCGGTGACAGTGGCCAGTCCTGCCACTTCTGGGGGTGATCGTACCGCACAACCCCAGGCCCTCACGTACAACCTTGTGTACTCTTGGATGTGAGCGACATCCGGCGAATCATTTTGGCCGACCAGCGGAGGAAAACCCGATGGGGAATATAACGGCCGGTCACCCGTGGTACTCATCTCCCTGTCGCCTTGAGTTGTCAACCTTGCCGCACCGGTACGAACAGTCTGCGGAAGGGACTGGCCCGCCACCATTTCACCGCAAGCAATTTAAAATCAATCAAACAATTGCAAACAATTTAACATCGGGTCTACGACGGCCTGCCTTACTAGGCTTACACTTCGGGCATCGGCACTTTGCTCTACTTTCGACAAGGAGCGTGGGAGCGCTTTATTTGGGGCTAGACCTGGAGGACTACCTCAACTCCGGTTATCCCTAACTAAGGCTCAACCTAAACAACAACTGCTAGTCAGAGCAGGACCCGGGAATATAAAAGTAAATTGCGATAAGATCAAGTGCGGTGGTTATGCTGCTTATTTAAAGTGCTGGAAAGAAATGTGACCAGTACAAGACTGGAGTAGTATTGAAATAAGCTTGACCAGTACGAGACTGGAGTAGTACTGAAATGAAAGTAATGAAATAATCTTGACCAGTACGAGACTGGAGTAGTACTGAATTGAAAGTACTGAACTGAAAAGAATAAAGGAACTGGACCAGTGCAAAACTGGAATAATCATAAAGAAAATGGTTAGTAGTTCAATCACTCCATTCAGGAGGCTTCAGTTCCATCTCCGTTCTCAGGAGAGATTCAGTTCCATCTCCATCCAGGAGGCACATTCAGTTCTATCTCTGTTCTTAGGAGAGACTCAGTTCCATCTCCATCCAGGAGGCACATTCAATTACATCTTAGTTTTAAAGGCTTCTTCGGGTTACATCCATTTTTAAGATCCAATTAAGAGTTGGTTGCGCCTTATTAACCACGAATTAATCGAATCGGGGCTTATCAGGAGTTATACTTTCATTATTCGTCAAAAATAATTCATAACTCACCACTCGTACTCTCATCTTCCGAGCGTGCCCAAATCGCCCGAGAGTCGAGGCGCTCGACAGTTTTCATGAAATCTCGAAACACCCGGAGCTTGGTCACTTGCCTCGGCCACTCTCGTCGATATGAAACTTATTCAAATTAGAGAGGATAGTCGCGCGCTCCAATTTTCATTTTCGAAGAAAACGAGCGTAATAATATCGAGCGCGGCCCTAGACTTCCATATTTGGGGAAAAATATCAAAACTTATCCCCATAAGCTCAAATTTTGATACAACCCTTATATGGATATAAAATGAGCATAGAAAAATTTTCATAATTTTTCAAAGAGCTTTGGCCCTTTAATTTGGCCAAATAAAGTTTAATTGGGCTTTTAAAAATACCAAATCAACACCACAAATTCTCAAAATTTTTGTGTGGGAAGCCCTCAACAAGGGAAACATTTTTCATGATCAAAGCTTTCTCCCTAGGAGCCTATTTTAGTCTCTTAAAAATCAAACTCATTATTACTATTATAATATTTATTATAAATATCATAATATATAAAAATATATTATTATTATATATATATATATATATATATATATATAACTTTCCTGTACATCATCTTCCCCCGCTGTACCGATCAGCCGCTCCTTACGGGGCTTCTCCGCCGCCGGCCGGCCGCCGGCCGGCCGTGGCTCCACAACCGGCCAACCCGCCGGTGGTGGGCGCTCCCTCCGGCGGTGGTCCGGCGGCCTGCCGCCGCCGGCCGCCGCCGGAGCATTTTTTTAAAAAAATGGACGGGAGGGGAGGGGGGTGACGGCGGCGGCGCTCCGGCCGCCGGGAGCGCCATGCAAGACGTCCAAAATGGAGAAGAAGGAGGGAGAAGGCTTCCACCTGAGTTTGGCAGGCTTGGGAGGGGCCGGCTTGGTCGGATATGGCTCAAGGTGGTGGAGGAGGGGAGGAGGAGCTCCGGCTTGGCTTTTTCCGGCCACCTGAACTCCGGCAGAGGGGAAGCAGGTCGAGAGGGTTGCTCTGAGAGCTGTGAGGAAAAGTTAGGGGGGTGGGTCCTTTTATAGGGAGGGGGAGGGGAGCTCCCTCCCATTGGGTGGTGTGGGACTAATCCCTCCTTAGGGAGGCATTAATCCCACCCTCCAGCTGTACAAGGACAGCTGGAGGTTTCCAATTTTCCCCCATGTGGGGAAAATGAATGGGCCCTTTATGGGCTTGGGCCTATAAGTGGGAAAGAGAGAGAGAGGGAGAGAGAGAAGTGGGTGGGCCTCCATTTGAGCTAACAAGGAGCTTGCTGGTTTGGGGGGGGGGGGGCCCAAGGAGGATTAGGGGGCATGGGCCATCCTTCTTTGGAGAGGAGGTGGGCCCCTCACTTGGAGAAAAATCCAAAAAATGGATTTTTATGAGGGTTTGACCAAGTCAACCCTAGGTTGGGTCCCCCTTGCTGGTCAAAGTCAAAGTGGGTCCAAGTCGTCAGGGTCGGGTCAAAGTTCGGGTGTCGTGTCATAATTGGTGTGCACACGCTTTTCGGTGCACAACTATGCTTGATTTGACCACGGGTTGACCAATCGTCATCGAAATTGACCGGGACGACTTCCGTTGACTTCGTATTGACCACACGAGTCTAACGCCACTGACTGGGGTTGAATCGGAGTCTGTTTGACGAAAGTCCGAAATTTGCGCGTCGCAGCGTGCTAAAATGGTCGAAATGTGTAAAATTGTCGTTAGACCTCGGAGTCCAACTGAACGAGTTCCGATGCGCTCGTATTGACTATTCGATGCCACAGGAACTGACAGAACTCAATTCGGAGTTCTCTAGCTTGATTTCCTGCTTAGGGTTATTTCCCACCGGGTCATGGGTAGGGTTCAGGCCACTTTTATTGGGCCCACTAAGGCTCTGGTGGCCCAATAAAAGGCGGGATGTTACAGGGAAGTCGAACCGTCGTGCCTGATTTTTGCTATACGCACTTTTCCTGTCGGCGGAAAATTTTCCCGCTCTTTCTTTCTTTCTATAAATAGGTCTTGCCGGTTCTTGTCCTTCCACCGCTTCAAATCACTTTCCCCTCTCCTGCTCTTTGCGAAGCCCGACTTGCGTTCGCCTTCGGGGGCTTTCTCGCTCGCTCGACAGTCCTTTTGTGGAATGGGTGGTGGCGGCGGCGATGCGGACGGGCGAAGTAAATACGCCTGGACATTCTCGGAGCATGACTTCCCCCACGCCGTTATCTCAGAGCGCGAGTACTTAGACGCCCTCGGCGATCACGTCCCGCCTGGATTTTCGGCGAGACGGCCCGGGGAAGGGGAGAGGAACAACGATCTGTCCAGGGACGAGCTCGCCATTCCTCTGGCTCACTTTGAGGTGGGTCTTCGGCTTCCTCTGTGGGCGGAGGTGCGTCAAGTGTTGAAGTACTTCGGGGTCGTCATAGGCCAGATGACCCCGAACTACGTGGCTGTCATGGTAGGGTTCGTCTGCTTTTTGCGGGAGGAGCGGGTCGAGTTCAGTCTCATGGTTTTCCGCAAATTATTCTCCTTCCGCGCGAACCGGGATGGGACTGCCTATTTCTCCAGCGCCCACCTCAAGGTGCGGGAGACCGTTAATAAGAGTCACAACTGTCTCAAGAAGTTCTTGTTCGTCAAGGGGGATTTTGGCAACGTCCCTTTCTCGCCGGTGCAGCTCAGCGAGACGAGTTAGCCCAGCCTGGGGGGCCATGAAGCCGACCTGTGGGGGTTCTTTGTCGGGAAGAACTTCGAGGTCGCGTACCTGCGTCGCAACCTCGATGGCCTTGCTGTCGTCCCGCCTGGGGGAGGTTAGCCACTCGCCATTGCTCTATCTCGTTATTTTCTTCTTTAGTTTCACCCTCTCTCTCCTTGGCAGGCGAGTGAGACGTTCCCCTTCACCCCCCTCCCCCTACGAGAGAGCTAGGGTCTCCTCCGGGGTCCTCGCCCGAGCTCAGGCCGCTGACGCTGCCCAGCGCGACGTTCCGTCGGTCCCTGCTAAGAAGCGGTCGGGCCGCGAACAGCCTGCTCCCTCGCCCAAGATGGCGAAGACTGCGGGGCAGCAACTCGTCGTGGGCCAGAGAAAAGTCAAGGCCCCGACAGATCAATCGGCCGAGGGTCTTCCCCCCTTGGCCGCTTTGACCAGCGACACCCCCGGCGGGTCGGCGGGCACTTCTGGGCCGCCGGACGGGGCGCGTGCTGCCACGAAGCCGGTGCCGAGAGGGCACCGCAATTTCGGCTACCGCGAGAAATACATGGACGAGCTCGGCGTCCCGCTTCGGTCATGGGACAAAGAGTCAAATCGCGCGGTGGTCTCGACTCTGTTGCCGAGTTGGTTGGAGCAGGACACCATCGGCGGGGAGGCCTATAACTTCTCATTCGGCCTTTACTCGCGAGAGGACGCCGCTATCTACGACAAGGCGGCGACGCGAGTACTGGTGCATGAAAGCGCGTGGGCCCAACTACGCGGCCTGGAGTTGGCCCATATGGTTGGGCGGCGCTGCACCCAGCTGGAGCGGAACGCCACTTCTCTCAAGAAGTTGGCGGACGAAAAAGAGGAGGCCCGAAAACTTGCTCAGGAGGACACGGATCTCCAGAGGAAGCGGGCCGACGCGGCCGAGGAGACCCTCGCGCAGTATTTGGGAGGGGTGGTACGCGCTTACTTCCAATTACCGTTTCCTTTCGCGAATCCACCTTCCGACCCTGCTTTTTTTTCTTTTCTCAGGATGCGGCGACGGCCAGCCGGATGGGTGCTGAGATCGCCGCCCTCGGTCAGGACAAGTCGGCACTGGAGGCGCGGGTGCGCGAGCTGGAAGCTGCCGCTACTGTCCCTCCGCCAGCCAATAGAGGCTGCCCGCTCGAACATCATTCTGACTACGAGTTGGAGGTATTGATGCAGAAGAACGTCGCTAGTGCCGCAAAGTACACAATGCAGATGCTGTGACGTGCGGACCTCCCCAAGAGCGAGGCCGCGGAACTCTCGGCAGGCGAGGTGGTGTCGGCGCTGTTCCTTCCCGTGCCGGACCCCGGGGATAAGTCCTACCAGCCCATCTAGGACTTCCCGCCCAGGATCTCGCATCGCCCTCGGGCCCTTGAGATTCGCCTGTTATATGTATACCTTATGCATTTTTTGGTTGTTTGAGACGTATTCGCGAACAATGTCACGACATTGTGATTTCTATCTACTCTTGCCCTTACAAATTTTTCTGCAATCGTGTTATATGGATGTTTGCCATTATTGTGTGATGTGAACCTCCCCTTTCCGCACTCGCAGTCGTTCGCTTCGCGTTACGTCGACGTGATCGTACGCCTATAGATCCGGCTCAGGAATCATCGGGGACCCGGTCGGTTGCCACGTTGGCGGTGACCTGTCCGTGTCGTCCGGACTCGCTAAGGAGATTACTTGCTCATCAGTAGAGGCGAGCCGATTTCGTCGCTCGCCTGAGCCACCAGAATTCGTGCGAGTCGATCCTCTCGCATGCGGCTCGGGTGCTTTTCTTCCTCTTTTTTGGTTAGCTTCGCGGCTCCAACTTCTCGCCCTTTGGACACCCGGTTCCCCGACCTCTGACCTGGCTTTGCACGTCAAGGCCTCCTCGTTAGTTGATGAGGAGTTGACGTCTTTCCCTGACGAGTATCTTCTAGCCCTTCCAACTTGGTGAGAGCCTGGCAGTGGGATCCGCTCGGGGTCCACTATCGATACCATCGAGTGACTTCCAGCCCTGCCAGCTAGGTGAGAGCCTGATAGCGGGATCTGCTTGGGGTCGAGGATGACACCGAGTGACTTCCAGCCCAGCCAGCTAGGTGAGAGCCTGGCAGCGGGATCTGATCGGGGTCCACTATAAATACCATCGAGTGACTTCCAGCCCTTCCAGCTAGGTGAGAGCTTGACAGCGGGATCTGCTCGAGGTCAAGGATGACACCGAGTGACTTCCAACCCTGCCAGCTAGGTGAGAGCCTGACAGCGGGATCTACTCGGGGTCCACTATCAATACCATTGAGTGACTTCCAGCCCTGCCAGCTAGGTGAGAGCCTGACAGTGGGATCTGCTCGAGGCCGAGGATGACACCGAGTGACTTCCAGCCCTGCCAGCTAGGTGAGAGCCTGACAGCGGGATCTGCTCGGGGTCCACTATCAATACCATCGAGTGACTTCCAGCCCTGCCAGCTAGGTAAGAGCCTGACAGCGGGATCTGCTCGAGGCCAAGGATGACACCGAGTGACTTCCAGCCCTGCCAGCTAGGTGAGATCCTGGCAGCGGGATCTGCTCGAGGTCCACTATCAATACCATCGAGTGACTTCCAGCCCTGCCAGCTAGGTGAGAGCCTGACAGCGGGATCTGCTCGAGGCCAAGGATGACGCCGAGTTACTTCCAGCCCTGCCAGCTAGGTAGAGCATGGTAGCGGGATCTGCTCGGGGTCCACTATCAATACCATCGAGTGACTTCCATCCCTGCCAGCTAGGTGAGAGCCTGACAACGGGATCTGCTCGAGGCCAAGGATGACACCGAGTGACTTCCATCCCTGCCAGCTAGGTGAGAGCCTGGCAGCGGGATCTTCTTGGGGTCCACTATCAATACCATCGAGTGACTTCTAGCCCTGCCAGCTAGATGAGAGCCTGACAGCGGGATCTGCTCGAGGCCAAGGATGACACCGAGTGACTTCCAGCCCTGCCAGCTAGGTGAGAGCCTGGCAGCGGTATCTGCTCGGGGTCCAAATTCATCTCATTCCTCCCTGCGGACTCACAGCGACAACGTTGGCATATTAAAGAAGTTTTTATTGAAAATCAAGGCACAACTTACAAGCTTCGAGGAAAAAAATGTTTTAAGTCGTCTCCACTCCAGGTGAGACTTAGGGTCTCGCCCTCCATATTCTGGAGTCGATAACCTCCCGACTTCAAAGTCTCCTTTACAATAAACAGTCCTTCCCAGCTGGGGTTGAGCTTCCCCACGGACGCCGACCTCCCTGCTGCGTCCACCTTCTTTAGCACCAAGTCCCCTTCCACAAACTGTTTGACTCTGACATGTTTGTCAAAGTACTTGGTCATTCTTCTTTTCACCTCTTCCTGTCGGATAGCGGAAAGGTCCCTCAGCTCTTCCACCATGTCAAGGGAGAGCCTCAGCTCTTCCTCGTTCTCGGCCTGCCATTCTTCCCTACCTCCCCTGGCTGCAACAACTCGAGGTGTTCGGACTTCAAACTCCACGGGGAGCACTGCCTCGCACCCATGAGAGAGCTTGAAGGGGGTCACTCCAGTAGTTGTGTTAGGGGTGGTCCTCAAGGCCCAGAGGACCGCGGGAAGCTGCTCCACCCAGCTTCCCTTCAAATTCTCCACTTTCTTCTTGAGGAGATTGACGATGATTTTGTCCGCGGCCTCCACCTGCCTGTTGCTCCTGGGATGATGGACCGAGGCGAACCTGAGGTCGATCCCGAGCTGTCCGCAAAAACTGGTAAACTCTGCACTGGCGAACTGAGGCCCGTTGTCCGTGACGATGGCCTGGGGCAGCCCGTGGCGACAGATGATCTCCCCCCAGACGAAGTTCTTGATAACCTGGGAGGTCACCTTGGTCAGCGCCTTCACTTCTAACCATTTGGAGAAGTAATCAATCATGACTAGGAGGAACCTTCTCTGCCCACTAGCCTAGGGGAATGTCCCAACCAAATCCATTCCCCAAATGGCGAAGGGCCAGGGGGCCGTGATACTTTTGAGTCGCTGGGTCGGCTGTAGCTAGAGGGGGGCAAACAGCTGGCATTTATGACACCTTCTTGCGAACTCCGTTGCATCCTGGCCCAGGGTGGGCCAGAAGTATCCTTGCCTTACTATCCTTCCCTCCAAGGTCCGACTCCCGGAGTGACTCCCACATTCCCCGGAGTGGACCTCCTCTAAGATCTTTTGTACTTCGCCCTCGGCCACGCAGCGAGCCAGCATCCCCGAGAGGGTCTTCCTGTACAGCTGCCCGTCCTAGAGGAGGTAGTACGCTGACTTATGCCAGAGCTTCTTCTTATCTGCCCCATCCGGATACTCTCCCGTGGAAAGGAAAGTCATAACTGGGTCCATCCACGAAGGCCGCTGATCTATCTCCATGAGCTCTCCTTCTTCGATGGAGGGGCGGAATAGGTCGGTGATGGTACCCCCCATCCGGGGACCGTACTTTGCGAGCTGATCGACCTGCTCATTTTCTTCCCGGGGCACATGCTGGATGGAGAAAGTCTGGAACATGCCAATGAACCCTTTTACCTTGGCTAAGTACATCCGTAGGGTTGGATCTCTTGCTTCAAACTCCTCGTTGATTTGGGAAGCCACCACCATGGAGTCGGTAAGGACCTTCACGTCCAGCACCCCCAGCTCCCGCGCCAGGCGCAGCCCCGCTATCACGGCTTCATACTCGGCTTGATTGTTGGTGATGGGAAAGTGCACCACCACCGTCTGCTCAATTCTAGTCCCCTGGGGGCTCTACAAGATCACCCCCACTCCCAGGGAAAGTCTCCCCGAGGCGCCGTCCACCTAAACCTTCCAAGGGGTCGGATGGGTGAGCTCTTCCTTCGCCACCTCAATCATATAATCAGCCAGGAAGTCGGCCATTGCTTGAGCTTTGATCGAGAGGCGCGGAACGAAGGAGACGTCGAACTCACTCAACTCCACCGACCACTTGGCCAGCCTGCCCGAGTGCTCCACCCCCTCAAAGATGTTGCGGAGAGGATGATCAGTCACCACTCGGATTGAGTGTGCCTGGAAGTAAGGTCGCAGCCTCCGGGCTGAGATGATCAGGGCGAAAGCCAGCTTCTCCAAAATCGGGTACCGGAGCTCGGCCTTCCTCAGGACCCGACTCACGTAATAAATGGGGAGCTGTTTCTTCCCCTCTTCACGAACTAGGACAGAGCTCACGGCTTCCGCCCCGACCCCGAGATATAAAAATAGGTCCTCCCCCTCCTTCGGTCCTTGGAGCAGCGGAGCCTGAGTCAACTGCATCTTGAGGGCCCGGAATGCCTCCTCGCACTCCTGGGTCCATTCGAACATTTGCCCGCCCCTTAGTGTTTTAAAGAAGGGGGAGCACTTCTCCCCTGCCCGGGAGAGGAACCTACTCAAGCCTGCCAGCTTCCCCGTCAGTCGCTGGACCTCCTTAGTATTCCTCGGTGGCCCCAGCTCTAGGATAGCCTTGACCTTATAAGGATTCGGCTCGACCCCTGCAGGGGTGAGGAGGTGCCCCAAGAACTTTCTCCTGCTAGCCCCGAAAACATATTTAGGGGATTCAACCTCATCTTGTATCTGCGCAGGGTGGAAAAGGTCTCTTCTAGATCCTGGAGGTGAGAGCCCACGTCCTGACTCTTGATCATAAGATCATCGACGTACACCTCCAAGTTTCTCCCCTTCTGCTCTTTGAAGACCCTGTCCATCATCTTTTGATAGGTTGCCCCTGCGTTCTTCAGCCTGAAGGGCATCATCTTATAACAGTAACATCCATCCACTATGATGAACGAGACATCCTTGATGCCCGGGGGGTGCATCCTGATTTGGTGATAACCTGAAAAAGCATCTAGAAAACTCATTATGGAAAAACCAACGGCTGAGTCAAGCAACGCGTCGATTCGAGGCAAGGGATAACAGTCCTTAGGACAAGCTTTATTAAGTAAGGAAAAATCGATACACATTCTCCACCGGTCGTCTCCCTTTTTGACCATGACGACATTGGAGACCCAGCCGGGGTATTGAATCTCGGACACGAAGCCGGCCTTGAGGAGTTTCGCCACCTCCTCCCTGATAGGCTCCGCCAGCTTGTCCGCGGTGGACCTCTTCTTTTGCTGAACGGGGCGTGTTCCCAGGTCCAAGTTGAGGCGGTGGAAAGCCACATCCGCGTCAACCCCCCGGCATCTCCGCGGCGCTCCATACAAAGATGTCCACGTTCTTTTGGATGCACTCCATCATCCTGCCTTGGTCCTCCGGGGTCAGCCCTCCGCTGACGCGGACCCTCTCCACTCTGTCTCCACGGGTGCGGACCTCCAGCTCCACCACCTCTTCCGCAGCCTCTAGCCTGGACTGCTCCCCCCATTCCTCAACATCTCTCCCCTCTGGGACGGGGACATCCACCTCCATCTCCTCCTCCACGGCCATTACTTCGGCCAGCTTCTCCTGGTCTCCTACTGCCGCCTCCCCCTCTGTGCAGTTCACCATCTCCAGCTCCTCCCTTCTTCCTTCTTTCTCATCTTCCTCCATCCTTCGCCCCATCTCCTCGGCTCCCTCCTGCCAAGAGATGGTGTTCACTGCAGTGACATAGCACTCCCGCGCCACCTTTGGGTCCCCCCTGACCCTGACCTAGATCCCCTCAGTGTTGAACTTCAAGCACTGATGGAATGATGAGGGGACGCAGCAGAAGGCGCTGATAAGGGGGCTCCCGAAGATGGCGCTGTAACTGCTGGGGGCATCCATGATGACGAACATACAGTTTTTGGACTGACCCCCCAGGGTCACATGGAGGCTGACTCCTCCCTCCACTTCCTTCCTCTCCCCTGAGAACCCGAACAAAGGTCCATCCGAGGCCAGCACCCTTTTTGCCTCCACCTTCATCGCGTCGAACGCCTTCTTGAAGACGACGTTGACGGAGCTCCCGTTGTCAACGAGGATCTGAGAGACGGTGAAATTTTCGATGGCCGCCTTGATGACCAGCGCATCGCAGAATGGATCCTCGTGATCTGGCATGTCGCTTCTGGTGAAGGCGATCCTTTCCTCTGGGGGTGGGGTTTGGGATGTGGAGGCAACGCTCCGACGGTACATGATGTGGAGGCTCGCCTTGCGGGAACCCTCGACCCCCCCCCCCCCCCTCCGTGGATCACTCTGATCCCTCCTCGGGTCCCAACATCCAACCAGTCTTCGCAACGGTCCTCCTCCGTCCGAGGTAGTACCTCCTCAATCCTCACTTCTTGCCTCCCCTGTTGCTGCTGCTGCTCCCTATTCCCTCTCATCTCAAGGAATTCCAGGCACGTGGATGTGGCGTGCCCCTCCTCCTGATGAAAGTCGCAATAGGGTAACTCCACCCTAACTTCTCTCCTCCTCCTCCTCACTATCCTCCTCCTCGCCCCCAAGGCTATGGCCATAGCCTCCTCTTGATCGGGGAGCGGGGGCCTCTGGGCCTGCCTCCAGCCCAGTGGGTGGAACTGATCTTGCCCCCCTTGATAGTGATCCCTTCCGTGGTATCCCCTTTGTGGCCCCTGCCCTTGCCACTCAGGCCTCCTGCCCAGTCGACGGTCGGGCTCCTGACGCCCCCACCTCGGCTTCTAATGCCACTGGAGCTGTCTCTGCTCCCTCTGCCGGGGCTCTCCCCTCCTCTCCTCCTGTCCTCTTCCTCCTCTTGGCTCCTTCTCTTCCTCTGTGGCCCACCTGGCCAGCTTCCGCGCAAACTCCGGGTTTGACGCCTCCCCGTCAACTTCTCTTGCCGCCCTCTCCATCAGCTCCTCGTAGGAGAGGAGGGGAACTCTCTTCAGCTCCATCCTGAAGAAACCCTGCTGCAGGCCTAGGGTAAAGGCCATCATCAGACTATGGCGCGGGATCTCCTGGACCTGAGTAACCTCCTCCTGGAACCGGTCCACGTAGCTCCCCAGGGTCTCATTTACCCCATGCTTGATGTGGAACAGGGACTCTGACTCCTTCTTCCTCTTCTTCGAGGTAGTGAACCTCAGCATGAACCCCCGGCGCAGGTCCTCAAAGCAGTAGATGGAGCTGGCCAGTAGCTGATGGAACCACTCCCTTGCCTTCTCCCTGAGGGTGATAGCGAAGAGTCGGCATTTGAACCCGTCCGACATCTGCCGGATGGAGACTACATCCTCGAACCAATGAACATGCTGGACCGGGTCCCCCTTCCCGGTGTAGTAGGACATCTCGGGTTCCCTGAACCCATCTGGAACTGGGGATGAAGAGACCAACTCGCTGAAGGGGCTACCTCCCCCTGCTGGGCGGGTTGGCAAATCTCGCGAGCCTAGCTCGCCGAACCGGCCTCTTCCTGCCGAGCCAGGGAAGAGCACGCATCCGGGTAGCTCGTACCCCCGGCCTTCCTCCGTCACTTCTTTCCCAGCTCGCCTGCCGGGTGTATCCTCGCCCAAAGAGGGGGCGGCCGCGATCTGGACTGCCCTAGTCGATCACTCGGCCCGCGTGCCGAGTGCGAACTTGAGAAGGTTCAGCACCTCATTCCTGAAATCTTCAAACATCCCAACCGTGGTGAGGGGTAGCGGGGCGGCGAGTCCGGCCTGTCGGATCCCTGTCCTCCTGTCATTGGGTTCGCTGAAGCTTTTCTGCGATGACCACGTTCCACGCTCACCGCACCAAAATGTTGAAACTGATTTCCGGTCTCCTGTGGAGTTCGACCCGTGAGGAAGGGGTGGTCTCGCGCCTACTTTACTCCTGCAAGCAAAACAATAGGGAAAACAAGGAAAAACCGACCCAAGGGCTTGGCGGGGAGGACCCACCACACACCCGGAAGACTTGAGAATACTTCCCCTCCTTAGCCACAGGCCGAGCTAAGGCTACCCCAGAAAGCACTACTAAATTGGGGAGCAAGAGAGTATGAGAGCGTGCCTTCTGAGGTGCCCCTTGGGTTCTATTTATAGAATTCTGTAGAGGGCCTGCTAATAGCCAACCTCCGCTGTTTCGAACAGCTATGTGTAGTCCAACTTGGTCTGCTAACAGCGTAGCTCCGCTGTTCCGAGAAGCTATTCGCACCCATGGGGAGGGCATCCATGTAATTTCTCCTCGGGGCTTCTACTGGGCCCCACCCATGGATTGGGAGGTCAGCTCGCCACTAATCCCTCTCTGCGAGAGGCGGGTGCGACCTGGCTCTAGCGGCTCACCTACTCTTCTTGGGCGAGCGCGAGCTGGGCCACCACGACCCGCCAATCCTCTGCCGAGGCGGTCAGGCGGCCATGTCGCGAATAGGGAACGGGCTGGCGGCCAATTAGAACGGTTCGCAGGTCACGAGTCGTTGAACCCATCCATGAATATCGGTTCGACGAATAGCGCCCCCCACTCCGGTCGACGATTCTCTGAGCGAGTGAGTGGGGGAAGGAGTCGTCTCGCCTGGCTCGCACGCTTGAACTGAGCGAGAGCGGACCAGCCTCTTGCCGCATGCCCGCTTGTTGCTTGGGTGCGGGCCGTGGAACTTGGTTCGCTTGCCTTTCCTGGCGGGGCCCGCTCGACGAACACGGGGTTGTACAAGCACATCAAGTAGAATGACTCACTAAGCAAGTGGCGGAGATGTCTGCTTCCTCAGCCACCAATTGGGCTTATAATAATAATAATAATAATTTTAATAATAATTTTCATGAGCAAGTAGATTATATGGGGAACTCCTATCGTCCTCCGTATAACCCGAATAATAATATTCCGTTCAATAATAGTTATAATCCGGATTTTCGGAATCACCCAAACTTCTTAGGGAGCAACCCCAATAATGCTTAACGTCCACTACAAGTGAATCCTCCCGGATTCACTCCACCACCATCACACAAGCCTTCTTCACTTGAAGAAGTCTTCACTAAATACGTAGCCTCAAATGAGTCCAATATCCGGAATCTTACCGGATCTATAAAAAATTTAGAAAATCAAATTGGGCAATTAGCCAAATTAGTCTCCAAGCGCCAACAAGGAACTTTGGCTTGCAACACCAAGCGCAATCCAAGGGAGAGCGCCAACGTAATAAACCTCCGCAGCGGAAAGGAGGTAACCTATACAAATTTGGCTGGACCTGAGGTAAACGTTTTATCTTCACCCCCGCAATATACTTCTCCGCAAGTTAGTTCTTCTACTTTACCATCTTCTACTCTAGCTCTGTGCAATAACTTAAAACCTTCAATGCCTTATCCTTCAAAATTTAAAAATGAGCGCAATGAGGAGCAATACAAAAAATTTATTGAAATTTTAAAACAAATTCAAATAAACGTCTCATTCTGCGAAGCAATCTCTAATATGCCTAAATACGCGAAATACCTCAAAGAATTACTCTCTAATAAAAAAAACTTGAGGATATTTCGCGTGTTTCTTTAAATGCAGAATGCTCGGCAGTTGTATTAAATAAATTGTCGGAAAAACTTAACGATCCGGGACGGTTTTCCATCTCGTGCTTGTTCGGTAATTTATTAATAAAACACGCCTTGGGTGATTTGGGCGCTAGTATTAACCTCATGTCATATTCTTTATTTAAAAAGCTTGGTTTGGGCACCCCAAGCCCAACAAAAATTAGCATCCAACTAGCAGATCGGTCTATTAAATATCCAATTGGACTCGTAGAGGGTGTTTTAGTTAAAGTAGACAAGTTTAACTTTCCGGTAGACTTTGTCATTCTAGACATCGAGGAAGACGCTGAAGTGTCCCTTATACTCGGTCGTCCATTCCGTGCTACCTCTAAGGCAATAATAGACGTAAGTAACAGAAAGCTTCTCCTACGAGTGGGGGATGACGAAGTTACTTTTAGTATCGACTCTTGCATGAAAAACTCTTTTTCTAATGACAACTCTTGCTTTACTTTAGAAACAAATTTTGAAGAGGAAATAACGTCATCTTTTGAAATTATTTCTCCTTCATTTGAAAATCCGGACATTGCAAACTTATATTGTTTAAAATAAATAACTCGTCCGCTCAAATTTGAAGAAATAAAATCGAATAATTTTAAAGTAAAAACATCTTATGAGGAGCCGCCGAGTTTAGAATTAAAACAATTGCCGGAACATTTAAAATATTTATTTTTAGAAAAAGAGTCAAAATTGCCCATGATTCTTTCATCCGCGCTTAACGATTCAGAAATTTCTGAATTAACAAAAATTTTAAATAAGCATCGTCATGTAATTGTGTGGCACATTTCTGATATTAAGGGGATTAGCCCATCTTTTTGCACACATAAAATAAATTTAGAAAATAATTCTTGAGGTACTATTATTCAGCCTCAACGATGCCTTAATCCAAATATGAAGGACGTTGTTAAGGTGGAAATAATAAAACTATTAGACGCGGAAATTATTTATCCTATTTCAGATAGCACTTGGGTTAGCCCGGTGCAAGTCGTGCCTAAGAAGGGCGGGATAATGGTAGTTTCCAATGAAAATAATGAGTTAATCCCAACCCGTACTGTTACGGGTTGGCGGGTATGCATCGATTATAGAAAATTAAATGATGCCACCCGTAAGGATCACTTCCCGTTACCCTTCATTGACCAAATCTTAGAACGCTTATCCGATCACTCACATTATCGTTTTCTTGATGGTCTTTTGGGATACTTTCAAATCCCAATTACGCCCGAAGACCAAGAGAAAATCACGTTGACTTGCCCGTTCGGTACCTTCGCCTATCAGAGGATGCCTTTTGGTCTTTATAACGCGCCGACTACATTTCAAAGATGTATGTTGGCTATTTTCGCAGAGTTAATAGAGGAGAACATGGAGGTTTTTATGGACGATTTTTCTGTATTCGGCGATTCATTTGAAAATTGTCTTAATAATCTTGACTGTGTTCTTCAACGCTGCGAAGACACAAATTTTGCACTCAACTGGGAGAAGTGTCACTTTATGGTCCGAGAGGGGTTGGTCCTCGAACATAAAATATCTAGTAAGGGGATCGAGGTCGATCGGGGCAAGATCGAAGTCATAGAAAAACTTCATCCGCCCACAAATATCCAATCTATTAGGAGTTTTCTAGGACACACAGGATTCTATAGGCGATTCATTCAATATTTTTCTAAAATTACAAAACCTTTAACTCATCTCTTAGAAAAAGAATCTGTGTTTATTTTTGACGATGAATGTTTGAAAGCTTTTGAAAAAAATAAAAAAAGAACTAATAAACTCGCTGATTTTAATTGCGCCAAATTGGACTTTACCGTTTGAAATAATGTATGGTGCGAGTGATTTTGCTATAGGGGCTGTTTTAGGCCAATAGGTGAATAAATATTTTCGTCTGATTTATTACGCGAGCAAAACACTCACGTCCGCCAAAGCTAATTACACAACGACGGAGAAAGAACTTTTGACGATTGTTTTTGCATTTGATAAATTTCGATCTTATATAACGCTATCAAAAATTATTGTTTTTACTGGTCACTCCGCTCTCATGTATTTAATGGAAAAAGGGGATGTCAAGCCCCGATTACTAAGATGGATTCTCCTTCTACAAGAGTTCGATTTGGAGATCCGAGATAAGAAGGGAGCGGAGAACTTGGCGGCCGACCACCTCTCAAGATTGGAGAATTCGGCTGCAGGAGCGCTAGTGGAGTCGGAAATAGATGACAAATTTCCTGAAGAGCGCCTCCTCGTCATGAATAAGGTAATAAATTCTTCCACCCCTTGGTACGCGGATCTTGCCAACTATTTAGTGGCACGGGTCCTTCCAAAAGATTTTTCAAGTCAACAAAAGAAGAAATTCTTTTCGAACTTGAAAAATTACTTTTGAGAAGACCCCTTTTTATTTCGTATCTGCGCGGACCAAGTGGTAAGAAGGTGTGTTTCAAACAATGAAGGCATCCAAATATTGCGACACTTCCACGAAGGACCAACCGGTGGTCATTATCAAGCAAACCGGACCACAAGAAAGGTGTTGGAAGCGGGCTTTTACTGGCCCACCTTATTCAAGGACACTAACACTTTTGTTAGAAAATGCGATAGTTGCCAGCGGTCAGGTAATATTTCTAACCGGGATGAAATGCCCCAAAATATATTTTTAGAATGTGAAATTTTTGATTTATGGGGCTTAGACTTCGTAGGTCCACAACCACCTTCTCATAATAATAAGTACATCCTTGTTGCGGTCGACTACGTGTCAATGTGGGCTGAGGCACAAGCTTTCCCCACTAATGACGCGAGAGTCGTCGTAAAATTTTTGAAAAAATTATTTTCACGATTTGGCGCACCACGAGCACTAATTAGTGATAGGGGCACCCACTTCTATAATGACCAACTTGCTAAAATTTTAGCCAAGTATGGCGTTACCCACAAACTCTCTATCGCCCATCACACACAAACAAATGGCCAAGTGGAGGTGGTATATCGTGAACTTAAGAGAATTTTAGAAAAAAATAGTGTTTGTTAATAGGAAGGATTGGTCACTTAAATTAGACGACGCTTTATGGGCTTATCGAACGACGTGTAAGACCGCAATCGGTTGTACACCGTACCGATTAGTCTATGGAAAAGCTTGTCATTTATCGGTGGAATTAGAGCGCCGCGCATATTGGGCGCTCAAATTTTTAAATTTAGATCTAAACTTAGCCCCCGAACAAAGAAAATTTCAATTAAATGAATTAGATGAATGACGTGCAAACGGCTCTGAAAATAACAAATTCTATAAGGAGAGAACTAAGTTTTATCACGATAAAAATATTAAAAATCCAAAATCTTTTTCACCGGGAGATCTAGTCCTTCTTTTTAATTCTAGACTTAGGCTCTGTTTGGCTCAGCTGCAGCGACTGCAGAAGCAGCGGTGAGAAGCAGTGGTGGAATAATCAGCTGTTTTTGCAGAGTAGTGCCAGAATCTGTGAAACTGTTTGGATGAACAGCTTTTGCAGAACTGTTTCAAACAGAGAAGCTGTTTAATCTGTTTGGCAAAACAGTTATGCGGTGGACAGTTCATTTACTTGAAGGTAAACACAATAAACATAAACATAAAGGAGGCGATAGAGGCGATCGGCTCTATTGCCAACAACCAAGATAGTCAGCCTATTGCCCTCTGCTGGACCATAATCCTATTGCCCTCTAATGGACCATAGTCAATTTTTTATTTTCATTGACTGTGTGCGCGCTCGACCATTTTGAGAGGTAAGAAGGTGCAAGAATTCCGGCCCGACCGGGATGTCGAGTGTGTAACACCCCAGTTTTTGCAAAAGGTTCAGTCTGCAGTTCTGAAAATTTTTGGGTTTCTGGCAGGAGGCACACGGCCTGCGACACGGGTGTGTCGCAGGGCGTGTCAAGGCCGTGTCGACACTCGGCCCAAGTGTCGACACTTTCGCTCGACAAAGTGTCGAGAGTGGGGCACACGGCCTGCGACACGGGCGTGTCGCAGGGCGTGTCGAGGCCGTGTCGACACTTTCGCTTGACAAAGTGTCGAGACTGGGGCACACGGCCTGTGACACGGGCGTGTCACAGGGCGTGTCCCGTTTGGTCGACGATCTTCGCTCGACGTTTTTCCGCGGTGTCGACACAAAGCCTGTCGACGGGTGTCGAGACTTGGCATACGGCTTGGGACACGGGCGTGTCCCAGGCCGTGTCATCTCTCGGGTTGGTTTCGGGGCCGTGTTGTTGGAGGCACACGACCGGCCACACGGCCGTGTCACTGGGGACACGGGCGTGTCGAGTTGAACACGGGCGTGGCGGATGCCCGTGTGCGGTTCTAGGCGCGTCGATTTGAGACGGTGAATGAGGCACACGGCCCTGGACACGGGCGTGTGCCAGGCCGTGTTCGGCCCAGGTCTTTTATTTTTCAGGCGAATCGTGGCCATTCTTTCCCAGATTTTGGGATCTGACGGCTCAGGACTGTTCTTGGGCAGTTAAGTCCGATTCTAGGGTGGAAACCCTCATTTGTTTTTCCAAGTCTTCTCTTTCTAAGTTCTTGAGAAAAACTAGAGCAAGGAGGAAGAAGAAGAAAGTCTTGGGCTGTAGGAAGGGTTTTGGAGCTTCAAATCGCGAGCCGAGTCCGGATCCGTGAAGCTTAGAGCGTTGCGAAGATTTCTATCCGGCTATTTTTGCCATGGCAAGGAAGAGGAGTCGGAAGGTAACGACATCTCTCCTCTCGGTCCTTAGGATGCATTTATTAGCATCATTTAGTTTTCTCTCTCTCTAATTTTTGGGCACCGAACTCTCAAATGAGAGGGGTTTTGGTTTGCGAAGTTTCAAGAGGAACTTCCGGGTTGATTGAGTCCGTCCCCGGCATTTTTGCATTAGAGATCCGCTTCGCTAGTGGATTAGGCATGGTGGGTGAAGCCGTAGTCGCGACCGTTAGTCCGACTCGGTGATGTTGCATACAAACTTAGGGTTTCGTAGAGATTTCCGTTGCGGCAAGATGCCGTTTGTGTTGTGGTGGTGATTGTCACGTTTGTCGCAAAGGGTATGTGTAGTCGGACCCGGACAAGGTTAGCTCCTCGTGGCGGTAGATGGTTTCCTTGGTGGACAAGGTTAGCTCCGCACAAGTTGGAGATGGTTTCCTTGGTGCGCGGGAACGCTGCAGTACAATGAGGGATCATGATGTATTTAGTCTCGGTTTGTGGTGTGCCAAGGCGTGGCTATGTTTCCGTGGTCAGCTGGCTATCCCGTGACATGTGCGTCATGTGTGGAGAGTGTCCCGGCGAGACTAGCCCCCTTCTGTGAGACTGACGAGAATGCCAAGCTTGGGGCAAGCCCGGGCAAAGAGGCCATGAGCGGGTGGGGTCCAGCAAGGCTTCTTAGAATCGGTCGGTCTGTGTTTGTTGGAATCCTGACATGAGACGTCAGAGCTTGCAGGCAAGCCCGGGGCTAAGCCCTCGAGCGGGTGGGGCCTTGGAAAGAATTCCTTGTGGCGGCCTGTGCGCCGCTTGAGGGAGAGGTGTCTCCCTTAGTGTTTGCGGCTTTATGCCAATGGGGAAATGTGAGTACCCAAATGATGTGATGTTGTGCTAGATGCATACGCTATAGGGTACCTTGGGTGAAGCCCGGGTGTTGCATTCATGTTGCATGGTAGGCCCTTCCTTTATATGCTCAACCAATAGAGAACATATTTGATGATTGAGACATCTAAGCCTGTTTTAATGCTTTTCTATTTATAGATGTTTATTTGCATATGAAGTGCTGACTTGCAGGTTGGAGGGGTCCCCGGGGTCCGTTAGGGGCGGCCGGGAGGAGATGTGTTGTTACACAGTTTGAGGTCAGCCTTTGCTGACCCACGTTACTAATAATTTTTACAGGGCAAGGATCGCATGCAGGAGCTAGCACGCCGGCCAAAAAGGCCTAAGCCCATGAAGTGTTTTCCCTCTTTTGTAGCTCTACATTTATGATGATGATTGTTTGAGACTCTTTTGTCCGGCTTGCATGCCGAGGTAGACTAGGAGTGCTATGCACATTCATGATTGTAATTTTACTTGAGAATGGACTTTTGTGGTAGGCCTTAAGGCCTTAGTGTAACTCTTTTGGTTAGTGGATAACTTCTAGTTGTGCTTGGTTTTCCGCTGTGTTGTGCAAGTGTTTTGAGTTTTGGGTAGCTATATCAACTTATAATACTAAAGCTGTGGCGTTCGTATGTTGTGGGGGCCCCGGCCGGACCCATATTATACGTCCACTACAGGGGAGGTGTTACAATTTGGTATCAGAGGGAGGTTTGATTCAAGGTTAGTGCGTAGAGAAGTTATCCACATAAGAGTAACGCGGGACCATGAGTGTCCTTATGTTTTAGTCTTGAGATTGGAGACTAATCCCTTATTTCTTGTCTTCCTGAAGAGTGCAAGCAACGAGGCGGGCACTTCAAGAGCAAGGGATGATCTCTCGGCGAGCAGTGCTACTGCTCCGGGCCTTTTGGGCACGGGTGTAGACCCGGCCGACTTCTGTCGCATGCTTGCAGAAGCGATGGTGGCAGCTCAAGCTGCAGCAGCGGCTCAGGTGGCAACCCCTGCCACACTAGATACGGCAACGGCCGTGCCAGGAGGAGAAGCCAGGCGAGTGGAGCCTTTGGCGGAGAGGGTAGTTGTCGGACATGGAGATCGGCACCTGAAGTATTTCCTGAGTTTTCATCCCCCGTCATTCAAGGGAGTTGGTACTCCAACGGATGCGAAGGATTGGTGGGTTCGTATTCAAGAACTGTTAAGGGCGGCAGAGACGCCAGAGGAGAAGAAATCCGAGTATGCGGCGTTCATGTTGGAAGGAGACGCCAAGTTGTGGTGGGTGAGCCATAGCGTTCGCCTGTTCCCGGGACGCACCCCGTTAGTGGAAGAGTTTGGGGACGCTTTTCTTAAGAGGTATATTCCAGTTTCAACACGATTGGCCCTGCAGAGGCAGTTTCTGCATCTAATGCAGCGAGACAAGACAGTGGATGAGTACGTGCAAGAGTTCACCCGTTTGGGTCGTTATGCGGGAACGACAATGGCGGATGATGTAGAGAGGGATAACCTCTTCTACCAAGGTTTGAGGGAGAATCTGAGACAGCCTCTCATCTCCATGAAGAGGGCGGGATTTAATGAGCTAGTTGAAGCCGCCAGGAGTTTGGAGAGTGATCTGGAGCGAACCCAGCGTCGAAAGGGTTTTACTCCCAAGCATGGGGAAGGGAAGCCCTCCCAATCTCATGTAAAGTCTGATGGGAGCAGGTGGAGGAGGAAGCCTCACCCTTCCAGGTCGGGTGAGAGGAGCACTTGGACGCCTGGGGGTTCTCACTCTAGGGGACCGCCAACGTGTTACAACTGCGGGAAGGTTGGGCACTTAGCCCGTGCTTGTCAGCAAGGGGGAGCGGGGCAAGAGGCAAAGCAAGAGCAGTCTGTGCGCTCGGGCCCCAGTGCTGTAGAGAAAGGAAAGATGGCGGAGTCGAGCGCTTCTCGGTTCCAACCGGTGCAACCGAGGGCTTACAACCTTGGACAGCAAGAAGCGATCCGCCAAACTGATGTGGTGACAGGTATGAAGAAAATTTAAGTTTAAATTTTGTGCTTCATCCTTTTAGATTTTTGTGTAATGTCTATGTTGTAGGCTTCGTGTTAGTTTCCGGATACCCCACTAGGGTATTGTTTGATACGGGAGCATCGCACTCCTTTCTTGCGGAGAGCTTCATCCGGAGAATAGGAGTTGAGTCTTTCTCGGCGGATGCGGAGTTGAGAGTTCGCATGCCCAATGGGTCATCCATGACCACCGGGGTCAAAGGGCACATCTGTTGGGAGCTAGACGGGGTTGGCTTTGTGTTGGTGGCGGCAGTTTTGACATTGGTAGAGTTCGATGTCATCTTGGGCATGGACTGGCTCGCAGAGCAGCGCGCCAGTATTGATTGCTTTTCTAAGGTTGTGACCTTAAGGAGAAAAGGGCAAACAGAAGTCAAATTTGAGGGCCTTGGTGGAGTGGCATGTTCCCTGATATCGGCCATGCAGTTGGTGCGGGCGGTTAACCAGGGTGGTGTAGCGCTTGTAGCGTTATTGGAGGTTCGTCTCTCCCAACTGTCTTTTGAGGAAGTGTCTGTGGTGGCAGAGTTCAAGGATGTGTTTCCGGATGAGCTTCCTGGAGCGCCTCCTCGGCGGGAGATCGACTTCTCGATTGAGTTAGTGCCGGAGGCTAGACCGGTGTCGCGTCCTCCTTTTAGGATGACATCCAAGGAGTTGGCAGAACTTAAGGTACAGTTACAGGAACTGTTGGAGCAAGGGTATATTAGACCCAGCTCTTCACCGTGGAGCGCACCGGTGTTGTTTGTAAAGAAGAAAGACGGTAGCCTGCGCCTGTGCATAGACTACCGAGAGCTCAATAAGTTGACCGTCAAGAATAAGTATCTGATCCCTCGGATAGACGATTTGTTTGACCAATTGGTGGGGTCAGTGGTATATTCGAAACTGGACTTGAAGTCAGGCTACTATCAGCTGCGAATTCGGGACGAGGACATACCCAAGACTGCCTTTGGTACAAGGTATGGACACTTTGAGTTTACGGTGATGTCGTTCGGGTTGACGAACGCACCATCGGTGTTCATGGACCTTATGAATCGGGTATTTCGGGAATACTTGGATTCGTTTGTGGTTGTCTTCATTGATGACATTTTGGTGTATTCCAAATCGCAAGTGGAGCATGAGACCCACTTGAGGATAGTTTTGCAAGTGTTAAGGGAGAATGAGTTGTATGCAAAATTCTCCAAATGCGAGTTCTGGCTGGAGAAGGTGGCATTTTTGGGCCACGTGATTAGTGGTGATGGGGGTGGCAGTGGATCCGGCGAAAGTGGAGGCCATCAGAGATTGGCCGGTGTTGAGGACCGTGGCGGAAGTCCGAAGTTTTCTTGGACTAGCCGGGTACTATAGGAGATTCGTGGAGAATTTCTCGAAGATAGCTCTACCCCTCACCTCACTCACTCGTAAAGACCATAAGTTTGTGTGGACCCAAGAGTGCAGTCAAGCATTCGAGGCACTGAAGGAGAGGCTTATGATGGCTCCGATCCTGAGTTTACCGCAAGGGACCGATGGATTTCAGATTTTCAGTGACGCATCGGGATGCGGTTTGGGTTGCGTGTTGGTGCAACATGGCAAGGTAATAGCTTTTGGGTCTCGACAGCTGAAACCTCATGAGAGAAATTACCCCGTCCATGACTTGGAGTTGGCGGCGGTAATCTTCGCGTTGAAAATATGGTGACACTATGTGTATGGCGCAAGGGTGGAGATCTTCACGGACCATAAAAGCCTGAAGTATCTCTTGGATCAGAAGGACTTGAACATGCGGCAACGCAGATGGGTTGAATTTCTTGGAGACTACGAAGTGGCGATTCAGTATACGCCGGGTAAGGCCAATGTGGTGGCGGATGCGTTGAGTAGAAAGTACTCGGGGCAAGGAAATTGGATCGAAGCTCATGATGAGCGGTTGGTTCGGGAATGGGAGTCCCTTGGGTTGGAATGTGTTGCGAGAGGCGAGTCTAGCGTGACTCGGTTGAACTGGATTGAAGTGCAAAGCGACTTGTCCGATCGTATTCGGGAAGTGACTCGATTGGATGTGGAGTTTCAACCTTTTGTGTTGGAGGCTCAAAAGGGCGAGAGCAGCGCCTGGGAGATGGTTGGGGGAATCTTAAGAAAGGATGGAAGGGTTTGTGTACCACAGTTTGGCAATCTCCGCTAGGAGTTGATGTTTGAGGCTCACTTCTCAAAGTACTCCATTCACCCGGGCAGTACAAAGATGTACTTGGATATGAAGAAATCCTTTTGGTGGCCGGGGTTGAAGCGTGATGTAGCTTTGTATGTGAGTCGTTGCCAAACATGTGCCTTGGTGAAGGCCGAATGTCAGAAACCGGGCGGGTTCCTGAATCCCCTTCCAATTCCTGAGTGGAAATTTGAGGACATCTCCATGGACTTTTTGCATGGTTTGCCTAGATCGCAGCATGGTAATGATGCTATTTGGGTGATCGTGGATCGCCTAACCAAGGTGGCTCACTTCATCCCAAATCGGAAAGAGGACAGCGTGGAGAAGCTGGTGGAGTTGTATGTTCGCAACATTGTGCGACTGCACGGAGTTCCTAAGAGCATAGTCAGTGACCGAGATGGACGGTTTACGTCCAAGGACTGGAGATTGGTTCAGAAGAGCTTGGGCACGAAGCTAAAGTTTAGTACGGCGTTCCATCCTCAAACTGATGGGCAAACGGAGAGAACGAACCGTACTATGGAGGACATGTTGAGGATGTGCGTTCTTGATTTTGGCAAGAGGTGGGAGGATCACCTCTTCATGGTAGAATTTGCGTACAACAACAGTTTTCAAGCTAGTATAAAGATGGCGCCATACGAAGCTTTGTATGGGAGGCGGTGTCGAACGCCAATGTCTTGGGCAGAGGCGGGAGACACCAAACTTTTGGGAAAGGATGCGGTAGTTGACGCTTGTGAGTTGGTACGGACCATCCAAGAGCGTATGAAGGTGGCGCAAGACAGACAAGCAAAATATTTTAATGCTCGTCACCGGAAGTTGGAATTTACAGTTGGTGATTGGGTTTATCTGAAGGTCAAGCCGTTCAAAGGCGTCTCACGGATTCGCCGACTCAAGAAGTTGAGTCCAAGGTTTTTGGGGCCTTTTGAAATTGTTGAGCGGGTAGGAGAAGCAGCCTATCGGTTGGCATTGTCCGCAGACTTGAGTGGATTACATGACGTCTTCCACGTCTCCGCTTTGAGGAAAGCCTTGGTGGAGGCTAGCGTGGTGATAGAACCGGCATCGGTACCGATTGAGGAAGACTTGAGGACGCGAGTCCTCCCAATTGCTATAGAGGATTCGGAGACTCGGCAGTTGCGGAGTAAAGAAGTTAAACTTGTGAAAGTTCGTTGGGACAACTGCGGTCGTGAGGAGTTCTCTTGGGAACGAGAACAGGCCATGCTAGAAGATTATCCAGAACTCTTCATGTCAGGTACAATTTAAGTTTTGTACTCTTTTGTTTTGAAATTTCGGGACGAAATTCTGTTAAGTGGGGGAGAGTTGTAACACCCCAGTTTTTGCAAAAGGTTCAGTCTGCAGTTCTGAAAATTTTTGGGTTTCTGGCAGGAGGCACACGGCCTGCGACACGGGCGTGTCGCAGGGCGTGCCAAGGCCGTGTCGACACTCGGCCCAAGTGTCGACACTTTCGCTCGACAAAGTGTCGAGAGTGGGGCACACGGCTTACGACACGGGCGTGTCGCAGGGCGTGTCGAGGCCGTGTCGACACTCGGCCCAAGTGTCGACACTTTCGCTCGACAAAGTGTCGAGACTGGGGCACACGGCCTGTGACACGGGCGTGTCACAGGGCGTGTCCCGTTTGGTCGACGATCTTCGCTCGACATTTTTCCGCGGTGTCGACACAAAGCCTGTCGACGGGTGTCGAGACTTGGCACACGGCTTGGGACACGGGCGTGTCCCAGGCCGTGTCATCTCTCGGGTTGGTTTCGGGGCCGTGTTGTTGGAGGCACACGGCCGGCCACACGGCCGTGTCACTGGGGACACGGGCGTGTCGAGTTGAACACGGGCGTGGCGGATGCCCGTGTGCGGTTCCAGGCGCGTCGATTTGAGACGGCGAATGAGGCACACGGCCCTGGACACGGGCGTGTGCCAGGCCGTATTCGGCCCAGGTCTTTTATTTTCCAGGCGAATCGTGGCCATTCTTTCCCAGATTTTGGGATCTGACTGCTCAGGACTGTTCTTGGGCAGTTAAGTCCGATTCTAGGGTGGAAACCCTCATTTGTTTTTCCAAGTCTTCTCTTTCTAAGTTCTTGAGAAAAACTAGAGCAAGGAGGAAGAAGAAGAAAGTCTTGGGCTGTATGAAGGGTTTCGGAGCTTCAAATCGCGAGCCGAGTCCGGATCCGTGATGCTTAGAGCGTTGCGAAGATTTCTATCCGGCTATTTTTGCCATGGCAAGGAAGAGGAGTCGGAAGGTAACGACATCTCTCCTCTCGGTCCTTAGGATGCATTTATTAGCATCATTTAGTTTTCTCTCTCTCTAATTTTTGGGCACCGAACTCTCAAATGAGAGGGGTTTTGGTTTGCCAAGTTTCAAGAGGAACTTCCGGGTTGATTGAGTCCGTCCCCGACATTTTTGCATTAGAGATCCGCTTCGCTAGTGGATTAGGCATGGTGGGTGAAGCCGTAGTCGCGACCGTTAGTCCGACTCGGTGATGTTGCATACGAACTTAGGGTTTCGTAGAGATTTCCGTTGCGGCAAGATGTCGTTTGTGTTATGGTGGTGATTGTCACGTTTGTCGCAAAGGGTATGTGTAGTCGGACCCGGACAAGGTTAGCTCCTCGTAGCGGTAGATGGTTTCCTTGGTGGACAAGGTTAGCTCCGCACGAGTTGGAGATGGTTTCCTTGGTGCGCGGGAACGCTGTAGTACAATGAGGGATCATGATGTATTTAGTCTCGGTTTGTGGTGTGCCAAGGCGTGGCTATGTTTCCGTGGTCGGCTGGCTATCCCGTGACATGTGCGTCATGTGTGGAGAGTGTCCCGGCGAGACTAGCCCCCTTATGTGAGACTGACGAGAAAGCCAAGCTTGGGGCAAGCCCGGGCAAAGAGGCCATGAGCGGGTGGGGTCCAGCAAGGCTTCTTAGAATCGGTCGGTCTGTGTTTGTTGGAATCCTGACATGAGACGTCAGAGCTTGCAGGCAAGCCCGGGGCTAAGCCCTCGAGCGGGTGGGGCCTTGGCAAGAATTCCTTGTGGCGGCCTGTGCGCCGCTTGAGGGAGAGGTGTCTCCCTTAGTGTTTGCGGCTTTATGCCAATGGGGAAATGTGAGTACCCAAATGATGTGATGTTGTGCTAGATGCATACGCTGTAGGGTACCTTGGGTGAAGCCCGGGTGTTGCATTCATGTTGCATAGTAGGCCCTTCCTTTTATGCTCAACCAATAGAGAACATATTTGATGATTGAGACATCCAAGCCTGTTTTAATGCTTTTCTATTTATAGATGTTTATTTGCATATGAAGTGCTGACTTGCAGGTTGGAGGGATCCCCGGGGTCCGTTAGGGGCGGCCGGGAGGAGATGTGTTGTTACACAGTTTGAGGTCAGCCTTTGCTGACCCACGTTACTAATAATTTTTACAGGGCAAGGATTGCATGCAGGAGCTAGCACGCCGGCCAAAAAGGCCTAAGCCCATGAAGTGTTTTCCCTCTTGTGTAGCTCTACATTTATGATGATTTTTGTTTGAGACTCTTTTGTCCGGCTTGCATGCCGAGGTAGACTAGGAGTGCTATGCACATTCATGATTGTAATTTTACTTGAGAATGGACTTTTGTGGTAGGCCTTAAGGCCTTAGTGTAACTCTTTTGGTTAGTGGATAACTTCTAGTTGTGCTTGGTTTTCCGCTGTGTTGTGCAAGTGTTTTGAGTTTTGGGTAGCTATATCAACTTATAATACTAAAGCTGTGGCGTTCGTATGTTGTGGGGCCCCGGCCGGACCCATATTATACGTCCACTACAGGGGAGGTGTTACAGAGTGAGTCTGCACATAGCTATTTTTCACGGTGGCGGATGCCACCGTCCGCCACCGTGAATGCCTTAAACATTTATTTGGCGCGGCGTTTCGAAAAATCGCAGTCCCCTGCCCTCAAAACACCGCGCCAAACAGAGCCTTAGGCTTTTTCCGGGAAAATTGAAGTCTCGATGGTCCGACCCCTTTGTCGTGAAAGAGATTTGGCCATATGGGACCATGCTAATTGAACACCAGAAAAATGGCTCATTAAAGGTTAATTGACACCGATTAAAACTATATCACCCCGGCAACCCCTTAACCGGAAAAATTAAATCACTAAATCTTCCAAACATTTAAAATTGTCACTTAGTCAAGCTACGCGACGGTAAACAAAGCGCTTGTGGGAGGCACCCCATAGTTATCCTTTTTCATTTCTATTATTTTATGTTTCTTATTTTCCTTCCTAACAACTTTTGCAGGATTTAGGTTGATGTTATAAAGCAGCTGCCCCGACAAATAATCAGGGAAGTTTCCTTATAACATTTAATTTTGATTTATTTTGTTTTTCTTTTAAAATAGAGTTATAATCTTCATACTTAGTTTAAACATTGGGGACAATGTTTATCTTTAAGTATAGAGGGGTAGCATAAATTAGTCCTAATTGTTAACTAAGTTTGTTTTTTTTAAATAAAAAAAGTAAAAATCTAGACTTATTTATGAAGTAGACTTAATTTTTAACTTAGGTTCTATCAAAACTTTCCTAGCTTTTTTTAATTGTAAGTTTCAAGTGAATTTAAATTTTTCATGTGGACTAGAAATTTTTTGTGCCAAAATAGTTTCTGAAACATTTGAGTAAAATTACCGACTCATATAGTGCTTCTAGTCAAATGCATGTGTTTGAGTAGTATTGTTGTAAAATTAAATTCTTGGCATAAATCTAAATTTATGATTTATTAATTTGTGTAGAAAAAAAATTTATTTTACTTCTAATTTGAATCTGGTTTTATCCAAAAGTAGTTTAGGTGAGTGTGTAGAAGATCGTTAGAAAGCTATTACTCGACTCGAATGGAAGGGTGTCCTTTTTTGATGTCTAGAACTTGCCCTTAGCTATCTTTGAAACATTTGCATTTCAGAATAATTAAACTCTACGGAAATGATTTATGCCTCTCTTTGAATAGTTTGAGCTTTTGCACCTAACCCCAAATTACTACCATTGTCCACACAAATTTGAGCCTTGTACCTTCATTTGACCCACCTCCACCATTTCGCCGCCAAAACTTTAAAAAAAGTCCAACTCAGTTGTACACTTAAATTTTGAGCTAAAATTTTGAAAAAAAAATCGGTGCTTATTAAAAGAGCAAAATTTTCATAGTGATATGCGGCCTAGGTATGCATATGCATACTTAGAATGATCCCAAATATGAAGTGAAAAAATGTATTTTTTAAAAGCTAAAATTTCATAGTGACATGTGGCCTAGGTATGCATACACATACTTGGAATGATCTCGACTATGAAAAGCAAATTCTCATAATGATATGCGGCCTAAGTATGTGTATTCATGCTTGGAATGATCCCAATTATGAAGAAAATAAGAAACAAAAAAAACTCAAAACTCATTGTTTAAGTGCAATATCCATTCATGTTAATCATTGTTCACCTTTTTCTTAAACCCAAGCCTTAAGTACATCCTATTTAAGTCCTAAAGATCCATAGAGTTAATTTAGGAAGAAGTGTAATGGAGAAGGTGCAACAGGCAAGCCTATAGATTTCTTTGGAGGTCTCCCCGAGCGTCAACATCCAGTAATTTAAATCTCAACGATCACGTTATTTTCTCCCTTTACATAACTTTAAGAGATTGACCGACGACTTTTTTAAAAGTAATAATAAATAATTGAAACACATTTTATTTATTTCATAAATTAGTATTTATGCCAAGAATGTCTTCCTACTAAAATATCTACGCATGCCGGCATAAGACTTCGCATTTTACTCTAGCTTTCAAGATTCTATCTAGCATTAGAGTTTCCTACCCTCATGAGAATAGTTTGCTCGGGACGAGCAAAACTCAAGTATGGAGGTATTTGATGACTAGTAATTTAGTCATCTTCTAGGGCTATTATCTTAATTAGATATTCTAAATATTTGCATGTGTTCGTGATTTTTATAAAATATTTCGTAGAAAATTAATATTTGAGGTCAAACACATATTTTCTATTTTGTAGGAAAATGGCAGGCCTGGGGGGACTTTATCCCGCTGTCACATCTAAGGTCCGTATGCGAGTCAAATTTGTGGACATAAAGCTCGGCCGGATATATTCAACGCCACTACCTTGAATGAAGGAACTCTCGATAACCCTCCATACATGCAACCAGAGCTCCTCCGGCACCATACAAACTATGTTCATATATATATATATATATATATATATATATATATATATATATATATATATATATATAGCCGCATGCGAGTCAAATTTGTGGACATAAAGCTCGGTCGGATATATTCAACGCCACTACCTTGAATGAAGGAACTCTCGATGACCCTCCATACATGCAACCAGAGCTCCTCCGGCACCATGCAAACTATGTTCATTATATATATATATATATATATATATATATATATATATATATATATATATATATATATATATATATATATATATATATATATATATATATATATATATACTCAGCAAGTGCAGCAACAGCATCCAGCACCTCCGCCACCACCGTGAAGCGCCACTTCAAATCTCCACTACAATGCAGCTCCTCCTAGCTACAGCTCATCCAAGCTCGATAACGACCAGGAATCCCGCCACCAAGCAACAACACCTCCCACGTACCAGCAGCCTGAGCATCCTTCTCCTCAATGTTGGAAATGTGTATGGGTCCCCTCTCAATCCCAACTCCACAATCTATTTCCCTTAACTCCAAAAAACACAAGTACAAACTTGCGAGACCGCCGACACAGACCGCTACCCGCGGGGTTAGACTCCTGCGAGTAGCCTTCTCCCAAAGCGAGCTCCACCCAGGCGACCTGTGCCCCTATCTCGCGAACTGCAGCAGGTAGCTCTCCTCCACACGAGCTGCACCTAGGCGAGTGGGCACGACGAGACCAATCCGGCGAGACCGCCTGGCGAGACCGACTGGCGAGATCGATTTGGGGAGTCCGCCCTGGCGAGACCGACCTGCGAGTACCTCCTCTCGCGGCGAGATCTCAAACTCTGCGAGCCGCGCTCCTCCCGCGAGTACAAGCCGGGAGCACCTCCTCGCGGCGAGATCACCGAGCCCAGCGAGAACTTCAAGCCGCGCGGCTAGAACTTCAAACCACCCGGCACAGCTCTCACTCCCTTTAGCGCTGCTGCGCTTCACACTTAAAACCGAAAACACAGAGAATGGGAGAAGTTTTCTTCTATTCACAGCAACCTTAAAATGAACTACAAGGGGCCTATTTATAGGCCAAGCAAAAACAAACAAAACTCTCTCCTAATAAATGCAACCTCTCAACTAACCTATTAAATACAAGTTCTCTTTCCCATACATTAAATAAGCATAAATGAGACATAAAACCTCCAAAACGGTGGGGCCCGGTCAACATGTCAATCCCAACAAAACTCCCCCTCAAACTTGGCAGCACATGCCGAGTTTGCCTTTAAGCCATAGGAACGTCTCCACCTTCAACACTTTTGTAAAGATGTCCGCGACCTGCACTCCGGTAGGGAAATACATCACTTCAACCGTCTTCAGCTCCACTTGCTCGCAGAGGAAGTGATACCTCGTATCTATGTGTTTGCTCCGTCCATGCAGCACCGGGTTCTTCGCGAGCTGGATGGCCGACATATTGTCAACATACAAAGTCATCGGGCCATCCTGCGGATGATGCAACTCCTCCAAGAGATTCCTCAGCCAAATCGCCTGGCAGGTACAGGCCGCTGCGGCTATGTATTCCGCTTCACAAGATGATAAGGCGATCGTCTTCTGCTTCTTCGAACTCCACGAGAACACTCCCGTTCCCATATGAAAAACATACCCAGAAGTGCTCTTCCGGTCATTCACATCACCTCCATAGTCACTGTTTGAATACCCGACTAGCCTCAGCTCCTCTCTAGTAGAGTACTTCAGGCCGTGTCCCCTCGTCCCGTTCACATATCTTAGGATCCTCTTCGCTGCCGTGAAGTGGTCCTGTTTTGATTCCTCCATGTACCTGCTTACAACTCCAACAGCGTACATGATGTCCGGCCTGGTGAAGGTCAAGTAGCGTAAGCTTCCGACCAGACTCTTGAACATTGTGGGGTCAATCACTCTTTCCTTCGAGTCCTTCCTTAGCTTCAGCCCTGGATCAGCAGGAGTGGAGATATGCTTGTTATCCTCCATCCTGGATTTCTTCAGGATCTCTTCTGCATACTTCCTCTGCGAAATTATGATGTCGTCTTCTCTCTGCTGTACCTCTACTCCCAGAAAGTAGTTGAGCTCACCAAGGTCCATCATCTCGAACTCCTTCTTCATGGTTCTCTTGAACTCCTCAAACATTACGGGGCTGTTGCCGGTGAAGATCATGTCGTCTACATATAGACATATGATCATCATGTCTCCACCCTTCTCCACCTTGGTGTACAAAGCATACTCATATGGGCACTTCTTATAACCGTGCTTCTGGAGGTAGGCATCAATCCTCTCATTCCAGGCGCGAGCCCCCTGCTTCAAACCATACAGAGCCTTATCCAGCTTGCACACTTTCTTCTCATGTCCCTTCACGACGTATCCTAGGGGTTGTTCGATGTACACATCCTCCTCTAGGTAACCATTCAGGTAGGAAGAGACCATGTCCATCTGCATGATCTTCCACCCATGATGAGCTGCTAGTGCGATGATCATCCTGATAGTGTCGATCCTCGCCACTAGGGCAAAGACTTCATCATAATCCACCCCTTGGACTTGTCGGTAGCCCTTCACGACTAGCCGCGCCTTATGCTTCTCCACGCCTCCATCTTTATTCTTCTTCACCTTATACACCCACTTCACCCCGAGGGGTTTGTGGCCTGCAGGTGGATCCACTAGCTTCCAGCTATCATTCTTCTTGATGGAGGCTATTTCCGTATCCATCGTCTTTCTCCAAGTTTTTTCTTGGGCGGCTTATTCGTAAGAGCACGGCTCGACATCTGCAAACAAACAGTATAAAGAAAAATTATTATGAGTTGGAGTCGTCTCTTCATAGATCTCCTCTAACCTCCTTGTCCGAGGATGAGGACGATCATCCTTGGTTCCACTGGTGCTCGCTCCACCAAATATTCCTCTGCTCATACTTGCTTCACTTGAGTAAGGGGTGAGAGCTCCCCCTAACTCCCTGCTGGGTGGTGATGGTGGCTCAGCTCCACCCATCTCAGCTTCATCTCCCTGACCATCCTCTTCTTCATCATCATCGAAGAACATCCCCTTGATGTTCCTCACCTCTTCATCCCAGCTCCAGCAGCTGTCTTCCTCAAACACCACATCCCTTGAGATGATAGCCTTCTCCGTCACCGGGTTGTACAACTTGTACGCCTTGCTCGCAGGAGTGTAGCCTACAAAAATGCACTTCTCGCTCCGGTCATCCAGCTTCCTTCTCCTCTAGTAAGGGACAAGGGCATAAGCCACACACCCGAAGACCCTTAGGTGCTTCACGCTCGGCTTCCACCCACACCATGCTTCGAACGGCATCTTGAACTTTACACTCTTCATTGGGCAACGGTTCAGTAAGTACACTACCACCTGTACTACCTCCGCCCAATACTTCTTAGGCAACCCCTTGCCTTTTACCATACTCCTTGCCATACATACTTAGAGGAAAGAGGCGATTCATCGCCATCTTCACTCTCACCACCTCTCTTCCTTGACTATCCTTTATAGCTAAGGTACTATCCCTCAACAGGACACGATAGCCCTTCTCCACTAGCTACCCAAGACTTAGGATGTTACTCCTCAAGCCCGGCACATAGAAGAAATCATTGATATGCACCTCCTTCCCATTCATCGTGACCGCTATCACTCCTCTTCCTTCCACAGATATCTTCGAAGCGTCGCCAAAACTGACTTCACCACCATTTTCTTCAAGGCTGGTGAACAGCTCCTTATCTCCACACATGTGGTTACTTGCGCCAGTGTCCAAGTACCAAACTTTGTTCCTCCCTCCTGCAGCACCTTGGATGGTAAGGAACATCATCGGGTCACCACCCGTGTTACTTGCCTCAGCATAGTGGTTGGCTTCTCCTCCCTTCCTTGGAGCCCAACAATCGTAGCTCATATGCCCGAACTTGTTACAGTTGTAACATTGGGTCTGGGACATATCTCCTCTTCCTCTTCCTTGACCTCTTCCCTGGTCCCTTCCTTGTCCTCTACCTTGGCCTCTCCCTTGGCCTCTTCCTCCTCCATCGTGTCTCCAACCTTGAGCTTGCTCCGCCTCCTTCTGGTTGTACTGATTTCTTCCGAAGTCTCTTCCACCTCTTCCTCATCTACATATTCCTTGTTGGCCTCAGCTACGCTGGCCTCCTCCTCTTCCTGAGCTTTCTCCAAAGTTAAGCTGAGTCTGGAGTGCTTTTCCCAAACCACTCGACTCCTCATCATCCTGCAACATGCGATACTCATGGGCTTGCAACGAGCCAACAAGTTCATCTACCGCCATCTCGGTGAGATCCTTCGACTCCTCAATGGCCACTACCACATGTCTGAATTTCTTGGACATAGATCACAGGAGCTTTTCCATGAAGCTAACATCATCTATTGTTTCCCCATTCCTCTTCATCTCATTTGTGAGCGTCCGTAGGCGTGTCACGTAGTCACCAACCTTCTCCGAGCTTTGCATCCTCATCACCTCATACTGGGCTGGAGGGATTGCAACTTAGCCTTCTTTGCTTTATCAACTCCCTGCATGGAGTGTTGTAGTATCTCCCAAGCCTCCTTGGATGTCCCAGCATCTGAGATCTTCTCAAATGTCGCCTCATCAACTCCTTGGTACAATAGGAATAGGGCCTTCTTGTCCCGCTTCTTTGCTTCCATCAACGCTGTCTTCTGAGCGTTAGTCAACGTTGCCTCCGCTTCAGCAGTAAGCACCTCAAATCCCTCTTCAACTATCTCCCATAACTCTTTGGATGCGAGTAGCACTCGTATCTGAATACTCCAGTTCCCGTAATTTGTCTTTGTCAACTTGGGGACTTGCCCCGGCATGGCGCTTCCCATTTCCATCTCAACTCTTCACTGAACACTTCCAAGTAACTTCCAGGGGGTCGAACCTCCCTCTGATACCACTTGTTTGAAACGTGTATGAGTCCCCTCTCAATCCCAACTCCACAATCTATTCCCCTTAACTCCAAAAAACACAAGTCCAAACTTGCAAGACCGCCACCACAGACCGCTACCTGCGCGGTTAGACTCATGCGAGTAGCCTTCTCCCAAAGCGAGCTCCACCCAGGCGACCTGTGACCCTATCTCGCGAACTACAGCGGGTAGCTCTCCTCCACGCGAGCTACACCTAGGCGAGTGGGCACGGTGAGACCAATCCGGCGAGACCACCTGGCGAGACTGACTGGCGAGATCGATTTGGCGAGTCCGCCCTGGCGAGACCGACCTGCGAGTATCTCCTCTCACGGCGAGATCTCAAACTCTGCGAGCCGCGCTCCTCCCGCGAGTACAAGCCGAGAGCACCTCCTTGCGGCGAGATCACCGAGCCCAGCGAGAACTTCAAGCTGCGCGGCTAGAACTTCAAACCGCCCGGCACAGCTCTCACTCCCTCTAGAGCTGCTGCGCTTCACACTTAAAACCAAAAACACAGAGAATGGGAGAAGTTTTCTTCTATTCACAGCAACCTTAAAATGAACTACAAGGGGCTTATTTATAGGTCAAGCAAAAACAAACAAAACTCTCTCCTAATAAATGCAACCTCTCAACTAACCTATTAAATACAAGTTCTCTTTCTCATACATTAAATAAGCATAAATGAGACATAAAACCTCCAAAACGGTGGGGCCCGGCCAACATGTCAATCCCAACACTCAATGCATAAAGCCATCGGACAAACACAACCACCGCCAGCTCCTCCGTCTGAGCATTGTTTCCACCTCAACTCCTCCACCCTGCCGCCAGCCACCTCCAGCTCTTCCAAAAGCTCCACTACATGCAGTACGACAAGCTCGAACATCAACCTATAGCCCCTCCCAACTCCAAACTCCGGCCACCTCATAACTCCAAGCATGCAGAAGCTCCAGAACCTCCACATGACCACCTCCTCCATACATCCACGTCAGCCAGAGCCTCCCTCCTCCATGTAATGCCTCAAATTTATTTCCTCCTCCATAGTGTTGGAGCATCGTCCAGACAGCCACATCAACCGCTGCATCAAAGAAGACAAAGAAGAACCAGAAGGAGAAGATATTGTATTCCCTTATACCTGGGAAGGAGTTCCTATCAACAGCCAAAACGATGGCCATTTACACCTGCTGGGCCCACCTGCTTAGGAGTGTGTTCCCATCCGGGTTTATCCTTTAGTTTATTTCTGCAGTGTGTTCTTTGTTCAAGCATTATATATATTCTTGTTTGTGCTTCGTTTTTGGATACGAGAGAATGAAAAAAAGACTGTTCTGCTCATGAGTACAGTAAACAGAGTGTGTTGTGTTGTTGTAATCTTCCTTGTTTGTTAAGTTATGCTTTTGTTTGTTCCTGTTCTCTACATGGTATCAGAGGGAGGTTGGTGCTAGACTGCTATCAGCCATCAGAGCTTCGAGGAGGTAGTTGTCGGCATCTGTGGTCGCTCGTGTTTTCTCGGTGTGTTCTTTACCTCTCCTTCATTTGTTCTTTTTCTCCTCACATGGCTTCATCTAGCAGGAGTTCTGTTCAGAACCTATTGTATTCCCCAAGTGGAGTTCCTATATTTGAGGGGGGTGCCTATGATTTCTGGCATGTTCAGATACACACGTTGTTCTTATCTCAAGGCCTTTGGGATCTCATCCAGGTTGGTTTTTCTAAGCCAACGGCTGAGAACCCATCTTCCTCTTGGGATCTCTCCCAGCTCAAAGAGTACTCAGAAAATCTGAAAAGGGATGCAAAGGCACTTCTATACATCCAACAAGGGATAGGAAGGAGCATCTTCCCACGGATTATGGGTGCTCTCACAGCCAAGGAGGCATGGGAAATTCTCAAGAATGATTTTCAGGGATCCTCCAAAGTTGTTTCTTTCAAGTTGCAGAATTTATGGCAAGAATTCGACACCTTGAGTATGAAGGAAAGTGATGACATGTATTCCTACTTCACCAGGATTACATCTCTCACCAACAAAATTAAGAGCTTTGGAGATTGTGTAGAAGAAAAAAAAGTAATACTCAAAATACTCAAAACTCTTACTCATAAATACAATATGGTGGTGTTGGGTACATTGAAAAATGTGTACCAGATTTGAAGAAGCCTCACCTTACTCAATGATATGCATCAAGGTGTATTTGATGTTGTTTTGAGTTTATATGTGCAGGTTAAGTAAATGCAGGAATGCAGAAAAATTTCTAAGTCCATGTGTCGACACCAGGAGAAGCTGTGTCGACACTTATGAAGGCTTGTGTCGACACTGGAGAAAAGCTGTGTCGACATTTGGAGTTCATTGTGTCGACACTTGGAGTTCATTGTGTCGACACTTTGAAAGGCTGTGTCGACATCTGAAGAAACTAAGTCGACATACAAAGGCAGTGTCAACTCACAGAGAAGTTTAGTCAACATCAGCTGAGTCGACATGCAGAGGCAGTGTCGACACACAGTGAAGCATTGTCGACATCAACTGTGTCGACACCAAGAGACAGTGTCGACACACATGAATACTTAGTCGACATCAACTGTGTCGACACCAAGAGGCTGTGTCGACACACAGAAGACCTTGTCGACATCAACTGTGTCGACACACAGGACTTGTGTCGACACACAGCAAAGTTTCAACTAAGTTAAAGAAGAGAAGTATTTGTGTCGACACACAGAATCAGTGTCGACACATTCTACAGAAGGCTGTGTCGAGAAGCATTAACAACAACAAAGGAGATGTGTCGACACCAGCAAGGCTTGTGTCGACACTTAGTCCACTTGTGTCGACACTTAGTTTACTTGTGTCGACACATGATGAAGATCAGTCTCGACACTTTCAGACAGAGATAGTATTTCAAGAAGTGACTGTATGACTTGACATGTGCCATTTCTAACCGGTCTAATGCAACTGTCAAAGCTGTCAGAAGTTTGTTAGAAATCGGTTCAGCCGGTTACCATGGAGGAAGACTATATAAAGGCTTTCTCCTTCAACAGATTGAACGAATAAGACACAACATAAACATATACAGAATTCTAAAGAAAGAGAAAAAGAAGAAGTTGGAGAGAGAGAGCTCCATCTACTGAAGTGCAGTTGCTGAACCATGCTGCCAGTAAAGATTCAGATTGAGATCTGAATCACAAGTCAGAAGCTGTTGAAGATCAACTTCTCAAGAGTTCAACCCTACTGAGTTCAGATTCAAGAAGATTTGAAGAAAGCTAAGAGAGGTTGTGCTCTGCCATCAGATTCTTTCAAGAACTGATCAAGAAACCATCCATCCCTTCTCTCTCAACCTGGGTGGTGGTAAAACACTTTGTAAACACTATTTTCTGTAGGATCTATTCTAGATCTGAGCTGTAAGCCTATTATATAAAGACTGAGTGTAGGAGAATATTTTCTCTGAGTTGTATGCCTTATTGAAGGCTGAGGTAGGGTTGTGAGCCTGAATTATAGGAGATTGATATCTCTGAGTTGTAGGCCTTGTGTAGGCTGAGGTAGGACTGTGTGCCTGAGCTGTAGGAGTGTGGACTCACTTTGAGTTGTTGGAGCCCTGTTGGGGTTCCGAGCTACTGTAAGATCTGAGGATCTGAGGTGAACAGAAGAAGTTAGGTCGAATCTAGCACACTACTAGATAGGCGAAGGGGGAAAGTGGATGTACCCGGACCTTGGGGAACCACTATAAAAATCTGTGTGCAATCTATATTGTTATAATTCTGTGAATCTGTGCTGTGTTAGCTATAGAATTATCTGTTGTTAAGTAAATAATTGAATAAATTTGATGTCTTAAAAAGGCAAAAGAATTACACCTATTCACCCTCCCCCCTCTAGGTGGTTAGGCACTAATTCTTTCAGGTGGTAACTGCGATTGAGGAAGCCAAGGATGTTAACACCCTTACCATCAACGATCTCATGGGCTCTCTCCAAGCTCATGAAGAACGCATGAAGAGATTTGAACCTCAAAACCTAGAGCAAGCTTTCCAATCTAAAGTAATACTGCATCAAGATAAACACAATTATGAGATAGACAAGAGACCAGAGGACTTCAGGCCTAACACGCATCCTGTCTTGTTCTGCAACCTATGCAGACGAAACAACCATGATACATTTGATTGTTTTTACAAATGTAAAAGGTGTGCCAAGCCTACTCACTTTGCCAAAGATTGCCCCCACCGACAGAGGCCCAATCCTCAACACAATAAAGAAGCAAAGTTCAGTGAACAAGAAGGAGATGAGGATTTTGTGTTCTATTCATGTGATAGTGCAGGTACCACTATGAGTGATGTTTGGTACCTAGATAGCGGGTGTTCTAATCATATGACAAACAACAAGGATGTCTTCATTCTCTTGGATGAAACCTCCAATTCTCAAGTGATCCTTGGTGATGGAACCACTAAGTCCATCTATGGGAAAGGAACTATTGCAGTTAAATCAAAATCGGGAAACCCTAAATACATTCCAAAAGTGCAATTTGTTCCCGACCTAGCACAAAATCTGTTGAGTATGGGACAGCTAGTAAAAATGGGTTACAAACTTATCTTTGACAATCCTTACTGCACTATCATTGATAAAACCACATCCCAAGTCATAGCCAGAATAGCCATGTCGCCAAACAAAGTTTTCCCGGTGTCCCTACCCTATCAAGAGAGAAACATGTTTGTAGGAAACAATGCAGAAACAGTCAAGTGGCATAATAGATATGGACACCTAAACATCAGTGATTTGACAAAGCTGCAAAGAAAGCATCTTGTGTATGGTCTGCCAAAACTACATGATGGAGTTAATGTGTGCCATGAGTGTGCTTTATGCAAGATTCATAAGCTTCCTCATCCGCAGTCCTCATCCAGAAGAACCTCTAGACCTCTTGAACTGCTACATGCAGACGTTTGAGGACCATCTCGTACCCCTTCTCTCTCAGGTAAGAATTATTTTCTCCTCCTTATTGATGATTTTACTCAAATGATGTGGGTATACCTCCTAGATAATAAGTCTAAAAGTTTTTCAAAGTTTAAAAACTTCAAAGCTCAGGCAGAAAATGTGGCTAATACCAAAATAAAAACTCTGAGAACAGATCGAGGAGGTGAATTCCTCAGCAATGCTTTCATATCATTCTGCCAAGATCATGGGATTAAAAGAGAATTGATAGTCAGAGGTACGCCAGAGCAAAACGGGGTGGCTGAAAGAAGGAACAGAACTATCATAGAAATGGCCCGCTGTATGATGTTAAACTCCAAACTCCCCAAAAATTTTTTGGCAGAAGTTGTAAACACAGCATGCTACATCCTTAATAGGTCATCTTGTAGGGCTCTTGTCAATACCACACCGTGCGAATCTTGGTCTGGAATCAAACCAGATATATCTCACTTAAGGATATTTGGAAGCTTTACCTATAGCCTTGACACCACCCAGAGCAAAGACAAACTTGAAGAAAAGGGCGTCATGGGAAACTTACTTGGTTATAGTGACTCATCCAAGGCCTACCAAATTTACAACCCAAGTACTGAGAAGCTGATCATTGCCCGCAATGTCATCGTTGATGAAAATAAGCATTGGAATTGGTCTGAGACACGGGATTTGTCTCGCATTCCAGATATTACTGTTGAATTATCTTCAGAAGGACTACAGTCTTCCTCTTAGGCTCAGGATCAGTCTCACATTCTGGGGGTTGCTGACGAACCATCTGAATTACCTTCAGAAGTTCTCCAGCCATCCTCTCCAGTTGCTGCTATTCAGAATCATGATGTGAACTCAGCAAGCCCTTCAGATTCATCCTCTCCGTCATCTCCTGTAAGGTATAGATCTCTAGTCAAACTATATAATGTTTGTCAAATTGCCTTTTTTGTCAAAGAACCATCCAATCATCAAGAGGCGATCCACGATCCAAACTGGAAGCATGCGATGGACCAGGAGCTTCAGATGATTGAAAAGAATCATACCTGGGATCTGTCTGACTTGCCTCCAAAGAAAAAAGTCATCGGTCTGAAATGGATATACAAGGTAAAATACAATGAAGAAGGGAAAATTCAAAAGTACAAAGCAAGGTTAGTTGCTAAGGGATACGCCCAAAGAGAGGGGATAGATTATTTTGAAACATTTTCTCCCATAGCTCGTTTTGAATCTATAAGACTGCTTCTAGCATTTGCCACTCAAAACCAATTTCCCGTATACCAAATGGATGTTATGTTGGCCTTTCTCAATGGAGAAACCGAGGAAGAAATATATGTATCACAACCTCCTGGATATGAATTAGAAGGAGAGAAGAATAAAGTACTCAAGCTACGAAAGGCCTTATATGGACTGCGACAAGCGCCACGGGCATGGAACACTAAAATTGACGTCAATCTTCTTCTCTCTGGCTTTCTCAAAACCGCCAGTGACCCAGGTATGTACATCAAGCGTAATGACAATGAAGGAATTCTCATCGTCTGCTTATATGTCGACGATTTACTCATCACTAGGTCAAATGCTGATGATATAAGTAATTTCAGGGAGTACATACAATCAAAATTCGAAATGACAGATCTGGGACGCACTAGGTACTTCCTGGGACTTCAAATTCTTCAACATCAAAATACCACCTACATATCACAATGCAAATACGCAGAAGACATTCTAATCAGGTTTGGAATGGAGAACTCAAAACCAGCTTCCACCCCCATGATTACCGGAGAAAAATTAAATAAAGAAGACGGAGAGGAGAAAGCTTCAACAGAACTGTACAGAAGCCTTGTGGGCTCTCTCATTGACTTAACCAATACCCGTCCAGACATAGAATTCTCTGTAAGTTTGGTATCATGATTTATGCAATCTCCCAGCATTAAGCATATGATTACTGCCAAACGGATCCTAAGGTACATTAATGGAACAAGATCGCTTGGGCTAAAATATGAGAAAGGAAAAATGTGCAATCTCTTGGGTTTCTGCGACAGGGACTGGGCTGGGTGCTCCGACGACAGGAGGAGTACAACCGGTTTCTTGTTCTACCTTGGCCCCAATCCCGTTTCTTGGTGCACCAGGAAACAAAAATCGATTGCTCTCTCCTCCATCGAAGCGGAATACATCGCCCTTAGTGAAGCTGCCAGGGAAGCAGTGTGGTTGAAAAGATTAATTATAGAAATGGGGGGGGAGAAAATCCAGAGCCAATTATAATCCATGTTGATAACACCTCTGATATCGCCCTTGCTAAAAACCCCATCTTTCACAACAAAACAAAGAATATGGAAATCAGATTTCACTACACCAGGGATCTGGTGAGTAAGAGGGAAATTGATCTAAGGCACTGCAAAGCAGAAGATCAAATTGCTGATCTCCTTACCAAGCCTCTTTCTGCACCCAACTTTCTCCCCCTTCGAAAGAAGATGAAGATCGTCGACTGTCTATCCTATGGGGGGGGGGGGTGTTGGAGCATCGTCCAGACAGCCACATCAACCGCTGCATCAAAGAAGACAAAGAATAACCAGAAGGAGAAGATATTGTATTCCCTTACACCTGGGAAGGAGTTCCTATCAACAGCCAAAACGATGGCCATTTACACCTGCTGGGCCCACCTGCTTAGGTGTGTGTTCCCATCCGGGTTTATCCTTTAGTTTATTTCTGCAGTGTGTTCTTTGTTCAAGCATTATATATATGCTTGTTTGTGCTTCATTTTTGGATAAGAGAGAACAAAAAAAGACTGTTCTGCTCGTGTGTGCAGTAAACAGAGTGTGTTGTGCTGCTGTAATCTTCCTTGTTTGTTAAGTTGTGCTTTTTTTTTGTTCCTGTTTTCTACACATAGATCCCGCCTCCAAGCATCAGCGCCATCCTACTCCGCCCCTCGGATTGCTCACATGCCACTCCAAAAATTTATGATATGGTTTAACCCGGAAAATCAATAGTAACGGTCCTATTAATTGCTCCAGCCATTGTCATCTCAAGGTTATAAATATATGTATTTTCCAGGCATGGGGGAGGAGTCCACGACATAAAACTCTATTCTAAAAATCTATACACGAAGTTTGTTCATTTCAAGGAATAAATCATTGGAAGTTTTTTTGCCAAAGTTTGTGCGTAAAAGTTGTTCTTTTGTTCCTGTCTTTAATTTGTTCATTAATTTTGTGCATCTCTTTGTAACATTGTTTTTGTTCCACGTTTCTCTCTATAAATAAAAGTTCAATTTTTATTTGCACTTTAAAATAATTCAATTTCAATTTTTTATCAATTGTCACCTTCATTTCACTTTTTCATAATGTAGTATTTTTTCTATAATAATGATTCCTCCATCTCCATGAGCGGCTAATTATCTATAGTGCTTGATCGAGATGATCTGAGGATGAGATAATTTTTGTGATGACTTTAATTTTGCGCTTCTCAATTTGTTGAATACTTACGATTTACCGTTGATCAATTCATTGAGGCTATATATTTTATATAGTTTTCAAAATAGTTTTCGCTCTTTAGTTGGCTGAGAGGCTCGTAAGGCAAATCGATCACTCATCGGTAAAAAGAGTATAACGCAACCCTCGAGAGAGGACGATGTAACTCTTCCGAATTGGAGTAAAATCTAATAGCGAGGTTCACTACCTAAAGTAAGTCTTAGGCGATGCGATTTGAGAACGAAAGTTTGGTCGATACACCTAAGCTGTTGAACCTAATCCTCGAAAGAGGGGTGTTCATGCTTCGGGAACCTCCACAGTCAAAGCCTCTTCAAAAAGAGAATTGCATTGTTATTTGCATTTCATAATTTTATAATTCCAAGATGACTCAAGATCGGGTACTAATTATAAAATCATTGTTTTAATTCATTTAACATTTCTAGCTTTTACTTTTCGCAACCCCAACTCAAATTTTTATTGATAAAATAATAATGATTTTCAAAGTAGGATTACTCGATCACCCCGAGTCTAATAAGACCTTGGTTTTTATAAACCTATACCACTCTCGATACGGTACACTTGTCGTTGTCGTTTGCGGATATAGTTTCACACAATCACATGTCCTCTTTGCAGCATGCAAAATCTGCATCGGAATAGCTTGTTAGTTCAAAATCCCTATTTCTAGGGTACCATAGGCCAAGATATGGTGTGCCCTTAAGATACCTCAAGATTCTCTTTGTAGCAGAGTAATGAGATTCTTTAGGGCAGACCTGATACCTAGTACAGACACATGTAGCATACATGATGTCAGACCTACTAGCAGTAAGATATAGAAGGGAGCCAATTATCCCTCTATACAAAGTTTCATCGACAGGTTTCCCTGTTTTATCTTTGTCTATAGGCATACTTGATCTCATGGGAGTTTTCATGGTGGAGGCATTCTTCATACCATATTTCTTAATCAACTTCCTGGTGAACTTGGACTGGGATATGGACAAGCCATCATCAGTCTGTCTAACTTGGAGTCCCAAGAAGAACATTAGCTCACTCATACTGCTCATCTCAAACTTCTCTTGCATAAGTTTAGCAAACTTCCTACAAAGGTTGACATCAATAGATCCAAAGATAATGTCATCAACATATATCTAGACTAGGATGATCTTGCCCTTAGATTCCCTTAGGAATAGAGTCTTATCTATCTTCCCCTTGATAATTTGTTCTCAATTAGGAAACTAGACAAAGTCTCATACCATGCTATAGAGGCTTGCTTCAACCCATATATAGATTTCCTAAGTCTATAAATAAAATCAGGAGAGTTAAAATCAACAAAACCTGGAGGCTGTTCAACATAGACCTCTTCTTTTAAGTCCTCATTCAGGAAGGCGGACTTCACATCCATCTGGTAGACTTTGAATCCTTGGTGGGCAGTAAATGCAAGAAAGAGTCTTATAGCTTCCAATCTGGCTACTAGGGCAAATGTCTGATCAAAATCGATCCCTTCTTCTTGTCTGTATCCTTTAGCCACCAATCTAGCCTTGTTCTTCACTATAATGTCATTTTCATCGAGTTAATTCCTGTAGTTCCACTTGACTCCAATGATATTATGTCCTTTTGGCCTGGGAACCAGCTTCTAGACCTTACATCTCTTGAAGTAGTTTAGTTCCTCTTACATTGCTCCAATCCAGAATTGGTCTGTATTAGCCTCTTCAAATTTCTTGGGCTCTACTTGTGACAGAAAACTTGAGTAGAGTGTTGTGTTGAAACTCTTGCTTCTGGTTTGGACTCCTTAGCTTGCCTCACTAATGATTTAGTGTGGTGGATGGTCCCTTGGATACCTGACAGCTGGAGGCAACCTTGCTTTACCTTCTTGAGCATCAGTGGCTCCATCTGGCTGAACTTCATACACAACTTCTGTGTCTTGTGCACCCTCTGGATAACACATATTCTCATCCTTATCCTGGACTTTCGGATCATCTTCCTTGATGGTGAGCTTGTCCATCACCTTCTCTATGCTTGTAGAACTAGAAGAAGAGCTTGACAACTCACTGTTAATCATGTTTGATTCATCAAAGATAATATAGAAAGTCTTTATTTTCAAGGTAGCTTACAACCTAAGGTGGGTGAATAGGTTGTCTCACTGTTATTTTTCTCTTTTTAATTTTATCTTTTGCACAAAGTGTGTTGGAAGTAGTTTGCTTTCAAAAACCTGCACAAAGAAAAACAACACAGCAAAGTACACACAGATTTAAAGTGGTTCCCTAATCTTTAGTTACATCCACTCTCCTCCCACCTTGCCAACTTCCTGTTGGTCAAGGCACTTCTCCAAAATAATGCTCCAAAGACCTTACACCTCAGATCCCTCAGGATATCTCAGTCTCCTTCAAGACCTACAACTCAGCCACAAGGGCCTACAACTCAGTGATCAGCAGATCACCTATCTTAGGACAAAGGCCCTACACTCAGGCTGGGAGGATAGCCCTACCTCAGATCCACTAGGGATCCTACCTCAGACCCAAAGGTCCTACACTCAGAAAGTATTCCTCTCTTACAGCTCAGTGATCAATTAACAACCTATCTCAGGCTTGAAACCAAGTCCTACAGCTCAGATCCAGTTGGATCCTACAACTCAGAGAGCTTCACTCTCTTACAAATGAGTCAATATTGCCCCACCTCAGACTCATAGAGCCCTACAACTCAGATACAGTTGGATCCTACAGAAAGGTGAAATAGATTTATATCTATCACAGAGAAATTTCTCTGTGATAGCCCCTTGAGCTGAGTTATATTTACTCAAACTTTCTTCACAACCACAAGGAACTTGAGCTAGAAGTAACTAGCAGTAAACTGCTTTGCGTTCTCCTCCTTCCCTGGACAGAATCAGCCACTTTCTTCTTTCTTCTTTTCAGCTTTAGAAGTGGATCTGCCGAGACTTCTTCCATGTTTTTGCTTCTCCCTCAGAAGGAAAACCTTCTGATCTTGCTGGTGTCGATGAAGAAGACACACAGCTAACTTAACTTTTTGCAGGAAGACTTCAAGCTTTTTCACGCAGCAATGGCGAGGAAGATGAAGTCCAACCGCAACCCTTTTTGAAAATGATAAAGCCATAAAAATTTTTATAGTCTTGCCCACACTCTTCCTTTTGTAGTTTGCCGATCAACGACTCTTTAGAACTTAGTGGGGCCCACTTGCAGCATCCAGTTGTACCTTGCCTTAACGGAAGAATACGAATAGTAGCTTCACGACAGAGTTTGTCGTGTTCTGTAACTTCTCCGTACTTGATTTGAAATAAGTTGAATTTGTCGATTTTGCAGATTTTGATGACGTCAGCACCTGTGGACTTAGCCAAAATTGAGCATCAGTAGAATAGACATTGAGTGAATGAGCTTCACTCAATGCCAAGACGCTTAGATAGAATTCTGCCTATCTAGGCATTGATAGCGTTGAGTGAGCAAGCCTCACTCAACGCTTTTTGTCTTAACCATTTCTGCAACCTTTTCTGCATGTCTGGCGTTGAGAGCGTTGAGTGAGCACACCTCACTCAATGCCTTTTATCTTAACCATGCTTTCTATAATTTAGGCATTGAGAGCGTTGAGTGAGCATGCCTTACTCAATGCTTTCTGCCTTGATAATTTTTTTGCTTCTTCAGCATCTTAAGCGTTGAGAGCGTTGAGTGTCCATGCCTCACTCAACGCCTTTGCCTTGACCATTTTTGCATCATGGAGTTGAGAGCGTTCAGTGAGCACGCCTCACTCAACGCTTTCTGCCTTAGCCATATTTTTTTGCTCCCTAGCGTTGAGTGTGTAAGCTCCACTCAACGCCAAACTACTTAACAGATTTTCTTTTGTTATCTTGTGTTGAGTGAATGAGCTACACTCAACGCGTTTGGACTTAGCCAAATTTCTGTGTTTAAAGACAATACTGACTTTGAGAATTAGTCAACACATTATCACATGGCATTGAGTGAGCTTGCCTCACTAAACGCTTGTGGACTTGGTAAATATTCACTGTTTTCCTATGGCGTTGACTGACTGAGCTATACTCAACGATTATGGAGCGATGGCGTTGAGTGAATGATCTTCACTCAACGCCTGTGGACTTGGCCACTTTTTTGGCCATTTTTCCTTAGGCCCTTACTGCATTAGCCTTACTCATAGCCTTTTGTTGTATGGTATTGAGTGAGTTAACTTCACTCAATGCCTGTGGACTTAGCCACTTTCTCAGCTTGCCACTGGTTTGGCTTTGACTGTATAGGCTCCACTCGGCGCTATAAGTCATCTGGCATTGAGTGAATGACCGTCACTCAACGCTTGTGGAGTTTGATAGTTTTCTATCTTTCCACACCTTAGGTAAGTGTTTACCTGGCCTAGCCACTTATGCTATATGTCCTATCAATGTTATTAGGACATCCTTGCATGCATGAACTCGGGCACACATCAACTTCAACTTTTTGTATATTATTGACAAGATTGACTTCACTCAAATCTAGTACATTGAGGGTAATGGACCCAACAATCTCCCCCTATTTGAGGAAGTCAAAACTCTTAAGCAAATGATTCAATAATGAGCCAATAATATACATAACACTATGCAGTAATAAGAATTTTAAAAGCATATAACTGGAGAATGATTTATAGTTACCACACTTTACCACACCTCCCTGCCAGCAAGGTTACATAACACTATGCTCCCCCTGAATTGTTGCAACCATTCTTGATCATGGTTACCACACCTCCTTTCCTGCTCATCTTTTTCTCCCCCTTTTTGACTTCAGCAAATAGCTAGCAGGGTTCTGAATTGCTGGAATAGTGCTGGACATGCTCCCCCTCAACTAATGCAGCATCTTGAAGAGTCTTCATATATTTGAAGAACAATTCCTTATTCAAAATACAAAATAATTTGTAGCAAAAGTGAGGAGAAAATGAAGATATATCTGGTTTAACATACCCAACTCAAATTTGAGGGTATTAAATTTTGTTTCATCTAGTGGCTTAGTAATGATGCCAGCCACTTGCTTGTCGGTTGGGACAAACTCAAGTTGATATCTCCACATTCCGCACGCTCCCTAATGAAATGATATCAGATTTCAATGTGCTTAGTCCTGCTATGGGAGACAGGATTCCTAGCAATTGAAATAACACTATTGAAATCACAAAAAAAGGAACTCTACTTATCTGAAGGTTGTAGTCCTGGAGCTGACATTGAATCTACAACAACTGAGCACAGCAGCTACCTGCTAAGATATACTCTGACTCTGTAGTTGAAATTGCACACGGGTTTGCTTCTTGCTGCTCCATGAAACAAGTCTTCCACTTAGGAATTGATGGGTGTCAAAAGTGCTCTTCCTGTCTTCCTTGCATCCTGCAAAGTCTGCATCTGAATAGCCAGTTAGTTCAAATCCCCATTCCTAGGGTACCACAGGCCAAGATCTGGAGTGCCTATAAGATACCTTAGAATTCTCTTTACAGCAAAGTAATGAGATTCTTTGGGGCAAACCTGATACCTAGCACAAACATATGTAGCATACATGATGTCTGACCTACTAGCAGTTAGATAAAGAAGAGAACCAATTATCCCCCTATATAAAGTCTCATCAACAGGTTTCCCTGCCTCATCTTTGCATATGGACATACTTGATCCCATGGGAGTTCTCATGGTGGAGGAATTTTCCATACCAAATTTCTTTATTAACTCCCTAGTGAACTTAGACTGGGATATGGACAAGTCATCATCAGTCTGTCTTACTTGGAGACCCAAGAAGAACTTAAGTTCACATATACTGCTCATCTCAAATTTCCCCTGCATAAGTTTGGCAAACTTCCTACAGAAGTTGTCATCAGTAGATCCAAAGATGATGTCATTTACATAGATCTTAACTAGGATGATCTTACTCTTAGATTCCCTTAGGAATAAGGTCTTATCTATCTTCCCCCTTGAGAATTTGCTCTCAATGAGAAAGCTAGACAAAGTCTCATACTATGCTCTAGGAGCTTTCTTTAGCACATATAGAGCTTTCCTATGTCTATAAATAGAATCAGGTGAGTTAGGAACTACAAAACCTGGAGGTTGCTCAACATAGACTTCTGCTTTTAAGCCACCAACCACCACAAAGGTGTAGACCTTCCTAACCAGACTATGAACTGGCATAAGACCAAACAAGTTCATATGCAGGAGGTATAGACACCTCACAGAATCTTTGATCCCAATGCCCTTGAAGGAAGCTTTTGTCTGCAAGCCCTTTTGGTAATCAGAGCAAATGCCCTCCTTATAACACTTCACATTGGGACCATTTCTAACTAGCTCTTGATTGAAGAGCTTGTCAATAGTCTTATAATTTACATGGGCTAGCCTCTTGTACCGTAGGACACAATAAGAAGCTTTCTCATTTGCCACTAGACAGATAAGAGAGTCTATATTTAGACATAGAAAGTTCAAGCAATAAACATTTCCACTCCTACTGCCTGTCAAAATGACCTCTTGGTCACTTGACCTCCTAATTAGGCACTCATCCTTGTGGAAGACAATAACAAGCCTAGATTAGAGAGCTGGCTTATGCTTATAAGGTTGTGTTGCAACCCTTCAATATAAGCCACCTTAGTGATGGTGACTATATCATTGGTGATATTACCATATCCTCATGTTATCCCTCTATCTGAACCACCAAAGATTACTTTGGGTCCATCTTTTACTGGAGTATACACTTTCAAATTGCTCCTTGTCCCAGTCATGTGCCTGGAATAACCACTGTCCAAGTACCATATAGGGGTATGGCCACTTGGACTAACCTGCAATATACAATTTACTTTACCTTAGGGCCCCAATATCTATTGGGTCCTAAGTGCATATTAGTCTGAAACTGAACATGTCCACCAGCAAGATTTCTGGCTGGTGGACTAACTTTAGCTCTGACCACATTATGATTGGGTCAGCAGTCAATGGCATAGTGGCCTATCTTGACACAGCACCAACAATCATGTATGTTGTATCTCCTTTTTTGTGTAGGCCTAGCAGTTGGTTTGACTACGTCTTGACAGAAGGAAGAGATGTTGCAGCCATTTCCTGTTTCCTTTCAGCATAGATTTGACTGAAAGTTAGTCTATTTGCTGGCTTATGTGGCCTGTTATGAATCCTATTAGCAACACATCTCTTTTCAGATAGTGTGCTCTTGATAACATTAGAAATATCCATATCAGGCAAGCTAATAAATTAACCCTTAGTCATATTCTGTGCTGGCAGGTTCAGAAAACTTGCAGCAGCCACATTTTTGAGAGGGGGGGGGGGGTTAGCACCAAAGACAAATGATCCATGATGGGCCATTTGAATTTCTTCATGGGCAGTCTTAAAGGTACTTGCCCTACTATAGCTTCCACAATGGCTGGGAACATCTTTTGTTCCACTTGTGGATGCACCATTCATATAGTGACCATAAATACTTTCTTGGTCATACCTATTTGAAGGGTATATTACCCTCTTAAATAGGTTAGGTGGCCTAGATGCCATAGGCATAACTGGAACTTTCCCTTTGAGACTGGCAGGTCTTGTGTTACCCTTGAAGCCCAGCCCCTTTTTACTTTTATGAGGAGAAGGAATCTATCAAGGGCAACACTGTATTAGGCTGAGAGAAACTGACCACAATACATTTCTCCCACTGGAGATTTTCTTCAAGATCTTTAATGAGACTATTTTTGAACTTGATAGTCTCCATCTGAATGCTTGACAGGGTCAGTTGACTGAGCTCCCTTGTTGTCTGATTCGGCACAATAGTTGTTTCAGCAAGCTGAGAAGCAGCTTGTTGAAGAGACAAAATCTCTTTTGCATGTTTCTTAGTCATTTTCTTTCATTTTTTGAAGGCATTCAGAAGTTCACTATATCTGTCAATCAATTGATTGACATCACCCTCTGAGCCAGAATCATCTTCACCACTAGATGAAGAGGCTTCTACATCAGCACTTGTCTAATGTATGGGCACAGAACTGGATGGAGAATTTACCTTACTTTGACCAAGATGATCATGGCTGCTCTCTTCATCAGTCATTGCTGATGAATTGTAAATATACTTATTTTTATGTACATTAATTAAGTTGTTTTCACTTCTTTTTATTATTTTTGTTTAATTTTCTTTAATAAATTATTTCTTTTTTGTAAAATTTATTCTAACTTAGCTTTATTTTGATTTTCTGAAAAATTTCAGGAAATGTCAAATTTTTTGCATGGCTCACGCCCGTGTACTTTTGGGTCACGCCCGTGACCAGGGCGTGACAATTCAAACCCGTGAAATCGGCCGCGAAATGAAGATAAATCATGTGACACGCCCCATGTCATGCCCGTGTCCAATGACACTCCTCGTGACCAATGCCCGTGTCACTCCTGCTCGACGTTTTTCGCTCGACGATTTGCACTCGACGATTGTCAACCAATCCAACACGCCCGTGTCGACCGATAAGACACGCCCGTGTAAATACCGATTGACGATCAAGACTTCCAGCTCGACATTTTGCGCTCGATGTTCGTCGACCAACCCGACACGCCCAGCGTCATGCCCGTGACCTGGGGCGTGACTCCTCCACCTGGCCGACAAGACGTGCCGGCGACTTTTGACGCAACCCATTCCGGTTCCACCTCCCCGACATGCCCATAGTCACGCCCGTGACCTGGGGCGTGACCTCTCCGATTTCAGCCGAAGTCAACTTTGATGTCAAATCTTGCCAGCCGCATTTTGTACAGTGCTGACACCCCCCCCCCCCCCACACGCCTGTGTCAGGGGGCGTGTCTCATGAAAATTTTCCTTATAAATAGATGTTCTCTGCTTGTAATCATGTTCCACTTTTTGAATCCATTTTGTATAAGGGAAATGCTGCTAAGATGAATTCCAAATGCTATGTAAGGGAATTTCACCTCTTCTCCTTTATTTTCTTAGCTTTGTAATCTTTGTTTTCGATTAATAAAATTTGTAGATTTTTTCTCTTTCTATGGAATTGGTATTTCATCTATGTGGACACTCTTATGCAATCTTATTTTTACTTTTTTTGTAACTTTGTTTTTCCTCTTTTAAAATGCGTGTGTGTGTATGAGTGTCAGTTTTTACTTCGATGTTTTTGTTATTTTACTTAGTTTTGTTTAGACTTAGGTTTTTCTTGCTTTCTATTTCATTGTTATAGACCCGTAAAACTATTTTCAAAGTGATTTTCCTTTTTCACTAACTTAGTTTTTTTTGTTTATGATGTAAAACTTTTTCGTTCTTTTTCTTTATTTCCACTTTTTAGCACTTTTACGGAGTTATAAGAATGAATATATAGTTGTTTTAATTTTTTGAGCATTTCAATTTTTCGTTTTAACTTTTGCTCCTTTAAATTTTTCGTCTTCTTTTTACGCATTTCTACCGCATTCTAGCGGTAGAAATGTATTCGTTTTAATTTTTTGAGCACTTAGCTTTTGCGTTTATTTGCAAATCCATTTGCTCGTTTTATTTTTATTTCAGCTTTTTATGCATTTCTACCGCATTCTAGCGGTAGAAATGCAGTCGTTTTAATTTTTCAGTAACTTAGTTTTATTCATTTTTGTACGTGTGCGTATTTATTTCTGCCTACTCGTTAAGAGTTAAATGGCGCAGTGTTTTATTTCCTTTCCAGTAGAGTGTGTGAGTTTTCCTTTCCAGTAGAGTGTGTGAGTTTTCATTTCAATAGAGTGCGTGCGTGGGTGCTTTTATTTTCTCCTATTCGTTTGAGTATGACTCGCTTTATTTTATCTCGCCCACTCATTTGAGCCGGGACTTGTCACTTACTGCTTTCTTTCTCCTGCCCACTCATTTGAGCCGTGACTCGCAATTTTACAGCTTTCTTTCTCCCGCCCACTCATTTGAGCCGGGACTCGCATTTTTTGCTTTCATTTCAGTCTCACTCGTTTGAGTGGGACTTGCAATTTTACTGCTTTCTTTACAGCTTTATTTTACTGCTTTCTTTATCACTTTCTTTTACTGCTTTATTTATTGCTTTCACCGCCTACCGTCCCCATTCCGATGAGTGGCTAACCGTTCTTAGCTCTTAGTATCGAAGAGTATTGGGACAGATAAAATAGCTTTAAATAATAAAAGGTCTCATTTTTCTAATTAATTAAATTACTTAAGATTTCGTAGGGTTTACGAAGCGTAGGACAACATAATCGATGTGTGGGCTCTATTTCCATAGTCCATACGCTAGCTAGCCGAGAGGCCGTGCGTATGGACCGATCGCCCCTTGGTAAAGAGAGTTCTGCACTAACCCTCGAGAGAGGAGGCGCGCAAACTCTACCAGATTGGGTTCCCCACCCAATAGCGGGGTTCTTAGCGTAATGCAGGCGTTAAGAGGAATCCTTTGTTGAAATTTGTGAAGTGGAAGTGGGTGACGGGACAGGCCGCGCGGCCTGTGGCGGACAGCTTTGGCGGACTGGGCGGACTGGGCGGACTGTGGTTTGCGGCCTGGTGGAAAGTCTGGTGGAAGCCGGCTGTGTTGAGCGGGTTGTTGCATGGAGTCCGCGTTTTGGTGCGGCCTGGTATCTGCGGATAGAGAGGCTTGCGGACTGATGCTTTGCTCAGTGGCCGCGGGTGCAAGCTTGCGCTGTAGGCGGGTTGGCTCGAGTTCGCGGGAAGCCTTGCGGACTGATGTGTCCGCGGTGTGGGCTGTTGCGGACTGGGTTTAGAGCTTGGCTGAGGCCTTGTCAAGTTCTGGTGTTACAGCAGGTCTTGCTGTGGAGACCGGTTGGCGGACTGATTCTTGGAGTCCGGCAGGAAGCTGCTGCGTTGGACAAGTGCGAGGAGCTCGCGGACTGGTTGCGGTCTGTGCTAGGGTGTTTGGCGGACGGGACTTTGTGTCCGCCATGCTCGCACTGGCCCTTGATGGTTTTGGACTTGGTCACACATTGTGCCAAGTTCATGGTGTCCGCCGTATCCGCCAAGTCCGCTGTGACCGGGCGGACTGTTGCTGTTTGCCTTTGGTCGTGGACTTGTGGCGGATTGAGGTGTGAGTCTTGCGGACTGCCTCGGGTTGGTGCGGACAGCCATTGAAGGGGGTTTGCTGTCCTGAAGCAGTTGGAGCTTTGCGGGCTGGTGCCTTGTCCGCTTAGCTTGGGCGGACTGGAGAGGGTTCGTCAATGGTTGCCTTGCTCCTGGCGGTTTCCTTGGTATCCGGCTAAGTCCATGCGGACTCAGCGGACGGTGGTTGTATTCGCGCGGACTGAGGGTGGTGTCGCTATCTCTTGGGCGGTGACCACACTCCTCACCTTGCCTATAAATAGGACCCCCCTGGCACATCTACAGTAACCTAAGTAACTTGAGTGAACAGTAAGTTGGGGTGTGCGAAGTGCTGCGGTCTCTGTTTGTCAGTCCGCGCGGATTTTTTCAGGCTGACGTTTGCTGTGTGCAGGTCGCGCGGATAACTTCAAGGAGCCAGGAGTTTGGCTGTGACTTCGGTCAGTGCTTGGAAGTGTGCGGTCTCTGCGGACTCAGCAGGAGGTCGCTCTGCGGCTTGTCAGTTCTGTTTCATCTTTGCCAGCTTCAATAACCTGTCCGCCGGTTTCAGGCGGGTAGGGGAGTTCCTCAGTTCGGGTTCAGCAGGAGGCGAATAACGGTCTGTCCGCGCGGCCTCGCGGCTTCGGCGGACTCCGTGGTATTCGGCGGATTGCAGCATAGCTTGGGCGAGCTCAGCGGTCTCGGCGGTCTCGGCGACCTCGCGGTCTCGGCGGACTGGAGTGCTGTCCGCCCGGCTTGTTTTTTGGTTCTTTCTGTTTTCAGCTGTAATACTAGCGAAATCATGTCTCGCTATGTATGCCTCGGATTGTAAAGAAGTGAATGCATAATAAAGACCTTCTTGTGCTTCCATTGTTTTGTTGGGTGCAACCTCTAGTCCTTGGGTTTTCCGCAGGTTCAGCGTGCGAACTGGGTAGTTCCGAAGATATTAATTTGGTGTTTGGGCTATCTTGCTGACCACGTTGAGAAAATTTAACATGGTATCAGAGCCAGGTTTCTGAGGTTTTGGAGGTTCAGTTGCGTGAGCGGAGGTCAACCAGTGTTGTTACTCAGTGATTGAGTGGTGTGCAACCTGTGTTGTTGCTCGGAGCTGCTGAAGGGTACCAACAGGTGATTGCAATGGAAGGAAGCTTAGCAAGAGGTCTGGGCATTGAACTCTTAACGCTGACTAACTACAAGAAGTGGAAGTCGTGCATGAAGAGTTATCTTCTAGGCGAGGAGCTTTGGGAAGTCGTCGGTGGAGACAACAGACAGGAAGTTACTGCTGCTTTCGGTACTGCTGAGCAGGTGAGGCTCTGGAGAAGAACTAATGCTAAGGCAGAGTTCGTTCTGAAGAGAGCTGTCTCTCCGGAACTGTTTGATCACATCATTGGGTGTGAGTCGGCTGCTGATATTTGGACAACCATTGATGAGTTGTTCAATAGGAAGAATGTGGCGCGGCTGCAGTTCTTGGAGAATGAGTTGGCCAGGGCAACTCAGGGAGACCTTTCCATCTCCAAGTACTTCTTAAAGATGAAGAGCTTGTGTGCTGAGCTGTCGGCACTGGATCCTGATGAGCCTATCTCTGAGGCAAAGATGAAGAGGCACATTATCCGCGGCTTGCGGAAGGAGTATGTGGCCTTTGTTACATCTGTTCAAGGGTGGGCTACTCAGCCGTCTCTGCTGGAGCTGGAGAATCTGCTTGCCTCGCAGGAGAGCTTAGCAAGGCGGATGGCTGGAGTGAATCTGAATCAGGAAGGCAGCGAGGCTCTCTTCTCAGGCAAGAAGAAGGGATGGGAAGGGAAGAAGAAGAAGAAGGTGCAGGCCGCTGGTGAAAAGGAGACTTCAACTTCGTATCCGTCGGAGAGGAGCAATGCTCCTAAGGACTGGAAGAAGAATCTGAAGTGCTACCGGTGTCATCAGCGAGGGTACTTCAAGCGGGACTGCAAGGTCAAACTGCAGCCTGGGCATGCTGCGGGAAAGGAGGAAGCTTGCTCGCGAAGTGAAGAAGCAGAATGGGGAGGAGCTTTCATGACGGGCACTTGTGTCCGGGCCTTATCTGCTGAGGACTTCAACAGCGAGTGGATCGTCGACTCCGGGTGTGGTCATCACCTCACCGGAGACAAATCGAAGTTCACCTCCATGCAGGCTTACTCAGGTAATGAAGCTATTATCACTGCTGATAATATTGTTTATGCAGTAGAGAAGGAGGGGGTCGTGTCTTTGGGTAGTGATCAGGGGCCACTCACGTTAAGGAGTGTGTATCACGTGCCGGGCATGAAGAAGAACCTCTTCTCGGTGACCAACGCGGTGGACGCTGGGTATCACGTTCTGTTTGGGCCAACAGACGTGAGGTTCCTTCGCAACGTATCAGCGGTGAAGGCTGATGTTGCTCATGTTAGGATGAGGGTGAAGAACTTGTTTGTTCTTTTCACCAGTGCCTATGTTGATAGGATGAGAGCCAATGATAGTGCGGCTATCTGGCATGAGAGGCTGGGGCATGTTGGCATGGACAAGCTAAAGGCAATGGCGAGTAGAAGTCTGGTGAGGGGGTTGCCGAAGTTGTCCTCCTTTGGTGATGGGCATGTTTGTGCGGGCTGTCAATACGGTAAGGCACATCGCCTTCCGTTTGATAAATCACAAACAAGGAGCAAGAAACCATTGGAGTGTATTCATGGCGACCTGATGGGACCGACGGTTACTGCCAGCCTTGGTGGAAGCAGATACATGCTTGTCTTGGTTGATGACTACTCAAGGTATACTTGGGTGTACTTCTTAAAGGAGAAGTCGGAAGCCTTCCGTTTGTTCGTGGAGTTCAAGGAGTTGGTAGAAGGCCGGCTTGGCTTGCGGATTAAGAAGTTTAGAACTGATAACGGGGGGGAGTTTGTCTCTTCCGAGTTTTCTAACTTCTGCAGGAAGCACGGGATCCAACGAGAGCTTACTTGTGCTCACACTCCACAACAAAATGGGGTAGCGGAGCGGAAGATCCGTCATTTGACGGAAACCTGCAAATGTTGGCTGCATGCGAAAGATATCCCGAGGTCCTTTTGGGCGGAGGGAATGTCTTGTGCTGCTTATGTTATCAACCGGATGCCACTCAGCTCTATCAATATGAAGACTCCTATTGAGCTGTTGCTGAAGGAGAAGCCGAGTGTTGGACACCTTCGGGTGTTCGGTTCAACTTGTTACGTGCATGTCCCGGATGCTTCACGGACAAAGCTGGATGCGAAGGCAAGGAAACTTGTCTTTGTTGGCTATGATGAGCGGAAGAAGGGATGGAAATGCATGGACCCTGTGACGAAGAAGTTCGTGGTGTCAAGAGACGTTGTATTTGACGAGCTGACGTCATATGGAGGTGGCTCGGTGGAGCTTACCAGAAGTAGCAAGGTTGAGGAAGCACCGGTGGAGGCTGCTGAAGGCTTGGAAGAGGAGCTTGCTGTTTCACCAGCAGCTCCTGTTGCTTCAAACTCCGAGGCTGAGCCTTCTGGCTTAGGAAGCAGGGGGAGCACTGCTCAATGCTTGCCCCAGGTAGGAGTGGAGCCTGAAGAAGCAACAGAAGCCGTGAGCAAGGAGCCGTGTCTTCGGAGATCGAAGAGGGTGGTTAAGCCACTGGCTCGGTATTGTGATGGGAATGCAGTGAGCTTTGTCTCCTGCTTCTTTGCAGGTCCTCTGGATGAGCGAGAGCCTGCAAACTTCAACGAGGCCACTGGAGTGAAGGAGTGGGATGATGCCATGAAGGAAGAGATTGATGCTCTGAAGAAGAATGAATCCTGGGACCTTGTGCCCAAGGTTGATGGCGTTACTCCGGTTACTTGCAAGTGGGTGTATAAGTTGAAGAAGAAGGCTGATGGGAGCATTGATCGGTTCAAGGCTCGCCTGGTCGCTAGAGGATTCTCACAGCAGTATGGAGAAGACTATGAGGAGACATTCAGTCCAGTTGCGAAGATGACTTCTGTTAGAGTGGTGATCGCCTTGGCTGCTAGCAAGGGATGGAGGTTGTGGCAACTCGATGTGAAGAATGCTTTTCTTTACGGAGAGATTGACAAGGACATCTTCATGGATCAGCCGCTTGGTTTTGTCTCTGAGAAGCATCCGGACTATGTCTGCAAACTCAGGAAGGCTCTCTATGGGTTGAAGCAAGCTCCTCGAGCGTGGTATGGGAAGATTGCAGAGTACTTGCAATTCTGTGGATACCTGGCTTCTAACTCGGACTCAAGCTTGTTCGTCAAGAAGAAGGGAGAGCTAAGAGTCTTGGTCCTGCTGTATGTGGATGACATGATCATCACAGGGAACTCGGAGGAGGAAGTAGCAAGGCTCAGGGGAGAGCTTGCTATACGCTTCGAGATGAAAGACTTGGGAGAGTTGCATCCTTTCTTGGTCTGGAAGTGGAGAGGAAGGAGTGCGGGGTTCTCATTAGCCAGAAAGGGTATGTTGATCGCATTGTGAAGCGGTTTGGCATGGGCGAAGGGAAGAAGTGCTCTACTCCACTGGAATCTGGGCTAAAGCTTCGACGGGATGAGGGAAGGGTTCTTCATGATCCCTTGGTGTTCAGGGCTCTTGTTGGGAGCTTGATTTACCTGACGATTACAAGGCTGGATATAGCTTATGCTGTTGGCCGAGTAAGTCGGTATATGGCTGAACCAAGGCAATCTCATCTAGTGGCGGCGAAGGGAATTCTGAAGTATGTCAAGGCTTCTTCTGAGATGGGACTCCTCTATAGAAGGGACGCGGAGGTTGCGTTGCTCGGGTACACGGATGCTGACTATGGCGGTGATTCGGATGATCGAAGGTCTACTTCAGGTTATGTGTTCACTTGCGGATCAGCTAGCATCTCGTGGTGTAGCAAGAAGCAGGACTCAGTGTCGGTTTCAACCACAGAGGCGGAGTATAAGGCTTCGGCCTTGGCTGCTCGGGAAGCCGTTTGGTTGAGGAGGCTTATAGAGGATGTCCATGAAGAAGTGCAAGTGCCTACTTTACTCCGGGGTGACAATGAGAGTGCTCTCAAACTGGTAAACAATCCAGTGTGTCACGCCAGGACCAAGCATATAGAGATTGATCACAATTTCATCAGGGAGAAGGTGTTGGAAGGATCTCTGCTGGTCGGGCATGTTCGGAGTGAAGACAATCTTGCTGACATCTTCACGAAGCCGCTGTCGAAGGGGCCCTTTGAACGTTTGCGCAGCTTGCTGGGCTTGGTCACCACTTCTCACTTCAAGGGGGAGTGTTGAAATTTGTGAAGTGGAAGTGGGTGACGGGATAGGCCGCGCGGCCTGTGGCGGACAGCTTTGGCGGACTGGGCGGACTGGGCGGACTGTGGTTTGCGGCCTGGTGGAAAGTCTGGTGGAAGCCGGCTGTGTTGAGCGGGTTGTTGCATGGAGTCCGCGTTTTGGTGCGGCCTGGTATCTGCGGATAGAGAGGCTTGCGGACTGATGCTTTGCTCAGTGGCCGCGGGTGCAATCTTGCGTTGTAGGCGGGTTAGCTCGAGTTTGCGGGAAGCCTTGCGGACTGATGTGTCCGCGGTGTGGGCTGTTGCGGACTGGGTTTAGAGCTTGGCTGAGGCCTTGTCAAGTTCTGGTGTTACAGCAGGTCTTGCTGTGGAGACCGGTTGGCGGACTGATTCTTGGAGTCCGGCAGGAAGTTGCTGCGTTGGACAAGTGCGAGGAGCTCGCGGACTGGTTGCGGTCTGTGCTAGGGTGTTTGGCGGACGGGACTTTGTGTCCGCCATGCTCGCACTGGCCCTTGATGGTTTTGGACTTGGTCACACATTGTGCCAAGTTCATGGTGTCCATCGTATCCGCCAAGTCCGCTGTGACCGGGCGGACTGTTGCTGTTTGCCTTTGGTCATGGACTTGTGGAGGATTGAGGTGTGAGTCTTGCGGACTGCCTCGGGTTGGTGCGGACAGCCATTGAAGGGGGTTTGCTGTCCTGAAGCAGTTGGAGCTTTGCGGGCTGGTGCCTTGTCCGCTTAGCTTGGGCGGACTGGAGAGGGTTCGTCAATGGTTGCCTTGCTCCTGGCGGTTTCCTTGGTATCCGGCTAAGTCCATGCGGACTCAGCAGACGGTGGTTGTATTCGCGCGGACTGAGGGTGGTGTCGCTATCTCTTGGGCGGTGACCACACTCCTCAACTTGCCTATAAATAGGACCCCCCTGGCACATCTACAGTAACCTAAGTAACTTGAGTGAACAGTAAGTTGGGGTGTGTGAAGTGCTGCGGTCTCTGTTTGTCAGTCCGCGCGGATTGTTTCAGGCTGACGTTTGCTGTGTGCAGGTCGCGCGGATAACTTCAAGGAGCCAGGAGTTTGGCTGTGACTTCGGTCAGTGCTTGGAAGTGTGCGGTCTCTGCGGACTCAGCAGGAGGTCACTCTGCGGCTTGTTAGTTCTGTTTCATCTTTGCCAGCTTCAATAACCTGTCCGCCGGTTTCAGGCGGGTAGGGGAGTTCCTCAGTTCGGGTTCAGCAGGAGGCGAATAACGGTCTGTCCGCGCGGCCTCGCGGCTTCGGCGGACTCCGTGGTATTCGGCGGATTGCAGCATAGCTTGGGCGAGCTCAGCGGTCTCGGCGGTCTCGGCGACCTCGCGGTCTCGGCGGACTGGAGTGCTGTCCGCCCGGCTTGTTTTTTGGTTCTTTCTGTTTTCAGCTGTAATACTAGCGAAATCATGTCTCGCTATGTATGCCTCGGATTGTAAAGAAGTCAATGCATAATAAAGACCTTCTTGTGCTTCCATTGTTTTGTTGGGTGCAACCTCTAGTCCTTGGGTTTTCCGCAGGTTCAGCGTGCGAACTGGGTAGTTCCGAAGATATTAATTTGGTGTTTGGGCTATCTTGCTGACCACGTTGAGAAAATTTAACATCCTTTATCGGACGAGAGCCCGGTCGAATAGTCTTAGAGTTCAGGTGAGCGATATCCCTATAGTTAGGTGAGCTCATTTTAGTGGAACCTCCACGGCCAAGTCTCTGCCTTAATTAATTTGAAACTTAGGATCTCTTTTTATTAAAAGTTTATTTTAGTTCAATTTTATTCGATGCGGTTGCGCTAAGCTTTTCATCGGCTCAACCTTTTATGCTTTCATTTTCTGCCTTTCTTTTTGCTTATATATATAACATATAACCTGACAAGCTAATTATCGGTAAAATAATAGTCACCTCCAGGGAAGAGTAGAAATAATCGACCCGACCCCGAGAACAATATGACCTCGATATTCCACACCGGAATATCCTGGACTACACGCGATAGGTGCACTTGCCTCCTTTCGTTAAAACTCAATCTCATATTTTATATCCAAATTAATAAATCTGTGCGCTCCGTTTTCTAAATAAAAACCACATCCGTCTTTTTCCTTAAATAAACCGTCTGGGGCGCCGCGGGAATACTCACCAATTTTTGGAGTTTTAACCGCATCAAGTTTTTGGACCCGATGCGAAAATATCAATCAAGTTTTTGGCGCCGTTGCCGGGGATTTTTCATGTCGTTATTTTGAACTCTAGAGACCTATTAATTTTACCTATTTTTATATATGTAACAAAAATTAAAAATGGCCAACAAAAAAATACTAATAATCATAATAATAATAATACCACTTAAAAAAACAAACAAAAAACTTTTAAAATTATAATATAACTATCTATAAAAATTTGTTTTTTTGAAATGACGTCGTTTCCAACTAAAAAACTAAAAAATTATTATCATATTATTATCCAAAAAACAAAAATCCTAAGAACTAAAAAATCCTAAAAACTAAAAAAATCAACTAAACTCCTAAAAAACTAAAAAATCCTAAAAACTAAAAAAAACTATAAACTCAAAACTCTAAAAAAATAAAAAAAAACCGACAAAACCTACCTAAAAATCAATTAAAAAATAAAAAAAAACCCTACTTAAAAATACACACAAAACAATAATAATATAATAATTTGTTATTAAAATATATATGTTTTGTTTAACTTAATTTATTTTGACTTCTTTTATTTTAATTTATTTTATTTCGCTTCGGCGCACTTTACTTTTGTGCGCGCTAGGGGATCACATTTTTATCGCACTCATATAGCTAAGACGTTAGCTAATCGAGTCACACACGCACTTGTCACCCCCTACCGCCCGCACCCTTTTGGCCGAATTTCTATTTTCACCTTTTTGTTATCTTTTTGCTTCTTGCTTGTTTTTCTACATAATGCAGGGTTCCATATGGGCCTCCCCAAACTCATCTCAGGGAAGCTTCTACCCTCTCTTTTAATTTGTGTGCATATTTTATTTTGTAAATTATTCGTTCCGCATATTTAGATAGCAACATTGAGGACAATGTTGGATTTAAGTATGAGGATATTTTTTTATTGTTCTATTTCTACACTTTTATATTCTGCAATAATAATAATAAAACAAATTATCAAAAATACAAAAAATGCATAAAAATTAAAACCTTCAAAAAACAATTTCTTGTTTTTATAATCAAAAACTAAAAAAATCCATAAAACAAAATAAAAATTCAAAAAAATTTCTTTTACTTTGTAAATATATTTTTTGTAAAAACTTAATCTTTCTCTTCCCCCCCCCCCCCATAAGCTCGCTTTTTAGCATGCCCGCGGCGTTCGACTCATCGAACCAACCACTGAAATAAGAGTTTGTTCGCGGGCCATCGAGTTTTTACTTTGTACATTTTTGTAAAAATCTCTTTCCCCCCTCTCTACTTCGTAAATAACACTCTTTCTTTCCTCTTTCTTGTAAATAACTTATCAAAATACACTAAAAATCAAAAAAATTAGAAAAACCAAAAATCCTAAAAAAAAGAGAATAAGTCTAAAAATTCAAAAAAATAATAATCACAAAAAATACAAAAAAATGATAAAAACCATAAAATCCCAAAAAATCGTTTATTATGAAACAAATAAAATCGAATATATCATGTCTTAACTCTTTTTGATTTCCAAAAATCTAGTTTCGTGTTAATTTATATGAGAATTTTACTTATTCTTTGTTACTATTTGTTTATTAATTAAAGTTTGATAGATTTAAGTGTCTGAGGTTAAGATTTAAAATTTTTTTTATGTCTTTTTCTTATAATAAAGAACTTGTTTTTCACCACCACTTCTAATTTTTATAAATAGAAGCTCGTTTTTTATGTTAGAAAATAACAACCATGGATTTTCATTATTTCTACTTCATGCTTTTAGAAACATAGGAACGTTCATTTTAAAAAAGGTTGCTCTCAAAACTTTTTTATTAAAATCTAGTTTTATTTTTGAAAAAATAAACCGACCTCCATTTTTTTCATATCTCACTTGACATGCTTACCCATATTTTATCCCTTAAAAAGATCATATGTCAATGAGAATAAGATTTTATTCCGTAAACATAGGCACCCAATATTTAAAAAGATTATATGTTATGAAGTAAAAGGAGAAAATTCATTACTCCTACACAAATGCATTGGATTATTTATTATTTATGAAGAAAGAAAAAATTTATATGTTAGAAAAATAAGATTTCATTTTCCTAATTATTCAAAAGAAAAAAAATATATATAGAGGTTCGAGAAAAAATTACCTCGCCTCTAAATCCAAGCCCTCTTCATAAACCACCAAACCACCTATCATATTTCAATGATTCTAGAATTAATTTAAATTTTTTTGAGAGCATAATTTTTAAATTGTATTATTTCCTTTAACTTCTTTTAAGCTAAAGTTTTATATAATTTCAATCCATCTTTGTTAAACTAACAAAAATAAATTTTTGCTTTCTATTTGTTTTATTTAGAAGTCTTTTAGAAACTCTTCCTCTATTTATAACATTTTCATAATTTAGGATTTAACTCTAGTACCCTGTATGTTTATTTTGATCTTACTTTTAATTAATTCAAGCGCTAGTTAAACTTAGGATTTCTTTAATTCCTTATAAGTTCAACTCCAACTTTTGCTCTGGAATAGCAAAAGCTTAAGTATGAGGGTATTTGATGAATTGTAAATATACATATTTTTATGTACATTAATTTAGTCGTTTTCGCTTTTTTTTTATTTTATTTAATTTTCTTTAATAAATTGTTTCTTTTTTGTAAAATTTATTCTAACTTAGCTTTATTTTGATTTTCTGAAAAATTTCAGGAAAAGTCAAATTTTTGCATGGGTCACGCCCGTGTACTTTTGGGTCAGGCCCGTGACCAGGGCGTGACAATTCAAACCCGTGAAATCGGCCGCGAAATGAAGAAAAATCATGTGACACGCCCCATGTCACGCCTGTATCCAATGACACGCCTCGTGACCAATGCCCGTGTCACTCCCGCTCGACATTTTCCGCTTGACGATTTGCACTCGACGATTGTCGACCGGTCCAACACGCCCGTGTCGACCGATAAGACACGCCCGTGTCAATTCCGATTGATGATCAAGACTTCCAGCTCGACGTTTTGCGCTCTACGTTTATCGACCAACCCGACACGCCCAGTGTCACGCCCGTGACCTGGGGCGTGACTCCTCCACCTAGCCGACAAGATGCGTCGGCGACTTTTGATGTAACCTGCGCCGGTTCCACCTCCCCGACAAGCCCATAGTCACGCCCGTGACCTGGGGCGTGACCTCTCTAATTTCAGCCGAAGTCAACTTTGATGTCAAATCTCGCCAGCCGCATTTTGTACAGTGCTAACACGCCCCCCCCCCCCCCCTACACGCCCGTGTCAGGGGGCGTGTCTCATGAAAATTTTACCTATAAAAAGATGTTCTCTGCTTGTAATCTTGTTCCACTTTTTGGATCCATTTTGTATAGGGGAAATGCTGCTAAGATGAATTCCAAATGCTATGTAAGGGAATTTCTCCCCCTCTCCTTTATTTTCTTAGCTTTGTAATCTTTGTTTTTGATTAATAAAATTTGTAGATTTTTTCTCTTTCTATGGAATTGGTATTTCATCTATGTGGCCACTCTTATGAAATCTTATTTTTACTTTTTTTGTAACTTTGTTTTTCCTCTTTTAAAATGTGTGTGTAAGTGTATGAGTGTAAGTTTTTACTTCGATGTTTTCGTTATTTTACTTAGTTTTGTTTAGACTTAGGTTTTTCTTGCTTTCTATTTCATTGTTATAAACCTGTAAAACTGTTTTCAAAGTGATTTTCCTTTTTCACTAACTTAGTTTTTCTTGTTTAGGATGTAAAACTTTTTCGTTCTTTTTTCTTTATTTCCACTTTTTTAGCACTTTTACGGAGTTACAGGAATGGATATATAGTTGCTTTAATTTCCGAGCATTTAGATTTTTCGTTTTAACTTTTGCTCCTTTAAATTTTTCGTCATCTTTTTACGCATTTCTACCGCATTATAGCGGTAGAAATGTATTCGTTTTAATTTTTCGAGCACTTAGCTTTTGCGTTTATTTGCAAATCCATTTGCTCGTTTTATTTTTATTTCAGCTTTTTATGCATTTCTACAGCATTCTAGCGGTAGAAATGCAGTCGTTTTATGTAACAGCCCAATTTTCTCAACAGGCAATTTTTGGGTGACACGGCCTGGGACACGGGCGTGTCCCAGGGCGTGTCAAGCTGGGGTCGACGATTTGGCCGCGCAGTCGACGAAATTTGGAGTCGACGGTCGTTGAATAGCAAACATGGCCTGCGACACGAGCGTGTCACAGGGCGTGTCGAGGCCGTGTCGACAATCGGCATGTGTGCCGACGTTTTTCGCTCGACGATGTGTCGAGAGGAGGCACACGGCCCAGGACACGGGCGTGTCCCAGGCCGTGTCGTGTGCTCGACGACTTTTACTCGACGATCGTCGAGTGTCGAGATGTGGTCGTCGAGTGTCGAGAAGTTGAACACGGCCTGTGACACGGGCGTGTCACAGGGCGTGTCAATTTGGGTCGACGAACTCAGCCCGACGAAAAGTTTCGACAGGGCGTGTCTTCGTGCCGTGTGTTGGCACACGGCCTGGGACACGGGCGTGTCACAGGCCGTGTGAAGTCTCAGGTTGGTTTGGGATTATTTTCGCCAATGCATACGACCACAAACACGGGCGTGTCTGAAGCCGTGTTGGGTGACACGGCCCATGACACGGGCGTGTCCCATGGGCATGTCACTGGTTTGGATAAGCTGGTTGACCACCGCTTGAGGCGCACAGCCTGGGACACGGGCGTGTCACAGGCCGTGTCAGGTTAAAATCAGCTTTTTTTGGCAAAATTGTGGCCATCCATTCCTTCAGCCTGGATCCAAAGGCTGAAAGGCCTCCAGCTTTCCTTAAGGTCGTGAATGAGAAAGGATTTCTCATAGTGTATTTTGGCCTTCATCTTTATACAAGCTTAGAGAGAGAGAAAGAGAGAGGAAGAAGGAGGAGGAGGAAAGGGGGCTGGTCACCGGTGGTGCTATAGTTTTCCGACGAGAAATCCGAAGCCGGCGTTGCGGAGGAAACGCTCTTACGAGTCTTTCAAGATAGCTTTGAGTTCATGGCACCGAAGCGGTCGTCAAGGGTAACGACGTTTCTTCCTAGCCATGTGAAGGCTTCCTTTTGGCATATATTTGTGATTCCCCCACCAAGAGGTGGCTGATTTTGGGAGTCTTTGGGTGGATTCATGAAATCCCCTTTTGTTGGCATATAGATCCGGAAATGGAGTACGGAATAGGCATGATGTGTGAAGCCCATCTGGACAGGTTGGTCTGGATTGGTGATGTTGCATACGAACCGTAGAAGACTCCGTGATAAATGTGTAGTTTAAGGAGTCAACGGGTTATGCCTGCGAAAAGGAGTAGCAGGAAGTACTGGAGTGGTAACCCAGGAAAATATCCGTGTTATGTTTTGGGTCCAACCTGTGAATGAGGCACAGGAAGTACTGGTGTGACCAGGAAAGGCCCTTTGTGATGCTTGATGTCGTAGGGTGTCCACCTGTGAAGCGAGTAACAGGAAGTACTGGCATGGTAGCCAGGAAAGACCCCTGACATTTGTGATTTTGCGGTGTCCACCTGTGAAGAGAGTAACAGGAAGTACTGGGATGCCTAGGAAAGACCTGCTGTTGTGATAAGGAAATGGGTATAGAGAAATACTCAGGCTGTGTGCCAAGAACAGGATTGGTGAGACCGACCCGCGCCTTTGATTAAGCCATGAGTACACTGTACTCGGAGAAGGCAATGCGATTTGAGCAACGGGGGGTGGAGGATCCGACCTGCGCTATGTCCGTCTGACGTGTGACCAAAAGGTGCGGTCTGTTGGAGCGCATAGCAAGAGTATTTGGCCTGCGCGCCATGACACAATGGGGGGCTACGGGCCATCCCGGTGTAGGAAGACTAACTACGGTTGCACGTCATGGAGTAAATGCTCAAGATATTTACCGTTGGGTTGTGACCCTGATACGGTGGTGGGCAAGAGCTTTGCCAGAACACCAAGAATGTGCCCTGAGTGCACGGACCGTTGGGACGGGTGGCGAACGGTTGTGATGGCTTGTGTGCGTGAAAGCACATTTTGATGAGATATATTGCCATACTGTGATATGATATGCCTGCAGGGAAGATTACCGCTGCCCCAAGAAAAGGGGTAGGGTCGTTATAATTTGGTCAGCTGAACGCTGACCGTTGCTTTTGTTTGCCACCGTTGGGTGGATTGTCCCTGTACAGGTGCTGGAGAGCCGAGCGGGACGCATAGAGGTTGATGCTCCTGCTGCTGTTGCTGCTACTGCTGCTATCCATCGAAGGCTTTTGATGTTGAATGCTTGTTATATTTTCTATTATTGTGGCCGGCCTGCGCGCCAATCTGTTTAGGCCACTGTGTGAAAGCCATGTACGGCCATAAGGCCAACTCTTTTACTTGTTATAAGACATTCCTATATCGTATAAAATGTGGAGTTTTATATTTGGACATTCATGAGGAGTTCAAGTTGTAGTCTAGGCTTCCGCTAGAATGCTTTGTGATAGGTGCATTGTGCTACTCTGGTATCATCATGTACCTTCACCGCCTGTTTTATGATATCTAGTGTGGGGCCCCGGCCGGACCTTCTAGAATATACCATATGAACGGATGAGGTTGTTACATTTTTGGTATCAGTTGTCTTGGTCTTTCCCTCTCGAAGTCGTGGTCGACTTCTTTTGTGGGGTGGCGAGCACGCGTTTGTGCAAACCAAAGTCTACACATAAACTCCGGAATGTCCATGATAGGAATGCAAATTGGTGTGTTTGCGGAACCTGTGTGTTCTTATTTTGTGTTGTTTGCTTGGGTCCGACCGCTAATGTGTGTGTCTTGTCCACCTTTAGGTGACACGATGTGGAGCTGGGCCGTCTGAGCCCCAGCGTTCTGATGAACGTACAGCACCTGCCACGGTGCCTACACCTCCACCGTCTGCGGAACATATGCGTTTAGTTGCGGAGGCTTTATTTACCATGATCCAAGGAACAGCCACTGAGGCAGGAACAAGTGGGTGTGAGGCCAGAACAGGTGGCGGCAAGGCCTGAACCTGTAGTGGATGTGGCTCCTCGAGCGGCTGAGAAGCAGCTAACGCGGTTTATGAGTTTCCATCTGCCTACGTTCTCGGGAGCGGGAACTCCGACGCAGGCTGAGGATTGGCTATCGCGCGTCAAGCGAGTGATGACGGCGATTGGAACGACGGAGCATCAGAAAGTTACCTTAATTACCTTCTTGCTGGAAGGAGAAGCTCGATTGTGGTGGGATGAGATGGAGTTACATCAATTGGCAGGTCGTCCTTTAACCCAAGTGTCCATGGAAGAATTCTCCCGACTTTTCCTAGCAAAGCACCTTCCTGCGGCTCAACGGATAGCCATGGAAAATAAATTCCAAAGGCTAACACAAGGTGATGGCAGTGTTGACGCGTACCTGCATGAATTTACTCGCTTGGGGTGGTATACGGGTTCTATATTTGCTGATGAATAGAGGAAGACCAACAGGTTCTATGAAGGACTGAGGGACGAGCTGAGGTTCCTTGTGTCAAGTTCGGTGAACCAAGGCTCCCAGGCGTTGGTTGACACTACGAGCGCACTGGAGAAGGATATGAAGAGGGTGCAGGGGAAGAGAGCGTTGGCTGTATCGCAACCGGAGTGGAAAGAGCCCTGATCTGGGAAACCATTTTATAAAAAGAGATGGGGCAAGAAGTCCAAGATAAGTGGACAAGCTCCTTCCTCAGTTGCAACGGGAGAAACGTCAAGGGCTACCTCCAAGCCAGATACTCGTATCTGCTTCAATTGTGGCCGGATGGGGCATATTACGCGAGATTGTCGAATGCCGTCAAAGAGTGAAAAGAAGGTGGGAGCATCTTATGCGGAAAAAGGGAAGGCGGTGGTGGATTCCTCTGCCTCGCAGGCGCAACCCCGGGTCTACAATCTTGGCCTGCAGGAGGCCATTAAGCAGAGTGATGTGGTCACAGGTATGAGTTTAGTTTTTCATATGTGATTGTTTGTATGCTTTGCTTAGTCCCCCTATGTTTGCGGTTTGTGTGTGTGACATGATTGTCACAGGCTTTGTGATGATTCAGGACTCACTAGTGCGAGCACTGTTTGATACGGGTGCGTCGCATTCTTTTCTGTCTAACGAGTTTATAATGAGGCTTGGGATACCCAGTCGTGCAAAGACAGATATCGTCAGAGTGGTTTTGCCGAATGGCTGTTGGATGCTTGCGGATCAAGCTTGCGATGTGGCGGTTCAGTTAGGAAGTCGGGATTTCAGTTTAACTGCATTTGTTTTGCCAATATCGGAATTCGATGTGATTTTTGGGATGGATTGGCTTGCGGAGCAGCATGCTATGATTGATTGTCAGTCTAAAGAAATCATGTTGGGCCAGAATACCGAACAGGAGAAAAAGTTCGCGGGTATGCAAGGAGTAGGCGGGACATTGATGTTTGCACTCCAGGTCGTCAAAGCTGTTCGGAAGGGTGCGGAGTGTTACTTCGCACTAATTCAGGCTGTTGAGCCTAAGGCCAATATGTGGGAGGTTCCGATTGTGGCGGAATTTACAGATGTGTTTCCCACGGATCTCCCTGGGCTATCACCCCAGTGGGAGATTGACTTCACAATCGAGTTGGTGCCAGGTGCGAAACCTGTGGCCCGCTCGCCATATCGCGTCGCGCCAAAAGAGATGGCGGAGTTGAAGGTTCAACTACATGAACTACTAGAGCAAGGTTATATACGCCCAAGCATGTCACCTTGGAGCGCGCCTGTGCTTTTTGTAAAGAAGAAAGATGGTGGGTTGCAGTTGTGTATCGATTACCGTGAACTGAATAAGCTGGCCGAGAAGAATAAGTATCTGATACCCCGGATTGATGAGTTATTCGATCAGCTGGTGGGCTCGACCGTCTATTCGAAGTTGGACCTGAAGTCTGGTTATTACCAGTTAAGAATTCGGGAAGGTGACATTCCCAAACCCGCATTTGGAACGCGTTTTAGGCACTATGAGTTCACAGTCATGTCATTTGGACTGTGCAATGCGCCCTCGGTGTTTATGGATCTGATGCACCGTATTTTTCGCGAGTACCTGGATCTGTTTGTGATCGTGTTCATTGATGACATCCTGGTGTACTCGAAGTCCAAAGCTGAGTATGAGATTCACTTGCGGTTGGTGTTGAACACGTTGAGGCAAAATCAGCTCTATGCCAAGTTCTCGAAGTGCGAGTTTTGGCTATCGTCGGTGGCATTTCTAGGCCATGTGGTGAGTGGAGCGGGCATTGCAGTGGATCCAGCGAAGATAAGGGTCATACAGGAGTGGCCAATGTTGTCTTCCGTGGCCGAGGTCAGGAGTTTCCTTGGACTTGCGGGCTACTATAGAAGATTTGTGGAAAACTTCTCGCGGATTGTTTTGCCGCTAACCACATTGACACGAAAAGATCAGAAGTTCGTTTGGACGCCAGAGTGCGCACGAGCTTTTGAAGAGCTGAAGATTCTGTTGACCACGGCGCCGGTGTTGTCTTCGCCACGTGGAACCGATGGATTTGTGATTTATAGTGATGCCTTAGGGAGCGGCTTAGGCTGCGTTCTTCTGCAGAATGGAAAGGTTATTGCTTATGGCTCACGCCAGCTGAAGGTGCACGAGCGAAATTATCTCGTCCATGATTTGGAACTAGCAGCGGTGATTTTTGCACTCAAGTTGTGGCGACACTACCTTTATGGAGTGAAGGTGGAGATCTATACAGATCATAAGAGCCTAAAGTATCTTTTGGAGCAGAAAGACTTGAACATGCGACAACGAAGGTGGTTGGAGTTCCTTGGGGACTACACTTTCGAGATTCACTATACTCCCGGGAAGGGGAATGTTGTCGCGGATGCGTTGAGTCGGAGGGTTCCGGCTAGAGCAAATTGGTTACAAAGGCATGATGAACGTCTTATGCAGGAGCTGGAGGCATTGGAGATTTATTGTGTTGACAATAATTCCACTGCCACTGCATGTTTGAACTGGATTGAGGTGCAATGTGACCTTGCAGACTGAGTTCGACGGACAACGGAGTTGGATGAAGATCTCTTACACTATGTGAATGAAGGGCCAGAGGGCAAATTCACCTGGAATGACGGTCTTTTGCGAAAAGAGGGTCGTTTGTACGTCCCGAATGTGGGGAAATTGAGGGAAGAACTGATGTATGAAGCGCATTATACAAAGTATTCCATTCAAACTGGGAGCACGAAGATGTTCAACGATATGAAGAAGCTATTCTGGTGGCCAGGGCTCAAGAAAGATGTTGCCCTTTATGTCTCCAAATGCCAAACATGTGCAATGGTGAAGGCGGAATGCCAAAAGCCGGGCGGTTATTTGAAGTCACTGCCGATCCCAGAGTGGAAATTTGATGATATTTCCATGGATTTTGTGCACGGGTTGCCGAGATCGCAGCGAGGAAATGATTCCATTTGGGTAATTATTGACCGGCTAACAAAAGTGGCACATTTTCTCCCAAACAGGCGGGATGATTCAGTTGAAAGTTTGGCAAAGTTATATGTTGACCAGATTGTGCGGCTTCACGGTGTTCCTCGGAGCATCGTAAGTGATCGAGATGGGCGATTCACGTCAAATGATTGGAGGCTAGTTCACCGACTGTTGGGCACGAAGGTGACTTTCAGTACGGCCTTTCATCCCCAAACGGATGGTCAAACTGAACGTACCAACAGAACAATGGAGGACATGCTCCGAATGTGCGCCCTTGATTTCAGAAAGAGATGGGAAGATCATCTCTATATGGTAGAGTTTGCATATAATAACATCTACCAGGCGAGCATTGGGATGGCACCATATGAAGCTCTATATGGAAGGAAGTGTCGTACTCCCTTGGCTTGGGTAGAAGCGGGTGAAGCTCGGTTTTTAAACCAAATGAGGTTGATGAAGCAAACTCAACCATACGGACTATTCGAGAGAGATTGCTTATTGCTCAAGATCGACAAGCTAAGTACTACAATGCCAAGCACCGGAATGTGGAATTTGCGGTTGGCGATTGGGTCTACTTGAAGATCAAGCCATTCAAAGGTGTCTCCAGGATTCGACGATTGAAAAAGTTGAGTCCAAGATATTTGGGTCCTTTTGAAGTGGTTGAGCAAGTTGGCGAAGCGGCTTATCGGCTAGCTCTGTCGGCAGACTTGGGTGGATTACATGATGTATTTCACATCTCGGTGCTTCGGAAGGCCGTGAAAGATCCCGCTCAAGTGATCACGGATAATCGTGTGTCGGTGGAGTATGGGCTAACAACGAGAGTTAGACCCATTCAGATCGAAGATCGAGCCGAGAAATAATTGCGGAACAAGATGGTTGGCATGGTGAAAGTCCGATGGGATAACTGCGGCCGTGAAGAATTGACATGGGAGCGAGAGCAAACCATGCGAGAAGAATTCCCCAAGCTATTTTTGTAATCTGTATAAAGGATGTTGTAACATACAAATTTGCATGTTGTAACATTTTTCTTGCTGGTTACTTAGCCTTCCTGTGTCTGTATTTCGAGGACGAAATTTCTTGTAGGAGGGGAGGATTGTAACAGCCCAATTTTCTCAGCAGGCAATTTTTGGGTGATACGGCCTGGCGTGTCCCAGGGCGTGTCAAGCTAGGGTCGACGATTTGGCCGCGCAGTCGACGAAATTTGGAGTCGACGGTCGTTGAACAGCAGACACGGCCTGCGACACGGGCGTGTCGCAGGGCGTGTCGAGGCTGTGTCGACAATCGGCCTGTGTGTCGACGTTTTTCGCTCGATGATGTGTCGAGAGGAGGCACACGGCCCAGGACACGCCTGTGTCCTGGGCCGTGTCGTGTGCTCGACGACTTTTACTCGACGATCGTCGAGTGTCGAGATGTGGTCGTCGAGTGTCGAGAAGTTGAAACACGGTATGTGACATGGGCGTGTCAATTTGGGTCGACGAACTCAGCCCGACGAAAAGTTTCGACAGGGCGTGTATTCGTGCTGTGTGTTGGCACATGGCCTGGGACACGGGCGTGTCACAGGCCGTGTGAAGTCTCGGGTTGGTTTTGGATTATTTTCGCCAATACACACGGCCACAGACAGTGCGTGTCTGAAGGCGTGTTGGGTGACACGGCCCATGACACGGGCGTGTCCCATGGGCATGTCACTGGTTTGGATAAGCCGTTTGACCACCGCTTGAGGCACACGGCCTGGGACACGGGCGTGTCACAGGCCGTGTAGGTCAAAATCAGCTTTTTTTGGCAAAATCGTGGTCGTCCATTCCTTCAGCCTGGATCCAAAGGCTGAAAGACCTCCAGCTTTCCTTAAGGCCGTGAATGAGAAAGGATTTCTCATAGTGTATTTGGCCTTCATCTTTCTACAAGCTTAGAGAGAGAAAGAGAGAGGAAGAAGGAGGAGGAGGAAAGGGGCTGGTCACCGGTGGTGCTGTAGTTTTCGACGAGAAATCCGAAGCGGCGTTGCGGAGGAAACGCTCTTACGAGTCTTTCAAGATAACTTTGAGTTCATGGAACCAAAGCGGTCGTCAAGGGTAACGACTTTTCTTTCTAGCCATGTGAAGGCTTCCTTTTGGCATATATTTGTGATTCCCCCACCAAGAGGTGGCTGATTTGGGAGTCTTTGGGTAGATTCATGAAATCCCCTTTTGTTGGCATATAGATCCGGAAATTGAGTACGGAATAGGCATGCTGTGTGAAGCCCATCTGGACAGGTTGGTCTGGATTAGTGATGTTGCATATGAACCGGAGAAGACTCCGTGATAAATGTGTAGTTTAAGGAGTCAACGGGTTATGCCTGCGAAAAGGAGTAGCAGGAAGTACTGGAGTGGTAATCCAGGAAAAAATCTGTGTTATGTTTTGGGTCCAACCTGTGAATGAGGCACAGGAAGTACTGGTGTGACCAGGAAAGGCCCTTTATGATGCTTGATGTCGTAGGGTGTCCACCTGTGAAGCGAGTAACAGGAAGTACTGACATGGTAGCCAGGAAAGACCCCTGACATTTGTGATTTTGCAGTTTCCACCTATGAAGAGAGTAATAGGAAGTACTGGGATGCCCAGGAAAGACCCGTTGTTGTGATAAGGAAATGGGTATAGATAAATACCCAGGCTGTGTGCCAAGAACAGGGTTGGTGAGACCGACCCGCACCTCTGATTAAGCCATGAGTACACTGTACTCGGAGAAGGCAAGGCGATTTGAGCAACGGGGGGTGGAGGATCCGACCTGCGCTATGTCCGTCCGACGTGTGACCAAAAGGTGCGGTCTGTTGGAGCGCATAGCAAGAGTATTCGGCCTGCGCGCCATGACACAATGGGGGGCTACGGGCCATCCCGGTGTAGGAAGAATAACTCTGGCTGCACGCCATGGAGTAAATGCTCAAGAGATTTACCATTGGGTTGTGACCCTGATACGGTGGTGGGCAAGAGCTTTGCCAGAACACCAAGAATGTGCCCTGAGTGCACTGACCGTTGGGCCGGGTGGCGAACGGTTGTGATGGCTTGTGTGTGTGAAAGCACATTTTGATGAGATATATTGTCATACTGTGATATGATATGCCTGCAGGGAAGATTACCGCTGCCCCGAGAAAAGGGGTAGGGTCGTTATAATTTGGTCAGCTGAACGCTGACCGTTGCTTTTGTTTGCCACCGTTGGGTGGATTGTCCTTGTACAGGTGCTGGAGAGCCGAGCGAGATGCATAGAGGTTGATGCTCCTGCTGCTGTTGCTGCTACTGCTGCTAGCCCTCGAAGGCTTTTGATGTTGAATGCTTGTTATATTTTCTATTATTGTGGCCGGCCTGCGCGTCAATCTGTTTAGGCCACTGTGTGAAAGCCATGTATGGCCATAAGGCCAACTCTTTTACTTGTTGTAAGACATTCCTATATCGTATAAAATGTGGAGTTTTATATTTGGACATTCATGAGGAGTTCAAGTTGTAGTCTAGGCTTCCGCTAGAATGCTTTGTGATAGGTGTGTTGCGCTACTCTGGTATCATCATGTACCTTCACCGCCTGTTTTATGATATATACTGTGGGGGCCCGGCCGGACCTTCTAGAATATACCATATGAACGGATGGGGTTGTTACATTTTAATTTTTCGGTAACTTAGTTTTTATTCATTTCTGTACGTGTGCGCATTTATTTCTGCCTACTCGTTAAGAGTTAAATGGCGCAGTGTTTTATTTCCTTTCCAGTAGAGTGTGTGAGTTTTCCTTTCCAGTAGTGTGTGTGTGTTTTCATTTCAGTAGAGTGTGGCGTGGGTGCATTTATTTTCTCCTACTCGTTTGAGTAGGAATCGCTTTATTTTGTCTCTCCCACTCATTTGAGCAGGGACTTGTCATTTACTGCTTTCTTTCTCCCTCCCACTCATTTGGAGTCGGGACTCGCAATTTTACAAGCTTTCTTTCTCCGCCCACTCATTTGAGCCAGGACTCGCATTTTCTACTTTCATTTCAGTCTCACTCGTTTGAGTGGGACTTGCAATTTTACTACTTTATTTACTAGCTTTATTTTACTGCTTTTTATCGCTTTCATTTACTGCTTTATTTATTGCTTTCACCGCCTGCCGTCTCCCATTCCGATGAGTGGCTAACCGTTTTAGCCCTCAGTATCGAAGAGCATTGGGACAGATAAAATAGCTTTAAATAATAAAAGGTCTCATTTTTCTAATTAATTAAATTACTTAGGGTTTGCCTCGGGTTTACGAAGCATTGGACCACATAATTGATGTGTGGGTCTATTTTCGTAGTCCATACGCTAGCTAGCGGAGAGGTCGTGCGTATGGACCGATCGCCCTGGTAAAGAGAGTTCTGCATTAACCCTCGAGAGAGGAGGCGCGCAAACTCTATCGGATTGGGTTCCCACCCAATAACGGGGGGTTCTTAGTGTAATACGGGCGTTAAGAGGAATCTTCGTCGGATGAGAGCCCGGTCGAATAGTATTAGCGTTCAGGTGAGCGATATCCCTATAGCTAGGTGAGCTCATTTTAGTAGAAACCTCCATGGCCAAGTCTCCGACTTAATTAATTTGAAACTTATGATTTATTTTTATTAAAAGTTTATTTTATTTCAATTTTATTCGATGCGGTTGCGCTAAGCTTTTCATTGGCTCCACCTTTTATGCTTTCATTTTTTTGCCCTTCTTTTTGCTTTTATATATATAACATTATAACCCGACAAGTTAATTATCAATAAAATAATAGTCCCCTGCTGGGAAGAGTAGAAATAAATCGACCCGACCCCGAGAACAATACGACCTTGATATTCACACCGGAATATCCTGTACTACACGCGATAGGTTGCACTTGCCTCCTTTCGTTAAAAACTCGATCTCATCTTTCTATATCCAAATTAATAAATCCGGGCGCGCCCGTTTTCTAAATAAAAACCACATCCGCCTTTTTACTTAAATAAAACCACCCGGG